>CM046037.1:57009759-57602259 GCA_025215565.1 Flaveria ramosissima
GACTTTGTCTTTGAGGCTTCGGAAGACTTCATGTTTGGCTTCTGAAGATATTGGTCTTGGCTTCGGAAGGTTTTACACTTCGAGTATTTTCTAGTGTATGGTGTAAAACTTCCGAAGCATTTCTTACTTCAGTACTTAGTGCATTTGTTGCAGAGAGACATTGGATGTTTTGGTTTGCATCAGACTTAAAGAAATCCTTACAAACTCCCCCTAGGCTGATGCTACCAAAACACTTGGAAGATCTTCAGATGTTAGTAGTCTTCAGCACAATCATGACCATACCCTTCTTCATTAGATGGTCAGGATCATTCAGACCTTCATAGTATCTTCTCATCTTAAAGAGATCATGCAGAGGTAAGTTGATTATGTCTTGCCATGTATAGACATTCTCAACACCTTGATCTCTGATTACATGCCATCTTTCTAGATTGGTAGAATAAGTCCAGGACAAGATGGGTGTCTCAGCTGTCAGAGGAGCCACTTGCATTGGAGTTGATTGGGCTGCCCTATCATGCACTTCCTCAGGTTGATCTGACTCAGCCTGAGGTGTAGAGGTAGATGACTTAGGCTTCTTCTTCTTTGACTTTGGTTTAGAAGCCATTCTCTTCTTCCTCTTAGATGACTTTAACTAAGAAGACTGGTCTGCAGCACCTTGTTGATCATCCTTGCCTTTCTCAGTTGGGTGTTCCTCCCTCACAGGTTCAGAAGAAGAGGGAGTTTGACCCTGCTTTGGATCAGAAGATGAAGTTTGCTGAGGCTCAGCAAGAGGTCCGGGTTGAGGTGTCTCAGGTTGTTCAAACTTAACCTCCACTTCAGGTGGGACTTGACTTGGAAGAGAGTGTAAGTCAATCAGTTCATCACTTTTAATCTTCTGCTTGATTACCCTTATATGCTCATCCATTATGGATAGAGACATAGGGCCAAGTCTCCTTCCGGAGAATCCATATAGCTTCAAGAAGCTCATCATCCTTTGTCTATCAGCAGACTTCTTCATATTCTTTTGGATGATGGCTCTTGACTTTGCAGCTTCTTCCCTTAGCTTCCTTTTAATTGTCTTTCTCTCTTTGACTAGCTCAAGTTCAAGTTGTTTTAAGTACTCAAACTCAATGAAGTCATAGGACAGGGGAAGAAGTGTATCTGCCTGATAGAAGCCTGTGGCACTCAGGTAGTTGATCATCTTGATCCTATCTTCTTCTTTGTCTACCTGAGGTTCTTGTGGAGCCACATCTTCTTGTACATGACTTTCTTGAACTGGAGAGAGAGTGGGAGCATGCTTGTAGAGTCTTTTCTATCTCCTCTCCTTTTTGAATTGGAGAAGTAGCCTTGCATCCTCTTTTTCTTTCATCTCTCTTGACACTTCCACGTCAGCCAGTTCATTCAATTCTTCTAAGGGGAGGGAGATGATTTCATCAATATCATAGTTCCTAGTCTGTAAATAAGTAATCCTGACTGCCCTCAACTCATCATCTTGAGTATTTGGTCTGGGGGCAGCCCTGATTGCAGCTTGCATAAAGCTTGAAGACCCAAAGGAACTTTCTCCCCTTAGCTTCCTTTTCCTCTCTCTCTCTTCCTCCTCAATTTCCTCAGGAGTCATAATCCTTTTCCCTTTGTCACCCACAGACCTTTGTGACTCAAGGTGGATAGAGGCTTGGCCTTCATTGCTTGGTGTAGCATCCATGCTCTGGCCAGAGAGAGGCGGAGAAACACCTTCACCAGCAGGTGTCTCAAAAGGAGTGTGAACCTCTGCAGTAGTTGTTGATGATGAGACAGGGGTCTCAGGTTCTGCCACTGGGCCTTCAGTCAAGGTTTCCCCTATGAAACTAATCTTAGGGTCCACCTAAACATCTAGTTGACCGATGACATTGCCTGATTGCCTAAGTCTCCTTCTTAGAGTGAACTCTGCAAGGATCCTGTCTTGGATTCTTTGAGCCAATCTGTCAGCCTGTCTTGAGTTGCTTTGATTGACAAGTGGCATATTGACTAGATCCAATCTTTCATAGAAGTTCAATCTTTGAAAATCAAATACTTCTTGTTGCCCTTGAACTCTGTGAAGAATAAGGGCTCTTCTGTCAGCATCATACCTCCACCTTATGATGTAGTTTGAAGTTCCTTGTGGTGGAGATGACACAGCTCTTGGTATACCTTCCTCAAAGAGACTCCTGATGATAGAGTCTATAGAGTCCACATTAATGTGAACTTGAGGAGGTTGCTGAGAATGCACAACTGCAAGTGAGGATGGTGAGTCCTCTATGTCCATTCTCTGTGAAGAACTCCAGGTTCTGTGGCTGCAATAACTTTCTCCCCCTTTTTGGTAGCATCACCCACTTGCATAGGTGAGCTGGAGGATAAGTCAATCACTTCCACAGGTTCTTGTGTTCCTGGTTGAGCTCTCCTTAAAGGTCTCCCAGCTAGTTTTTCCTTAAGATATGAAATCTGAAGTTGCTGATCATTGACCCTGGTTTGTAAGGTAGTCACCTGAGATTCAAGGTGACTAACCTTAGAGACTAAATAGAGCATGTTTTTGATAGTTTTTGCACCTTTAGTCTCAAATTCCCCTCTTCTTCATCAGAAGAATCATTGGGGGATGAGATGATTGGACCAAAGTCCTCTCTCTCACCACCAGCTTGAGGTTCTTGGCTGCTGGTTTTCCTCTGCTCACTAGCAATCTAGTTGAGATGTCAGTGGGCTGAGTTGCAATGGTTGAGGTATTAATGATGTAATCACTTCTAGAAGTGAGAGCCTCTTCCATATGGACATCCTGAACATGTTCAGAAGTGTCCACCTCAGTAACAGGTGACTGATGTGGGCTAGACTGAGGAGAATCAGAGGTACTCATCTCTCTTTGAGTAGGGGAGGAGAAGAGAGACTCATGGTACTCACTGAATCCTAAATCTTCATCAGTATAGAAGGATAGGTTGGGAATGGGTTGATTTAGATCTAAAGGCTGGGGATGGTAACTGTCCCCTGAAGGTTGTTCATTGAGTGATGAGAGTCAGAGTGAAGGCTTAAGGTGTTGGGCTTGTGAGCTCATCAGGGTGAGCATGAGGAACCTCAGCCCTGATAGTTGAAGAAATGGGAGTGGTTTGCTCCTCAGGGGAAGTGGGAGCTCTAGTGTCCACTTCCTCCTGTAAGGTGAGTATATGGGGACCTGCACAGACTCAATAGCTTGAGTAGGGGTTCGTTTGGATTTTCTTTGGTAGGTGAGGGTTATTTATGGTCTTTTTAGTGGTAAGGAAGAAGAAGGTGTGGGTTCAACACGAGCTTGTGTTGCTAGGTTGTCACCTTGAGCAATGAGCTCTAACATTTTGGGGACTAGGGCTGTTTCTACCCCTGAGAAGCCTACAGTTGGCTTCTTCATGATTTTAAAGATGTCGGGCTTCATCTGTCCCAATTTAAGAATATTACTTGTTTCCCTAACTGTGAGCCCAGTTCATAGTTAAGAATGTGCTGAACATATCTAGAAAACATGTAATACTCTAAGGAGTCCAAGTTTGCAAGTAAATTGGTATAAACAAATTGAGAGTACCTGAACTTGACCCCGTGAACCATTCCATGCACTATAAAGGAGAGATCCTCAGGAATCTGGTCCCACCCTCCATGCTTGTTTGACAAGCTGTGGATAACCACATGGAGCAGGTGTTTCCGCTAGGATGAGACCTTCCTTTTCCTGAAGGTCTTTACAGAGAAATCTCCCTCATAGCCCATCTGCTCAAAAGAATGATTCACAGCTTCCTTTGGGAAGGACAACTCACCTTCTTCATCATCCAGCTGCAGATGATGGTTGATGATGGCCGGAGTGATGAAGATTGTCCTCCCTTGCACTGTGGCAGACAGTGCCTTCTCCCCATCCATAATGACCTCTTGGCAGGTCTTCCAGAATTCAAGCAAATGATCCTCATACAGAGTAGGATCAATGGTCAGGGAGGTGAAGTAGTTGGATAGAGTTAAGAATTGGCAAATCTCTGAGAAACTTGCATCTTTCTCAGAGCTTAACAGAGCAACCTGATTGTGTTGCCTGTGAAGTTGCATGGAGAAATCTGGGTTGTTTCTGCGGTTAAGGTTGGCCATTTTAGAAGCTTAAGGTTGAAGAAAGGTAGAAAGCAAAGGCGGTTTTGGGAATTAGGTTTGAGGAATAGTGGAATTGAGGAAGATAGTGAGGAAGAGGGGGAACCGTTGGGTATTTATGTGAAAAGGATTTGAACCAAAGTTAATGAAAGAGGATAAACTTTGAAATCCGAAAGTCGGTCCCACCTCTGAAAAAGTAGTTTTCTTTTGCTCAAAAAGTAGTTTTCTTGGAATTCGAAAAGCTTCCGAAGGTAAATTTTCTTCGGAAGTTTTAATGAAAAAGCTTCCGAAGCTAAAATGGCTTCGGAAGATTTTCCTGAGAGTCTTGAAAATTTTGCTTCGGAAGAGAAATAAACACTTGAATGCTTTGTATAAGGAACAACAAAGCTTCCGAGAGTTAATTTTGCTTCGGAAGGAAAAAGTCCTTAAAAACAAATAAGTGTCTGAGATAAGAATTTAAGCTTCGGAAGATAGATTTAGACTTCTTCCTAAGGTAAAATTTCTTAGACAGTTATTTATTTTGAAGACATGATTTTCTTCTGAAGATAAATTATATTTTCCGAAGGATCAGAAAATTTTCAAGAATCTAAGGAAAGTCTTCAAAAAGAATTTTATATCCAAAGAAAACATGAGCTTATGAAAGTGATGAACTAGACAACTTAGGACACACATATTTTAAGAAATAATTAGAATTAGTTTTAAGAAAATGTCTACTCAAAGTTAATCATCCCAATAGCTGATATTAGATATTTAAATCTCTGTTCATCAAAAGCTTTTGTAAACAGATCAGCATATTGTTCATCTGTATGAACTTTGACTAGTTTAATTAATCCCTTTTCATAGTTATCTCTTATTAAATGATACCTGATATTGATGTGTTTGGTCCTTGAGTGCTGCACAGGGTTCTCAGTGATAGAGATAGCACTATTGTTGTCTATGTGGATAGGAGTCTCCTTGAAGTTAAATCCATAGTCCAGCATCTGATTTTGAATCCAAAGCACTTGAGCACAGCAGCTTGCAGCAGCAATGTATTCAGCCTCAGCAGTTGATGCAGACACACAGGATTGTTTCTTGCATTGCCATGAGACAACCCTTCCACCAAGGAATTGACATCCCCCAGATGTAGACTTTGCAGTCATGTTGCAACCACCATAATCACTATCTGTATAAGCATACAGATTGAAGTCAGGATTCTTTGGGTACCATAAACCAAGTGTTGAAGCACCTTTGAGGTATCTTAAAATCCTTTTGACAGTGATTAAGTGAGACATCTTAGGGTTGGCTTGATATCTTGCACAAATACATGTAGCAAACATGATATCAGGCCTGCTAGCTGTAAGATACATAAGAGACCCAATCATAGCCCTGTATAAATGTTCATCTACACACTCCCCCTCAAGATCAGGTCCAAGGGAGTGTTTCTGGCTATGGGTGTCTTAGCAATCTTACAATCAGTCATGTTGAACCTCTTGAGTATGTCCTGAACATACTTTGACTGACTTATGAAGATGCCATCTTCAACTTGCTTCACTTGAATTCCCAGAAAGAAATTGAGTTCTCCCATTGCACTCATTTCAAATCTGTCTTTCATCAGCTTCTCAAAGTTTTGCAGAGCTTTGGATTAGTTGAACCAAAGATGATGTCATCTACATATACTTGAACTAGCAATAAGTCATTTCCCTGTCCTTTGATGAAGAGAGTTCCATCTATAGTACCTCTCCTGTATCCATGTTTACAAAGATACTCAGACAATGTCTCATACCATTTCCTGGGTGCCTGATGCAGCCCATAAAGAGCTTTGTCAAGCTTGCAGACATAATCAGGATGATCAGGGTCTACAAAACCAGGTGGTTGTTTGACATAAACCTCTTCATCAATCACTCCATATAAGAAAGCACACTTTACATCAAGTTGAAAGACCTTGAAGTTCTTGGATGCAGCAAATGCCAGGAATATCCTAACAGCTTCTAATCTTGCTACAGGAGCAAAGACATCAGTGTAGTCAATCCCTTCTTCTTGTGTGTATCCTTGAACAACTAGTCTTGCCTTGTTCTTGATGATAATTCCTCTATCATCCTTCTTATTCCTAAAAACCCATTTGGTTCCAATGGTAGTCTTCCCATGAGGAAGAGGACAAAGGTTCCAAACTTTCTGCCTTTTGAATTGAAGTAGCTCTTGTTGCATAGCTTGAACCCAACTTCCATCCTTTAGAGCTTCATCAACTTTCTTTGGCTCTATCTGAGATAAGAAACAAGAGTGAAGACAAACATTTGCTTCATGGGTTTGTCCTCTTGTTCTTACCCCTGTGACAACATCTCCAATGATGTTTGTGGTGGGGTGAGACTTGTGGATCCTTAGCTGAGGGATCACAGCAAGTTGCTAAGAAAGATCCAAATTTGAGAAATTTAGATCTGGCATAGATGATTCACCCTCCACATTACCACACTTATCAAGATTAACTTGATCCAATGAGTGTGTGACATCATTGATGTTGTCATCTATGGTGTGGTTATTAGCATCAAGGAATTCCTGATCACTTTCACCATCACCATTGTTGTCTTCTACAATTGAGGTATCTTTATCTGGTTGTGGAGCCTCTGAGCTGGAATTTGAAGGCACTCTAGATGTATCAGCTGAATTTGTCATTATAGTGCTGATAGAAACCTCATTTGCTGAAGTAGTCCCAACTGGAGCTGAAGATGTATGAGTTGAAGGTCTTCCTAGCTCAAATCTTGGATCAGGATCACCTGTATTTAGATTTTCTGCAGATCCTGAAACATTCTCACAAGATTTGTTAAAAGTTGGTAACTAAATCAAGATCAAATAGCCAATCAGGACCAGAACCAGCCACACAGGGTGTGTGTTCATTGAAAGTCACATTGGCTGACTCCTCAACAATTCTAGTTCTGAGATTGTATACTCTATAAGCCTTAGATTGGGAAGAGTATCCAATGAAGTGTCCATCATCTAATTTCTCAGCAAACTTGGCAATTTGATCCTTGGTATTCAAGATGGTCAGGGACATCCAAATGACCTGAGAAAACCAATGAAAGGTTTTCTCTTGTGCCAAAGTTCATAAGGAGTCTTACCATGTGTCTTAACTACCAAAACTCTTGTTTTGCACATAGCAAGCAGTATTTACTGCCTCTGCCCGAAGGTGATGGCAGTTTAGAGTCAGACAACATAGTTCTTGCAGCTTCAATTAGTGTCCTGTTTCTCTCTCAGCAACTCCATTTTGCTGAGGAGTCCTGGGAGCACTATATTGTCTTGTAATACCTTTTTCATCACAAAATGTATCAAGGATTTGATTCTTGAATTCAGTCCTTGATCACATCTTATGGTTTTGACCTTGTGATCACTTTGATTCTCAATTTTTAAGATGAAATTCTTCAGAATCTCAGGGGTTTCATCCTTAGTTCTAAGAAAGAAAACCCAAGTGAATCTTGTAAAATCATCTGTGATCACTAAACAATAAGAGGTCCTTCCTAGACTCATTACACTGGTGGGGCCAAAGAGATCCATATGTAACAAGTGTACGGGAGTATTGATGGAGTTCCTTTCCTTAGGCTTGTGAGATACCTTATGTTGCTTCCCTTTCAGGCATGCAACACAATGATCATCACTTGTAAACTCTTTCTTTGGCATTCCAGTTACCAAATCATGTTTAATTAGCTTATTCATGTTCTTAAAGTTTACATGGCACATTCTTTTATGCCATAGGAAAGACTCATCACTATTTGCTTTAGATAGAAAGCATGAAACTTCTCCAGAGGGAGATGTTTCTTGCAAATCCATCTTGTACATGTTCCCTTTCCTAGGGGCTCTGAGCAGGATATGCTCATGAGGAATGACCACTCCAGGCTTGAGAACAATGCACTCATGCTCAGTAAAGAGCATGTTATGACTCTGATCACAAAATTGGGATACACTTAGAAGATTGTACCCAAGCTCCTTAACAAAGTTTACCTTTTCAATACTGAGCTTACCATTTGTGACCTTGCCCCTTCCTGAAATGTAACCACCTTCATCTCCTCCAAAAGACTGGTCCTCCATCAATTCTTTCAAAGTTATGGTAGTAGAGACCTATTGCCTGTCATGTGCCTGGAACAGCCACTATCAATTATCCAGACATTCCTGTTTGGCTTGAGCTGTTCCTGCACAAAGAGAATGATTAGTTACATTTGGAAACCCAAGCCTTACTTGTCTTGGGCTCACTAAGTATAATAGAAGGTAATGCAACAGTAATAGATCCTATGGTTGTACTAGGAGGATCTTCAGCTGTTGTTGATGAGAAACTTCAGTCATTTGGTCTTTCTTAGACTTCCACACCACCTTTGGAGTCTTGGACTTGACCTTCAAAACCTTAGAAGCTTTGGGACTTCACAAGTTTTGATGACTGAACCTTCAGAAGATTCTACAGTCACTGCAGCAGACTTCAGTGCTTCGGAAGAACTCCTTTCTTCCGAGACCAATTTTTCTTCCGAAGGTAATTTTCCATTTACCTTCTTCTTTGATTTGGAGCTTCCAAAGGAAACAGACTTTCCTTCCGAAGCTTGAATCTTCTTGAAACTCTTTGAAGTCTTTGCATTGGTCATGTGGATAGTACTTTTAGGATTGTATGGGCAATCCTTGGCAATGTGAGAGGTACTTTCACACATGACACATAACATTTTCTTCTTCAAAAGAGTCTCCCTATGAGAGCAAGATTGACTTTGGTCACATCCCTTCTCCACCTTCATCTTTGTACATGCTGAGAAAGTTCTTTTGGGCTGTGAACTGTTCTTGGAGTTTGATGGTCCAGGCTGTGCAGCAGTGGTACACAGCAGCTCAGTCTTCTTCTTTGTACTGAGATGATTTGAACAAGCACCAGAACTCTTAGCTGAGGAGTCTTGGTTGATGTCTTCAGTCTTTACTACCTTAAACCCTGCATAGATAAAAACTTGTTTCTGCTTAGAATCAAAAGTAGCCTTGATCTCTTGAGCCTTCTTTGCTTTTCTTTTGCTCTTCCTGATCAAGTTCTTTCTCTTTGACTTGGTCATCACAGTAGATTTCTTCTCCTCAGAAGGATAGTGGCCCTTAGTAGAATCCTCTTCTTCACTCTTCTTAGAGGAATTCTTCACTATCTCTTCTTTATTCTCTTCACTTATAGGATCTATGAGAGGAAGCTCATCTTCACAAGTTCCACACCTAGGAGATCTTACAGATAAGATTGTGTGTGGAGGAGCTATCTCATTTGATCCCAGTCCCTGTCTATTTTGATAGCACACTTTGTTGTGCAAGGATGAGGATATCATGTTCTTGAAGGTCTCTTCTTCAAGAACACTCTTTTCAGCCTTGGCTTTGCTGATCAGAAGCTCAGCCTGGCACTCAGTCAACTTAGTTATGAGATCCTGGATTTGAGTCCTAAAATCTGTATGTTCATGTTTTAGTACTGAAATGGTTTTCTCCAAGTCCTCTATCTTTAACTTGTAATCATTTTCAGACTTCCTAAAATCAGATTTTAATATGTTTAATGACTCAAGATCAGATCTCATTTCTAAGTTATAGGACCTGTATCTGTTTACTTTAGCAATGCATTCAGGAGTACAGAGATGTTCCAATACCTTGGCTTCATCATGGTCTGTCATTAGTGCTTGGTTTGGAGAAGCATCTTCCACCTGTTCAACAGCAACAGCAGCATGTTGCTTTGGCTTCTCATTCTGAGGGGCTTTGTCAGTGTAGTTTGGTCTGGTTTGTGTTTGGCTACCATTTGTTTGAGGTGCCTTACACTCCCTAGCAAAGTGGCCCATCAAGTTACAGTTGTAACACTTGACTTTGCTTTTATCCAGCCCAAACTTTCCACTGGTTGCATTGCTTGGAAACCTCCTTCCTGTTCTCTTGTAGAACTTCTTGGCTCTATGAGTGAGGAGAGCCATCTGCTGAACTATTTCCATGTACTCCAGGTCATCTGGATGGATACAGTCCAGGTCTTCAAGAGTGAAGAGAGAGTTCCCACAGCTTTCATCAGAAGACACAAAGGCTTGAGAAGAGCTTGTCTCTTGGAATGGGCTTCCTTGAGAGTAGTTCTCCCTGGGTGTCTCTGGGAAGGTGATGAAAGGACCCTTTGGTGAGTTGTCAGGGTAGCATATGAGATGATGTTGGGGTTCTATGCTATCCCTTTCAACCACATGAAGGACTGAACCCATTTGATTGTTGGAGTTGCCAGATGAACCTTGCATGTTCATCTCCATCTGGTAACCACTGAGAATCCCATATAACTCTGTCAGAGTAAGAGTTTTGAGATTCTCAGTCCTCTTGATCACCACACAGTAGTGTGTCCATTGCCTAGGAAGTGAGGACATGAACTTCCTTACAATGTCCCTATTCTCAAGAGGAACTCCTCCATCCACTAGGGTATCCACTATCTCAACATCCCTGAAGTATTGTTGAGTCATGGTTTCACCTGTTTTGAAGGTGAAGTTTTCAAACTGCTACTTCAGGAGATCCTTCTTGTTCTCCTTGGCTTCAGAAAAGCCTTCATACATCAGCTTCAGTGCATCCCACAGCTGTTTAGCTGTTTTGCACTTCTTAAAACCTCTGTACACAGAGTTTGGAAGGGCCATTTGAAGAGCAGTCATGGCCTTTCTATCAATCTCTAGTCTCTTCCTATCTTCATCAGAGTAGTTGGCCACATCTTTTGGAATCATACCAGCACCAGTAGCAGAAGGAGTGTTGGGTATGAAAGGTCCATTCTCAACAGAATCCCACATTCTTGAGTCTAGAGACCTGATGAAACCTTCCATTCTCATACACCAGGTGTGAAAGTCATCAAGAGTGAGCAGTTGGGATTTGTTCATGGTTCCAGTCTTCATATCAGTCTTTGAGATGGATGCCGTTTGGAGAGTTTAGTTTTTGTGTGTGTGAGGGATCTTAAGATGGTGAGATCTTATATCAAGAGCCTGAAAAGCTCTGATACCAATTGCAGGACCGGTTAAGGGCTTGAACAATTACAACACAACAACACAAAGAGGAGAATAACTAAACTTGATCAAACAGTGAACTGGATTAACCAAAATATTGATACAAAGAACACAAGTAAAGTAAAAGAGACATAACAAGAGAGTTGGGTTTCAGGGAGGCAGTATATTGCTTTCTCAAGTTCTATTACAAGTGTTATAAAGCATAAAGAAAGATACAAGAACTTGGAATACTTATACTACAACCTACAGCCGGCTATACTTTGAAAGCCAGCTGGATATAATTGACTAGACACACAACAAATCAATTGTAGGATCAAAAGGCATATCTGCCTTTTGACCTTGTGACTATGACATGCCATAGCTCACATCCTTATCTATTACAAAAAGGATAAAGTACATAAAGTAGAAAGTTACAGACTCAAGACCTCAATGTACAGTTACCAAAAGCATGGACCTTTTCACTAACTCATGTAAGTTGGTGACTTTACAGAGATACAGCGGAAAGGTGTCCAGCTTTATGGAACAGCAAATCAGATAAAGCATGTTACTAAAAGTCTTCGGAAGAAATCTGTCTTCATAGAGTGAAGCTTCGGAAGACTATGTCTCTGAGGCTTCGGAAGACTTTACACTTAGAGTATTTTCTAGTGTATAATGTAAAACTTCCGAAGCATTTCTTGCTTCAGTACTTAGTGCATTTGTTGCAGAGAGACATTGGATATTTTGGTTTGCATCAGACTTAAAGAAATCCTCTTATATATATACATAATATATATATATATATATATATACATATATATATATATATAATATATATACATATATAATATATATAGATATATATTATATATATTACTCGAGATATATCTCTATCTATATATATATCTCCTCTATATCTATCTATATATCTCTCTCTATATCTCTCTCTACTATAGAGATCCTCTATCTCTCTCTATCTCCTCTCTCTCTCTCCTCTCTCTTCCTCTCTCTCTCTATCTCTGTCTGTCTGTCTGTGTCTCTATCTTCTCTCCCTCTCTCCATCCATAGATATCTCTCTCTCTCTATCCCTCTCTCCCTACCTATCTATCTATATATCTCTCTCTCCTCTCTCTCTCTCTCCTCATCTCTCTCTGTATATCTATACCTATGTCTATCTGTCTATCTCTCTCTATCCCTCCTCTCTGTCTCTCGTCTCTGTATCTCTCTCTCTCTCTCTCTCTCTCTCTCTCTATCTCTCTCTCTCTCTCTCTCTCTCTCTCTCTCTCTCTCTCTCTGTCTCTCTCTCTCCCTCTCTCTCTCTCTCTCCCCTCCGTCTCTCTCTCCATACGTCTCTCTATCTCTCTCTCTCTCTCTCTATCTCTCTCTCTCTCTATCTCTATCTCTATATATATATATATATATATATATATATATAGTGATTACTCACCTCGATGCTGGTGCCAGGCTATGTGCAGTGTGGAAGTCATTTATGATCTTCGGCCCGGTACTCGAGTTATGCATAATGATAGGGGTGTAGTATACAGTTGGGATCTTTGTCGCTTACCCCGGTGCTGGTGCCAGGCTATGTGCAGTGTGGAAGTCAATTATGAACTTCGGCCCAGTACCCATTGGTTTGGGGCATAGCTGATGAAACTGATCCAGATAGTGATAAAAGAAAAGATAATGTGATAAAGAAGGAAAGTGCTAACGAAAGTATGTGATGAACAGTAAAGAAAGATAATAATGATATTATCTATGTGTATGTATACTGTGTGATCACGTATGAAAGTAAAGAACGGTTTTAATGAAAGTCAAATATTTTTTATTATAAGACTAGAACTCACTCAACAACACTGACTTTTATGTGTTTCCAGTTGGCAGGTAAAGTTGCTAAAGATGGCACGGGGCGGCTACTGGCATCCATTTGTATAACTACGACATTTTTGTGATGTAATGCAACGATAATATTTTGTAACTGTTAACAATGGTGTATTATTTCGTAAAAGTTTTTATGATGAAATGGAATGCCATTTTAATGTTTTCGCTGCAATGTTTCTTCAAGTTAATAAAATTATATATTTCATGCGCGATGATTTACCTGTTGTAAGCATCCCGGGAACGGGGCCTTACAAAGTGTTTTCAATTATTCTATTTTCCACGAATTAAGTGGTATTTATACGTTAGGGGTTTCCAATCGTACGACTGAACCATTAGCATGGTTCAGTCGTGCGACTAAATCATGCGATTGATCCATACGCATGACTTAAGGTTCAGTCGTGCGACTGAGTCAATCTTATGTCTCATTCGTACGACTGATCCAGTCTCCAGGTTCAGTCATACGACTGGTCCATAAGCATGATGTACTCATGCGTATGGTCCATAAGTATGGTCCATTCGCATGAAGACTCATCCGACTAGGTTGAACACATTTCTCAATCATTATTGACTAAGAACTGTGCAAAACAACCTCAAACCTATATAATATGGCCATACATATACGTTACACTTCAACACAATAATAATGTGAAATAAATAAACATGAATAAACATCAATCACATATTATATTTCATTGAACCATTTCATTACATATGTGTAAGACATGAAAGACTTTTACATTTAAGCTCATAAACTAGGAACAACATGTATCTACATCTTTCCAAAGCTGATGGTGATGACTCAACACTATGGCATAAACAAATGTGTCATGTCAATGTTAAAACCATGAATAAATTGGTCAAAAATAACTTGGTACACGACTTGCCTAAAAAAGAATTTTTCTACAAAGATAACTATGTTGCATGTCTGAAAGGAAAGCAACACAGAGCATCTCATAAATCCAATGTTGTTAACTCTATCACCACTCCATTACACTTATTTCACATGGATCTTTTTGGTCCCACAAGTATAATGAGCATTGGAAGGAAATCATATTGCCTTGTGATTGTTGATGATTTTACAAGATTTACATGGGTATTCTTTTAGAACTAAAAATGAAACTACTGAAACTTTAAAATCTTTTATTCTTAAAATAGAAAATAAGATTGATAACAAGGTTAAAATAATTAGAAGTGATCAAGGGACTGAGTTTAAGAATCAAGTTCTTGACTCATTATGTAACTCAAAAGGGATTGCCAGACAATACAGTGCTCATAGAACTCGTCAAAAAAATGGTGTTGCTGAGATGAGAAATAGGACACTTATTGAGGCTGATCGGACCATGTTAGCTGATTCAAAGCTGCCTCTTACATTCTGGGTAGAGGCAGTCAGCACTGCATGCTATGTGCAGAACAGGGTTCTTGTAGTTAAGCCACATGGAAAAACCCCTTATGAGCTATGGAAGAAGAGGCCACCGTTCGTTGGCTTTCTAAGGTCCTTTGGCAGCAGGTGTACCATACTTAACACAAAAGACAATTTAGCAAAATTTGTTGAAAAGTCGGATGATGCTATCTTTGTTGGCTATTCCTCAAACTCTATTGCTTATATTGTTTATAATATTAAAAATCAACAATTTGAGGAATCAACCATCATTGTTGTTAATGAGCACACTCCTTGTGTTAGGGGGAATGGCGCTGATCATATTTTTGACTTAGAATTGTTTCCAAACTATTCTAAACACTCTTGTGAGAATGTTTCAGCTGGAACATGTACTCAGAGTGATTCTGATGGTGATCAGCGATTTGAGTTACCCAAACCTTGTCCAAGTTCTCCAAAAGTTGCTACAAACCAAGCTCCCACTATTGGCAGATCTGATAGTATAACTATCTCAAGAGATAGTGAGCTTCAACCAGTTGTCAACCTAGTGATCCTCAAAACTCATCCGGTGACACTACACAACACCAAGATGATGGAAATAGCATTTTGAAGGAACAAACAACTGTTAATGCTGCTTCACAGCCAACTAATGTTGATGCTGTTTCACATTCATTCAATCAATCTTCATTGAATGAGTATGAAACAATAGCTGGTCCAAGTGTTCAACCTCCAACCCTATCGTCGAAAGTGAATAGAGAGAACAAGTCCAACCCCCCACGGTGGGATGACGTATGTCGAATCTAGATCTATCTTTGCAACTGGATGTGATTCCCAAGCTTAGAATTCACAACACTCATCCAGCTGAGAACATCATTGGAGATGTCTTTGAAGGTGTGAGAACAAGGGGACAAACTCACAATGGGAATGTCTGCTTGTACTCATGCTTTTTATCCCAGATGGAACCCAAGAAGGTAGAAGATGCCTTGAAAGATAGTAGCTAGGTCGAGTCAATTCAAGAAGAATTGCTTAAATTCAAAAGACAAAAGGTTTGGAACTTATGTCCGCTACCATTCGGCCAAGTACCAATAGGCACCAAATGGGTTTTCAGGAACAAGAGAGATGATAAAGGCTTGATCATCAAGAATAAGGCAAGACTGGTAGTTCAAGGATACACTCAAGAGGAAGGAATTGATTACACTGATGTCTTTGCACCAGTTGCAAGACTTGAGGCAGTGAGGATCTTTCTTGCTTATGTTGCATCCAAGAATTTTGCTGTCTACCAACTTGATGTCAAGTGTGCCTTTCTATATGGGGATATACATAGGGAAGTATATGTGTGCTAGCCTCCAGGATTTGAAGACCCACAACACCCCGACTATGTGTGCAAACTGGATAAATCTCTCGATGGGCTGCAGCAGGAACCTAGGCTGGGGTATGAGACATTGTCTTAGTTTCTCCTGAAGAATGGATACACTAGATGTACCATTGACAAGACTTTATTCATAATAAAGTCTGGGAAGGACATTTTGCTCATACAAGTCTATGTTGATGACATCATATTTGGTTCCTCAAATGACCAAATGTGCAAAGACTTTGAGAGCATTACGAAGAAGAAATTTGAGATGAGTTCCATGGGGAAGATGGACTTTTTCCTTGGAATTCAGGTGAAGCAGATGAAGGAAGGGTTCTTTATCAATCAATATAAATATGTCAATGACATTATAAAAAGATTTGATATGAAAGATTGTAAGCCAGCCAAGAAACCTATACCCAGAAACCACAATCTTTGTCCTGACTCAAAGGGGGAGGATACTGATCAACATCGGTATAGGGCAATCATTGGTTCTTTGATGTATCTCACAGCAAGTAGACCTGATATCATGTTTGCAACTTGCATTTATACAAGATATCAAGCTGCTCCAAAGGTGTCTCACCTAGTTTGTGCCAAGAGAATCCTCAGATACCTCAAAGGAGCACCTAAACTGGGTCTCTGGTATCCAAGGAACATCAATTTTAATCTCTATGGCTATTCCGATAGTGACTATGGTGGTTGTAATATCAATAAGAAATCAACATCAGGTGGATCTTAATTTCTTGGTGGAAGGATCATCTCATGGCAATGCAAGAAGCAATCCTGTGTTTCAACATCTACTTCTGAAGCTGGATACATTGTTGCTGCTAGTTGTTGTGCTCAGCTGCAGTGGATTCAGAACCAAAGGATAGACTATGGATTCAACTTCATGAGCACTCCTATCCACATTTACAACAACAGTGCTATGATAATCCAGTTAAGCACTCCAAGACAAAGCATATTGACATCAGGTACCATTTCATTAGAGATATTCATGAGAAAAATCTAATTAAATTAATCAAAGTTAATTCAAATGAACAATATGCTGATCTGTTCACCAAAGCATTTGATGAACAAAGATTTAAGTATCTTATTACAACTATTGGGATGATAAACATTGATTAGCCCATCTCATTTGAAAACCTTTTCAAAATGTGTCTTGTCTTTGTCAAAAACAATCTAAGCCCTGTTACATAAGGTTTTTCTTCAAAATTTCACTAGGTATAAATTCTTTCGAAGAGGAATTAAGCCTCGGAAGATGTCATGTATATCTTCTAAAGCGAAATTCCTCCAAGGGAAATGTTCTTTTCGGAAGAGTTTTAGTCTCGGAAGAAGCATTTGATGAAGTATTAAATCTACTTCCGAAGCTTATAAACTTATTCACTCTGAAAGCCCTTTTTACTCTCGGAAGTAAGACATTTACCTTCGGAAGTAAGATTGGCTTCGGAAGAAGATTACCTTCGGAAATGTTTTATACTCGGACGAAAGCTTTTAGTGTGTATCTTTTGGGCCCCACTCTGTAAAAAGCAAAGATTTTATTAATGATGTCGGAATATTTAAATGGACTTAACCTTACCGCCCCTGTCACATATTACCCCAAACCATCTTTCACCTTATCCAACCACCAAAACCGTGTTTTCACCCATTTAAATAACCGCGACTCACTTAGTTTAATCTTTTTACCAAATTTACTGCCCAAAGATTCCTTCGTCTTCAATTTACCCAGATTCAAACTCATTTCTCTGCAACTTCTCCCAAAAATGGCACTAAACCCTCAATACAACGAAGTCGCACTCTTTGATTCAACCAAGGATGTTGACTTCTCAGAAATAATCTCCTTCCTAACCCAATCTACCTACTTCACAGCCCTAACTGTTAACCCAAAGTTTATTCGAACTATTCTGAGGTCGAGCATCTGCGGCCAGGAATTGAACATATCAGAACAAATCATGTAGGAGACATTCTCAGTCGGTTTGACATGGAGAATTCTTCTGCAGCTGGGACTCCACTTGCTACAAACCATGATATAGCATCTGATGAAAATGGTGATCTGGTCGATGCAACCATGTACCGAGGAATGATTGGATCTCTCATGTACCTCACTGCCTCAACACCTGACATCATGTATGCTACATGTCTATGTTCAAGATATCAGGCTAAGCCAAAGGTTAACCATTTGATAGCGGTCAAAAGGATATTTCGGTATTTGAAGGGTACTCCAACACTTAGGTTGTGGTATCTTCATGATGATGACTTTGAGCTCACGGCGTATAGTGACTCGGATTACGATGGCTGCAAGATGAATTACAAGTCTACATCAGCAAGGTGTCAATTCTTTGGGAGGAGATTAGTGACATGGCAATGTAAGAAGCAGACCTCGGTTGCATTGTCAACCTGTGAAGCCGAATACGTTACTGCTGCAAGTTGCTGTTCACAAATCATTTGGATTCAACAGCAAATGCAGGACTATGGTTTAAATTTCTCTTCTACTCCTATTTTTGTTGATAACTCTGCTGCAACTGCAGTAACTAAAAATCCGGTACAACATCCTAAGACCAAACACATCGGCACAAAATATCATTTTATACGTGACTGCTTTGAAAAGAATTTAATCGATGTGGTAAAAATAAACACTGATTTTCAACGCGCTGACCTCTATACAAAGGATTTTGACAAACCTTGTTTTCTATATTTGTTGGAGGTCAACAGTGTTAAAAGGAAAAGTGATGTCATTCCAGATGATGACCATGTGTAGTCCGATACATTTAGTCTAATTTTTTTATTTTTTCTTTTTATTTCCTTTCTTTATTCTATTTTCTGTTTAAATTAAATACATGTTATTTAGTTGTCTATTAAAATCCTAAAAAGTGTAAATCGGTTACGGGTTTAGAATTTTAGGGGGAGAATAGGTCAGCCAGTAACTTTAAAAAAAATACGAGGGAGAAGGAGAGGCTAGCTGATAGAGAGTAGATCGTATCTGTGATACCGATTGATATACTTTGGAAAATGATAGTACACAGGAACAAATCAAGTGGGACTTTAAAAGTTTAAATTAGATAAGATGCCAAATTCAAAGTAGAAGTCTGTGTAGTCTAAGCAATATAAAAGGAAAAGTGATAGCAAAACTGGTTACTACTAATGTAACACAACGAAAGTAGACCTAGAGGTTGCTAGAGCACAGATGATATGTCGGTAGATTCAACACAATAGATGATTAGACTTGGTTGGTGATCTCAAGATGAAACTAAGTTGTTCAACTAACTGTGTGTTCCCATCTTATCACTGGTTAACACAATCAACAATATTCCAATAAGGGGTGACAAGCAAATAAACGCCACAAATGTGAGCGGACGACCAAAAATAGAGCAAAGCACGAAAAAAATGAAAAGCAAATGCTATCAAACTAATAACTTATGTTGTTGGTGTGTTATGTGCAAAAGAAAAAAATAAATATGCTCTAACAAGAAGATAGGTTGTGTGCCTCTCTGCTGTGCGATGGCACTGACCTGAGGATAAGCATAACCTAGATATTCTAGAATTCATTGTTGTTTGCCGCCTCTCTGCTGTGCGATGGCACTGACCTGAGGATTGGCTTCTCTTTGAAAGCTCTAAGAATAGTCTCTTCTTGTCAAAATACCCGTAGACCGCTCAAAAGCTCCTGAGGAATGTTGATTACCACATAAGCGTGGGATCCACAAATGTTGGTTGAAATAATTAAACCTTAAACTATCACCAGTCAGTGTCAAAAATCTGTGTATTGATTTAAGAGGACCAGCATACTGACAATCATCGTGGCTACAATTCTTGAAAGTCCAAATCAATATGGGGATTTAATAGTACCAGTATGATTTCCTAAATTTGCTAACGACTCTATATGAAAAACAAGAAGTGTGCATCAAAAAAGTTTTTGATAAGATGTCCCAACTGACTTGACTTGCCTGTATGATTCCAAATTAAATTGGTCCAGTTATGGTCAAAATAAATTGAAGCTGCCTATTCCGGAACCAAATCCATTAGATTTCTATCTTAGGATTTACACTTCACAAAAAGTCAAAAACAAGTTTTGTTTTGTACTTCAGCTTAAGTCTTTTATTTTATTTAAATTTAGTCAATTCAGTTTGTTTGAAATCGGACTACATCATGGAATTCAGTAAGGGAGTAAATCACTTAAAAGGGTCATGTCTGAGGTGACCACATGTGTTTTCAAAAGGTAAATGGGTCACGTCTGAGGTGACAAAGTGTTTAAAAGGATCACGTCTGAGGTGATCAAAAGGTTTTCAAGTTAAAATCATCATGTCTGAGATGATCAAATGTTCATAATGTTAATTCAACAGTTTAAAAAAGGTTTAAATGTCAAATGGTCATAAAGTCAGAAAATTTCATGAGTATGACCCATTCGCACGACTGGACCATGAGTATGGGCCAACCATACGAATGGACCATACTCATGCCTTTTATAGCCGAATGGACATGAGTATGGACCATTCAACCGAATGGCTTATACGAATGAGCCATTCGGCCGATTGAGAGTGTGCGAATGAACAAGACGCACGACTGAACTCTAGTCGGACGACTGAAGGTGAGCGACTGATCCAATCGCACGACTGAGGTCCATTCGCCCGAATGAAATAAGCGAATAAGTCCAGTCGTACGATTGAATTCAGATTTAGTATAAATTTAGGGGGAGTCGGTCGCAGAGACTCATCACTCCCAAATTCGCCCTAAGTCGCACGACACGTCGTTACTCTGCCAAATTTTCGGTTGACCATTATAAATAATTGATTGTTGTGTACTGACTATCTGCACTGATCATACAGGTATATTGCGATGCAAATCCATCACTATTTCACTCAATTTGAGTCCAAATCTGGACAGTCGGACCTATCCAAGAACCGAAACCTGTTTGGACAAATAACCTAACAAAACTAAGTAAAATATTGAAATCAAAGTTGTTAGGTGCTAAATAGAGTGATTGTGAGTCTAATGAACCAGAACACGATGTCTAATCTTAAAACAATTGGTCAAAAATTGAATTTGAATTGAACAGCTAGACTGTCATGCGATTGGACAGGTTGATGAACTTCAGTCGCACGACTGAGGTGTGCGAACGGCTAAACCGCACGACTGAACCATGCGTATGAGTTCAGTCGCACGAGTGGTGTAAACGCATGAGTTTGCATACGTATGAGCCTAGTCGCACGCTCATTCGTACGTATGAGGTCATTCGCACGACTGGATCTCAGTCGCACTACTCAATCGCACAACTTGATCTCAGTCGCACAGTCTCATTCGCATGACAGAAAAGAATATTTTCAAGTCCAAGTGATTCAAGATATTATTAATCAACGGGCACTAATGTTTATATTCATTGTGTAACAGATGGCGAGTCGGTGGACTGTGAGCACTAAGCACAACATTTGTGCTCATCTAGATCTGACATCCAGAAATGCTTCGGACTTTTCTGGCATTATCTCATTTCTGAGGAGATCGAGGATCTCTCATGCTATATCTACTCCATGTACACCGTATCGCTCCATTCAGCAAGCCTTCTGGGAAGGCGCAGTTGTTGATAGGTCTTCAGAGCCTCATCGCATCAGGAGTACTATTTTTGGAGAGGCCATTGAGATCACTGAGGATGATCTCAGGACGGTGTTGCAGTTTGGGAACGATGCTGACTGTCCCACTAGACTACACCCCCTTACTGTCCGAGGATGTTTCTTGCGAGCTAAGTACTCTGGGGACATCAACGCAGGGATGCTCAACAAGAGAAAACCGTGCCCCCAGTTCAAGTACCTCGCACATGTGCTGCTGAAGTGCATAGCGTCTCGGAAGGGAGATTTGATGAGCTGTCAGATCAGATCCAGAACGCATATGCAGCGTTGGTGCTGAACCACCCGTTCAACTTCTCCAGGATGATCTTCACCTACTTGGTGGAGAACATTGAGGGGAAAGGGAAGGAGGGCTTCTGCATGTACCCTCAATTCATGCAGATGATTATTGACCAGAAGCTCCCTTCCTTGCCAAAGGAGAAGGAGGACGCGGTGGTACTCGAGGTGATGGACGATACCACCTTGGGTAGGATGAAGGTCTACAGGGGAAAGCAAGTGAAACCCCCTGTGAGACGACTGTTTGGACATTTGAGTAGAGTTGACTACGTGGCGCCCAGCGAAGAGGAAGTGGCGGCACGATGATAGTGACTCGGACTCTGAGCCGATTGTGCTCCCTTTTTATGACTCGGACGACGATGACAGTGATGATGGTGGTGATACTGGTCCCATACAGTCTAGGGCCACTCCTTCAGATGTTATATCACCATCATCCACCCACGGAAGAGCAGAGATAGCGGGATTTCATCAGGATTTTCAAGCTGATGAAGATGACGAGTCGGACGAGGAGCCATTGACTCGGATGGTGGGCAGCAAGGTGGTTGCCACCGAGAGAGGGATTAGGGCAGTAGGTGGACGCCAGGGTGAGTCTGGGGAGGCTGTTACTGATCCATCTTACACCCCAGACCAGCCCAGCAGCCTAGGGGGAGCATCCTCCTCGAAGGGAATGAGGAAAAAGAGGATGGCTCAGTCTCATGGAATGAAGAGTAAGAGAAGGATATTTACCTTGATCACCACCACAGCCACCACAACAGCTACCACCACCACTACCACACCCTCTACCACTGTCACCACACTACCCACCACTACATACATCCCATCTACCACCATATCTACCACACTCACTCCACCACCACTATCATCTATACCAACCCTAGTCTTCACCACTGCCACCACCACCACTACTAGCCACCAAGCCGGCCCATCATACATCCCGCCCATACATCTGTATCACCTTTACCTCCTAGTGGGGTAGAGGAATAGCTCTTAACACTAAACCGTATGGTGCTGAGGCTGTTGGCAGCCGATGAAGAGAAGACAGCTCAGATTCGTCAGTTGGTAGATCTTACAGCTGCACAATCTCAGCAGATTTCTCAGCAGGCTCAGCTGATTGAGCAGCAGGCACATCAGATGGCTGCTCAGAGCCAAGAGATTGCACAACTCCAGGAGCATAAAGTTCTATCAGCAAAGAAGATAGAGGAGTTGGAGGATGCCAAAAACACAATCATGCTCAAGCTCAAAGGAACTAAGGATGAGCCTCTAAAGATAAAAGAAAGGGATGGTGATGACGATGGTGATGACGATGATGTTGATGATGTGGATGAGGATGAGGATGAAGGTGATGATAGTGATGATGATGAGGCAAATGATGAAGAAAAGACAGGGGAAAGGCGGAATGATGATGATGATGAAGAAGGAGATGCAGCTGCATCTGCCTCAGCTCAGGGTCAAGAGAGACGTTCAAAGAGAAATCAAGACCAACGAGCCTCGTCTTCTGCCTCACCTACTGATGCGCCTGCGATTCAGGACAAAAGTAATGATTAGACATTTATGTATTTGATAGCTTTTGTACTTAAATCATGTATTAAACTTCTGTACTTAATGTTTATATATATATTTATTGGGCTTCTGTTCTGATTATTAACTAATGATTGATGTGTTACATGTCTAAATCAAGCAGATCCAAACTTTCAGAGGGACGAATACGATGTTGCTCCCCTTCAGCAGGTCAAGACGCAACTAACCATGATTCTTGATCTGCAAGGGATTTTCAGGAGATCAGTGAGTTACACCCCTGAAGAGGGGGAAATAATTCATGATCTTACAAATGAGCAACTGGCCGAAATGTTCAAGCTGAATCCTGATGAAATTATCAAGGACGCTCCAACCTTTGAATCAACTAGTGACGACGAGCTGAACGACATCGATGAGATAGAGATCGAGGATGTCACTGCAGAGCACTATCCAGAGTATGCTGACTAGGAGGGAAATGTGGTTCCCAACCTGGGTGATTCGCTCGTCAGTGATACGTTTGAGATACTGGATAAAATGGAGCAAGTGTCAGAGAAAATTAAGGAACAAGCCCAAGCCTCAAACGCCGATGTTAACATCCGAAAGGCAGAATGGGCTGCATGTTTTGAGGAGATCCGAGCCCAACGTGATGCTCCTAAACCGAATGTCTACACCAAGCTATACAAAGTGAAGAAACATCACAAGGTGTCAGGCAGGATTATCGCGTGGGCCCATTTTGAGGATCTTAACGTATACGCGATAAAGAGAGAGAAGGGTATTGAGTGAAGAAACATCACAAGACTCTACCTGGTTTTGAACTCAACCAGCTGGCCAGACTAAACCTGCTATATGCTGACCCGAGAAAGATGTCAGGCTGGTTTGAGGCTGCATTAAAGAAAGAGTACCACACCAGATGGGTCAACTTCAAACCTCAACAACCTACGAGGTATATCCGAAGGTCTGAGGTTGATGCCATAACTGGAAAGCCTAGAATAGTGTTGAAGTGGAGTCCTTCGCACACCATGTCCAAGATCCCACTACGGGAAATGCCACAGGACTTCACTCTACACTTCAAATGGTGGTACTATGATTGGAGGACAGGAGAGGCAGTCATATTCTTAAGCAAAGAAGGAAAAATTGATACTATCAGGGTATTTGACCCGATGTGGCTCACAAACTTGTCTGCAAATGATGTCTACACATTATACAAGTGGCCACTATTCTATGACTCTCAAGATATTGTACAAGCTCTACAGTTTCAGAACGTTATAAGACTCTGCTTTGCATTTGAGATACACGCAGGAGTCACAAAAGAAGAGAAGTACAAGAAGTATGAAGAGGTAATGAAGAAGGTAAGACATTAGATAGATCTAGGTCCAAGGGGGAGTTTGTTGATACATATGTACCTAGATGTGGATCTTAATGTAATATGTCATGAATGTCTTACACTTATGTAATGCTTGGGTGATTAATGAAATGAGAATGTTTGGTTGTGATTTATAATGTTTAATATTTCATTAATGAGTTGTGTAATGTATATTGACTTGATTATATAGGTTGTGAATGTTTGAATTGATATACATAATGTTATAATAATGAATACATTCAAACTTGGTTAAGTGAAGTACTCATGCGTCCGACTGGACCATGCGCCCCAACAATGGTCATTCGTCCGAATGACCATGCGACTGAGTGTCTATGCGCCTAAACAGTCCATACGCCTGAACAACTTCATGCGACTGACTCAGTCGCACGACTGAACACTCAGTCGTGCGAATGGATCAACCACATGGCTTAATCGCACGAATGAACCATGCTAATGGTTCAGTCGCCCGAATGAGCAACCCTAACTTATAAATACCACCTAATTCGTGGAAAAACAAAACAATTGATATCACTTCAACTCCAGACGTACCCTAGCCGTCCAGAAACCTCCAAGAACCTGTTCCAAGTTCACAGATCGCACTAGATAGATTCCATATCGTTATTAACGTTTAGATTCAATTCATAATTGATTCAACGTGCGTTCTCACTGATTGGATCGCCAATCAAATAGGATTCCGCACTATTTGAGTTGGTATACACGTTAATCAGTTAGTATTTCGTGCAATACACGATCCTAACAATTTCTTTATTATATACATTTATTATAACATTTTTTATCTATAATATATATTTTTTTGTTTTTTTTTTGTTTTTTTAAACCGAGAACTGAATCGATCATGAGATCACATCCTTGAGATATACTTTAGCACAAAGATGAATTTAATCATCGACAAACAATGAGATCACACTGATAACTGAATCTAATCACAGTCTTTGAAGGAATTTTGAAATTCTCAAACAGATCAATAACGATTGTTGATATGTTTGTCCACTTAAACTCATGCCCTATCTTTTTCAACAAGCAGTAGATGATTCGTTAAGATTCGATTAAATGCTTTAGAATGCTAGGACCCCACAATCATTTGGCAAAAACCCTCACCCAACTTCAGGATTTCTTGAATTTTGTAACGATCTTTACAGAGCAAGGCTTGTGCATTAGTGTGCAAGTGATTATCGACAGAATATTGCATTATGTGATGAATTCATCATTTAGATGATTTGACACAATTTAGACCAAAATGGTGAGAGCTCCAGGTCTATACTCACGTATAACAAAGAAGACGACCATTTAATCATGTGCCGATGAGAGCTCCAGGTCAGTACTACCGTACAGCAGAGGAGATCATCACTCCAGGTCAGTACTACCGTACAGCAAAGGAGATAAGCACAAACACAAGACACATAATACACCAGACATGATTCAAAGATATGGCTTATAAGATTTGTATCATTGTGGGTGAAAGATCAATTCTCAATCCAATTTTTGTTGGGACTCAGTTTTTGTGCAGGCCAAAAAAAATTGCGTAAATCCAGACGTCCTTAAGCATATATTTTAATTTAAATCATGATGCTGCTATCTACTTTATTCTTCAGGCTGAGTCTACCAAGCACATCATTAAAGAATCTGTTTGTTTTTCTATTATTTGCACTTAAAAATAAGATGTGAATCAGATAACAGCATCAGTTACTATCATTTATCATTTTAAACATGCAAGTCATGCTAAAACAAGCATTTCAAGATGATATACAATCATTTCTCAGTCATCTCAAATCAAGTTCCCAGTTCTCTTTTAATTTTTTTATGTATTACTGATATACTCTCCCCCTAATTTTTTATTTTTGTAAACCTATATAGATATACATATATATATATATATATATATATATATATATATATATATATATATATATATATATATATATATATATATATATATATAATTTTTTTTATTTTTGGTTTTTTTATTATTTTTTTATATTTTTTATATTTTTTATTATTTTTTTTATAAAACTGTACAAAAATGAAAATTTATCAAAGAAGGTCTTCCAACCTACACTGATATGAAGATAAGAAATTAATGCTCAAGAAATATGCAGTGATTGTGAAGTGAGAACTGTGATTGTGCATATAAAAATCCAGATGATGGATAAAATACCATGACCTTAACCCTGTTTGTTCCGCCTCAAATTTGAATTAGGAGCAATCTTTGTCAGTAAACCGGATTACTAACAGTCCTCCTGAATCGTTCCTGCACTCATTAACAGATTAGTTTGAAAGGGGAACCCAGGCCACTGTAGTCCTGGAAGTTCCTTTTTCATCAACATAAGAAACTTGCTTCTGCACACAACCGTTTAAACAATCGGGGATTGATGTATCCTTCTTTTTAATTTGCCAAATTTGTTTCGGTTCAATTAATTTGGATTTGAATGAATTAAACTTGGAAATCATTTTCTGTTTAAGACCGGAAGGAAACGAATTTGGTTTTGAACCTTTGGTTATTTTCATCTTTGAATCATGTGACACCGGCTTCACATGAAAAGGTTTGGATGGGGGATTTTTCATCCAACCATTCAAAGATGTGTGCTTTTTACCTATTGATCCAGAGAAGCAACTCGTGTTGCCTTTATCGTCTGGAACATTCTTTGTAGACTTACATTCGGAGAAGCAATTTGGTTTGGCTTTACCATTCGAAGCAAGTCTTTGAGGGCACTTCTTTACCGTATGACCTTCTTTTCCACACTTAAAACAAGCCTTGAAAGGCTTTTGATGCTTGACTGACCCGTGTTGTGCAGGTGGTGATGAGGATTGCTTTGAGCTTTTGGCAGATTCTTGCTTGTTCAGAAGTTTCCTATGCTGAACAGGGAATGAGATCTTCACTGGTTGACTAGCTTGTTTGGCAGTTGGTGAAGAGATCCGTATTGGTCTTGAATTAGCTGTTGGAAGTGTTTGATACTTGACAGTTTCAGGTGATATATTGATCTTTAATGAACTGACACGATCCTCTGTGTTTGATTCATCATCTGAGCTTGACCAGTCTCGTATACACAAATTTGCTTCCAATGGATCTTGATTGACACCTCCTATTGTGTCGGCTTCGATTATAGGATTCTGATTGCCTAACGATTCGACAACTGTTCCTTCTTTAACAAACCTGACAGGAACACACAAAGGAATGTTACCTGTTTTGAATTTGTTGAAGAAGGTTGGAGAAGCAACTGATATTGGTGTTGGAGCATCAGAAGTGGAATCTTCATTAATGTTCTTATCAGACCCTTGCTTGAGGAATCCAAAACCTACCGGAGAATCCTGCACATCTCTAACCTCTTTAAGATTAACACTGCTTAAACATGCATGCAAACTATTATTAGGTTATTAAAACAAATCATTTTTAGGATGGGGTCTGGGAATTGGTGAATAACATAAGGTAGAAGGAGGTGGAACTGAATTAAATACAGTTTCACCATCAGATTTATATCCAATCCCATGTTTTACCCGCGCCCCTTGATGTTTAGCAATAAGCTCATCCTTTTTCATGTGTGACAGGGTCCATTTATCAAGCTTCGTTTGAAGCTTTGTCGTTTCAAATTGAGCTAAAACAGCCCTTTCTCTCAAAATATTAATTTCAACGTTACGCTCCAAAATTGTTCTTCTTCAAAGATCATTTTTAGCCAATGCTTCATTAAGTTTTCTTGAAAAAGCAATTTCATTTTTCTTTAATTCCTGATTGATTATTTTTAATTCTTTTTCATTTTCCAATAACAATCTGTTAGCCTTATAAATCCCAAATAATCGGATTTTGCATGACGAAGAACACATATCCTGCACAGTCTCATAAGGAAGACCCATGATAGTTCATTCTGCAGCTAAGCTCTTTTCACAGTTGCAAACCCTTGTGATTTCTTGTTGTTCCTCTTCTTTGACCTTCAGCATCTCGTCAGCCTCAGATTCTTTCTCTCTTTTATTAGCTTTTCCATCCTTATCATCATCGGTTCTCACAGACTCTAGTTTACTGTCATTGTTGACTCTCAAAGCTTCACAGTTCTCTTCAACAGTTTCTTTGAATTCAAAATTCAAATCCGAATCAGTTCTCATTAACTTCAACTTTTCAATCATCTCTGTTTTGTAATCAAGTATGCTTGTTACAGACGAAACAAGTTCAGTATTAAGCGTGTTGGTTTGATGCGGGAACACGGCTTGTTGAAATTCTTTTCTTTGGATATCCAGCTCAAGAGATTTTAGTCTGTTGATTATATCCATAAGTTTTGTGTCGACATAACCTCTTTCTTGCTTCAGCATTTTAACTCGATGATTCCATGTAGATGGAAGAGAGTCTATAAGCTTTTGAATATGTTCATGATTATTGAGATTTGGAACATGCTTCTTTAGATTAATTGCCACCTTTAAGAATCGATCAATCAAATCTGACATTTTTTCTTTCTTCATTGCTGCAAAAGAGTCAAACCGCCTTTCTGCCGTTGTGAGATTATCTGATTTAAAATCTTCTGAAAATGACATTTTTTAAAAAAATTAACAATTAAACGCCCCAAAAATATTTTTCCCAAAAATTGTAAAATAATTCTCTCCTGGGAAAAATATTTTTTTTAAATGCCACGCCAGACCCTATTTTCATAAATTCAGCCCAATATTTAATCTTTACTAGCCCAAATTAGTTAGCCCAATTTTCAGCCCAAATTTATTGATCCAAATTTAGTCCAATTTGCTAATAAAAACCCAATACAATAAGAAAAGCCCATTCACAAACATAAACCCTAACCCTAAATTTTAACAACTAAAACACACAATCAAGTGTGTTAAGAGAGAGAGAGAGGCGTAATATGCAGGAAACCCTTCCCTCTCTGTTTTGAATCCTTCACCAGAGACTTTAAAAATGGATGAAGAGGCGGTGACGTCATCTACCTCTCTATCAAACGATGACAAACCAGTGATCGTTAGGGTTAAACACAAAAGCTATCACTCTCTACTCGAAGCTATTTGGCTTGAAATCAACGAGAGACCAGTGAAGAAGCCGTTGTTGGATTTTGAGATGCTATCTATCACCGATTCAGCTTCTAAAGCTGAGGAATTGAAGTCTAGGAAGTTTTTTTTGTGCGACAAGTGGATACTGTGAGCAGCTCTGATGTTGTTGTTCATGTTCTTTAGTCATTTGTGGTGAGCAAGCAGCCTAATTCTGAACTTGTTTTTAAAGCGAAACTCGAGGATAAGAACAATCGTGTAGCTGCTGATGAATTCGGTAGGTCTGTAGCGAAAGTAGTGGTGCCTCAGATATATGAATGTGTGGGTTTTAATAGCTGTAGTGATTCTGCTTTAGAGTCTCTTGCTGATATTGTTGTTTTCGATTGATGAACTCGAGTGTTGTTGGTGAGAATCTAGGGTTTTTTTTAGTATAGATCGGCTGAGTTAGGGAAGCAGACTTGATCAATGGTTTGGGAAGCAGAAGAATTTTGGTTGTGATGGGTGTATTCCGGCGGCTAGGGTTAGGTAGGTGTTTCTTTTTTTTTTAATTTCGCTGAAATTTTGATAAATTCGCAGTTTGATTTTTATAAATTCGGAGTTTGAAGATATAGATTCGCAGAAAAAATTTTAATTTCGCAGAATTTAATTTTTTTTTTTTTTATAAATTTGTTGAAAATTTTGTATTAATTTTGGAGGTTCGTTGATGATTTTGGCAGCATTTTCGCTGGTATTTTCATTAGATAATATGAATTTTCGTTCAAGATAACCCTAAATTCCCATCTTGATGTTTTGAAGATTTGAAGATCCTCAAGAACACCAAGAACACACACACTAGTGTGTGTGAGAGAAAATCTCCGGATCTGAAAATTTTTTGTTGAATCTTGTATAGATTTAGAAATTGATCTGATTTCTAACTTGTAAATCTTCAAATTCCTTGTAAAACTTTGTAGACCTGATGATTTTGATGAAGATTTGAAACTTTTAATTTTCAGATCTAGTTTCTCTCTCTAAAACCCCCACTTTCTCTCTCTAGAAGTATGATGAACAGCTTTAATAATCATCAAATCTTCAATGAATTTGATCCAATATGGCTCTGATACCAAATTGTAACTCCAGGATAAACAAACTTGAATCAAATCATGAACAATTAGATCAAAATATGATAATCACAATCAAAACCCCTTTGATCTTCAATTAGATTGCAAAATATGTGTTTACAAATAATCCCTCAATATATTGGTCATACAACCATTAACCAAAACCTAATGACAATTAACCTATTTATAGTCTAGACTAATATTCACTAATTGCACTTAACCCCCTAGACTTAGGCTAATTAATACAAAATTACATATTAAGCATAAAAATGACTAAAAATAAGATAACATATATTTTGTTCACACAAAATATATTATTACAATAGAAATCCTAGTCATCTAAATCTTCAAAGTCTCGTCTCCATTCATCATCTCGAACGTGTCGGGTTTGACTTTTGCGTTGACTTTGATCGTGACGTTGACTTTTGTTGACTTTGACTGTGCTGATAATATAGACTATCTTGTACAGCTCCAACAGGTACAGATATATGTTTACAACATAATCTTTGGTTCCAAGAATGAAGAATTATGTAAAGAATTTGAATCTGTAATGAAAGTAGAGTTTGAGATGAGTGCTATGGGGGAGATGAAGTTCTTTCTTGGCTTACAGGTGGATCGACACCCAAAGGAATATTCCTGCATCAGACCAAATATGTAGGTGATATCCTCAGTCGGTTTGACATGGAAAATGCTTCAGTTGCTGGAACTCCACTTGCCACTAACCATGATGTGGCACCCAACAAAAATAGTGATCTGGTTGATGCTACAATGTACAAAGGAATGATCGGATATCTCATGTATCTCACAGCCTCACGTCCAGATATCATGTACGCGGCGTGTCTTTGCTTCAGATATCAAGCGAAACCAAAAGTAAACCATCTCATAGGAGTAAAAAGGATTTTTTGTTATCTGAAGGGTACTCCAACACTCGGGTTGTGGTATCCTCATGATGATGACTTTGAGCATACAGCGTATAGTGACTCGGATTATGGTGGTTGCAAGATGAATTACAAGTCAACATCTGCGGGATGTCAGTTCTTTAGTAGACGGTTAGTCACCTGGCAGTGTAAGAAGCAAACATCAGTTGCTCTGTCAACTTATGAAGCTGAATATGTTGCTGCTGCAAGCTGCTGCTCTCAAATCATTTGGATTCAACAGCAAATGCGCGACTACGGTTTGCAATTTTCTAACACCTCTATTTTTGTTGATAATTCTGCTGCTATTGCTATCACCAAAAATCCGGTCCAACATCCTAAAACTAAACACATCGGTATTAAATATCACTTTATACGTGACTGTTTTGAAAAGAAATTAATCGATGTTGTTAAAATTAATACAGATTTTCAACGCGCCGACCTCTTTACAAAAGCATTTGATAAACCGCTGTTTTTATATCTTTTAGAGGTTAATGGCGTGAAAAAGAAAAGTGATGTGATTCTAGAAAGAAGAAAGTGCGTAGTCCGACACGTTTTTTAGTTTCTTTTTATTTTATTTTCCTGTCTATTAAAATCCAAAACCACAAAAAGATTTTTGGTTTTAGAATTTTAGGGGGAGAATAGGTTAGGTTAGTATTTAATTCGTGCAGACAATTACTTAAAAAACGAGGGAGGATGGCAGCTTAGCGAAAAGAAATGAAATCAAATCTGTGATTCTGATTCAACGCTTATGGAAAATGATAGTACATAGGGAACAAATTATTTGGGACCTCAAAAGCACCTAAATGATTAAGATGCAAAATTTAAAGTATAAATCTGAGAAGTGAAAGCAAAATTAAAGGAAAAATGATAGTAAAACTAGTCTGCTATTGAGGTAACATAGAGAAAGTAGACCTAGAGGTTGCTAGTCCATTGTATTATGTGTCGGTAGATTCAACACAATAGATGAGTAGACCTCATTGGTGACTTAAATTCAAACTAAATTGTTCAACCTGCTGTTGGTTCCCATCTTATCCCTGGTTAACACAATCAACGTATTTCCAATAAGGGGTGACGAGCAAAATAAACGCCACAAATGTGTGCGAATGACCATAAAAATGAGCAAAGCACATGAAAAATTGTTAAGCGCAATCAAGCTAATGACTAATGTTGTTGGTGCGTTAAGTGCAAAAAGAAAAGAAAATTGCTCTCACAAGAAGATAGGTTATGTGCTTCTTTGCTGTGCGATGGCACTGACCTGAGGATAAGCATAACCTAAATATTCTAGAATTCATTGTTTTTTGCGCCTCTCTGCTGTGCGATGGCACTAACCTGAGGCTTGGCATCTCTTTGAAAACTCTTAGAATAGTCTCTTCTAGTCAAATACCCGTAGACCGCTCAAAAAATCTTCTGAGGAATGTTGATTACCATATAAGTTTGGGATCCACAAATGCTTGTTGAAATAATATAACCTAACTCATCACTAGTGTGAGTGAAAAATATGTGTATGGATTTAAGAGGACAAATATACTGACAATCATCGTGGCTGCAATTCTCGACAGTCAAAATCATTGTGTTGCATCTCATAGCTCTAGTATGATTTCCTAAAATTGCTATTGACTCTCGGTCAAAACAAGAATCTAGCATCAAAATGTTTTATTAAACTATCCCAAATGATTCTGATATATCTGTATGATTCCATAATGAATCGTTCCAGAAAATGATCAAATTAACGTGTAACTGTGCTGTTCAGGAAGAAAAATCTGCTAGACGGTTTTCTAAAAGATTTCAATCCATCTCCAATCAAAAACCCAAAAATAGGTCTTGTTATGTCCTTGATTTCAAGTTGTTTTTCTATTTTTCTAGTTTTTTTTGTTAGGTAAAAGTCGGATTATACAACTAGATGAATTCTGTGGATCACTCACTAAAAAGGATCACGTCTGAGGTGATCAAATGGTTTTAAATTAAAAGGATCACGTCTGAGGTGATCAAAGGTATTCAAATTAAAAGGATCACGTCTGAGGTGATCAAATGGCTTTAAATTACAAGGATCACGTCTGAGGTGACCAAATGTGTGTCAAATTAAAAGGTCATGTCTGAGATGATCATTGTGCATAATGTTATATCAAAAGGTAAAACTTTAAGCGTGTGAAAGTGTTTGAGGTCAAACTCATAAGTATGAGCCAATCGCACGATTGAATCATAAGTATGAGCCAATCGCACGATTGGACCATAAGTATGAGCCAATCGCATGATTGGACCATAAGTATGAGCTAATCACACGATTGGACAATGAGTATGGAGCAATCATACGATTGGACCATGAGTATGGAACATCCATACGAATGGATCACCAGAATGAACCATTCGTACGACTGGATGAAGGAGTATGAGCCAGTCGCACGACTGAACCCCCACTCACACGACTGAAGCATGAGTATGGGCTTAGTCGCACGACTGGAACATGCGTATAGGTCCAATCGTACGATTGAACATTAAGACAATATAAAAGAGGGGTGAGTCTGTCGCATTTCTCACCACCCCTCAAATCGTTCAAAAACCTGCTCATACGTAGACACTCTACCCAAATTTCGTTCTAGCTTGATATCTTGCTGATTGCGTTTCTAACCGATCTATTGTTCATCTAAAGGTATTGTGGGACTGAAATCGATCAAAATGACCGGTGAAATCAAACCCTAAATGACCAAATTGCCTAAAATCAAGAAATCAGTTAAACCCTAAAAATAGACCACTTAAATGGACATTAAAGTGGACTTAAAGGATATTAAGTGCTATTTAGAGTCTCTGCGAACCTAATGAGTCTAAACACGACGTCTAACATCATGTTTTGACCAAGATTCAAGGTTGGAGTGTCGCACAGAGACTTCTGTGAATGGACACTCCGAATGAACCTCAGTCGCACGATTGAGCCAGACGCACGATTCAATCGCACGTATGAATCATGCGCATGGGTTCAGTCGCATGACTAACTCAGTCGCAGGCTCAATCGCACGACTGAACTCAGTCGCAGGCTCAATCACATGACTGAACTCAGTCGCAGGCTCAACCGCACGACTGAACTCAGTCGCAGGCTCAATCGCACGATTGAACTCAGTCATATGGTTCAGTCGCACGACTGAGCCAGTTTGATTAAAACAGTTTAAGTTTCTATTGTCTTCTGTTATGCACATCACTAATGTATATGTTTATTGTGTTAAAGAAACATGGGTGATAGATGGACCATGACCCCAAAGCACAACATATGTGCTCACTTGGATGCCACCTCTCGGAATGCTTCCGAGCTTGCTGGGATTATTGCATTTCTTAGGAGATCGGGGATCTTCAAAGCTATTTCTACACCATGCACACCTCACAGATCCATACAGCAGGCATTCTGGGAAAACGCCAGGGTTGACTGGTCCGTTAAGACACACCGTATACAGAGCTCCATTTTTTGTTAGGAGATTGAGATCACTGAGGCTGATCTGAGGCAGGTCTTAGATTTGGGTGAGGACGGAGCCTACCCAACTAAGCTACATCCCCTGACTGTCCGGGGATGCTTCATGAGCAACATGTGCCCTCAGTTCAAGTATCTAGCACATGTGATCCTGAAGTGTATAGCCTCCAGGCGTGGAGGATTTTGACGAGCTCTCCGACCAAATCCAGAATGCATACGTTGCACTGGTATTGAACCACCAGTTCATTTTCTCTCGCATGATCTTCTCCTATCTGATTGAGAACCTTGAGGCTAAAGGCAAGGAAGGCTTCTGTATGTACCCACGCTTCTTACAGACGATCATAGATGAGAAGCTTCCTATGCTGCCAAAGGGTAGAGATGATGCAGTGGTGCTTGAGGTGTGGATGATGCCACCTTAGGCAGGATGAAAGTTTACAGGAGGAAGCAGGTAAAGCCCCCTGTCAGGAGACTGTTTGGGCACTTGGCTAGGGATGATTACGTGGCGCCTGCTCGCAAGAAATGGCGTCACGATGACAGTGATTCAGATACTGAGCCCCTCATGACTGCCACATCCGACGATGACGACGATGATGATGACCAAGATGACGGTCAAGGTGGGGGAGATACAGGTCCCAGTAATTCACGAGCCACTGATACTTCTTCTATATCTTCACCACCTCCACCTACTACTTCTTCAGCTCCAGGTGGATCTGAGCAGGCTGCTATTCATCCTGATTTTCTGATAGAGGAAGAAGAGGAGACAGATGATGAGCCTCTGGTACGGACGGTTGGGAGTCGGGTTGTGGCCACTAAGAGAGGGATCAGGGCGGTTGGTGGACGCCAGGCTGAGTCTAGGGGTGATGCGACTAATGTCACTAATCCTACATACACCCCTGACCAGTCCAGCAGCAAAGGGGGAGCGCCTACTGCAAAGGGCTTCAAGTTAAAGAGAATGGCTCAGCCTCATGGCAAAAAGGGAAAGAGGCTGAGGTTCACAGTGACTACATCTTCTGCACCAGCCACCACCACTGTCACCGCTACCACCACTACCACATCACCTACTTCCACCACCACTCCTCCCACTACCACTATCAGTCCATCCACTACCACCACCACAGCCACTCCACCACATCCCACTCACACTCCACCTCCCATATTCACCACATCTACCACTACCACCACTCAGCAAGCCGGGACATCCACCCAAGCCCCAATGACCCATGATTCCACTCTACCCAATGTTGGGTTAGAGGAACAACTGGCAAACCTTAACAGGTTGGTGCTAAAGCTGTTAGCTACAGATCACATGAGGGCAAATCAGATTAACCAGCTGATAGCAATCAACAACGCCCAAGGAAAGCAGATTACACAGCTGACTGAGAGGAGTGATCAGTATGAGAGGGCTTTAGGCCAAGCACACCAGGCACTTACAAGTCAAAATGAGCTGGTGTTGGCTTCGGTGAAGAGAATTGAGGAGCTTGAGAAGAAAAATAAGAAGATACTGCTAAAGCTGAAAGGATCAAAGAGTGACCCTCTTAAGATCAAGGATTGTGATGGTGATGGTGATGATAATGATGATGGTGATGGTGATGATGATGATGATAATGATGATGATGATGATGGTGATGATGATGATGATGGTGATGAGGGAGGATGAAGATGACAGTGGGGAGGATGTTGGAGAAGATGGGCCTAGCGGGAAAGATAGAGAGGATGAGGATAACCAGGAAGGTGATGCTGCTGCATCAGCCTCTCCTCGAGCTCAAGAGAGGCGGACCAAACGTAGTCAAGATCAAGGAGTCTCATCCTCTGCTCCTCCTGCTGAAGAACAAAAGGATCAAGATAAAATTAATGATTAGATATTTTGTATTTAAAACTTTTGTAATTAAAGTATATATTACATTAATATAATTATTGATCATTTATTTTTGTTTATGTCTTAATGTTTCATATAATGACTTATGTGTGATATGCTTAATGTCTAATCAAACATATGAAGCTCAACAAATAGATGAATTTGATGTCCAACCCCTTCAGAAGGTTAAGACTCAATTAACCATGATTCTTGACTTGCAAGGGATAGTTAGAAGGTCTGTGAGCTACACTCTAGAGGAGGGAGAGATCATACACGACCTAACGGATGAACAGCTAGCTGAAATATTCAGGTTGAATCCGGATGAGTTGGTCAAAGATGCTCCTACAGTTGATGTGGCAAGTGACGATGAGCTTAGCCATGTCGATGAAATCGAGATAGAGGACGTCACTTCTGATCATTATCCTCAGTACATTGATCTGGACGAGCATGTTATCCCCAATTTGGTGAAACCTTCGACAGTGGTACTTTTGAGAAGCTGGATGAAGTTGAAAAAGAAAAGGAGAAAGAAGAAAGCACTGCCCAAGCTACGGACGAAACAAGAAAGCTGAATGGGCAGCTTGTTTTGCTGAGATGAAAGGCCAGCACACGCCCCAAAAGCATAATGCCTACAAAAAGCTTTATAGAGTCAAACATCATCAGAAAGTGTCTGGCAAGATCATAGTGTGGGTGTATTTTGAAGATTTGGACATGTATGTTGTTAAGAGAGAGAAGGGGATTGAGTACTTCAGATATCCTCATGATCTGAAGACTCTTCCTGGTTTTGAGCTCAATCAACTGGCATGCTTAGATCTATCATATGCTAATCCAAGAAAGATGTCAGGTTGGTTTGAGGCAGCATTAAAGAAGGAATACCACACCAGATGGGTAAAGTTCAGACCTCAACAATCAAAGAGGTACATTCGTAGGTCTGAAGTGGATCCTATATCTAGAAAGCCTAAGGTCGTGTTGAAGTGGAGTCCTCCGCGCACAATGTCTAAGATTCCCTTGTGGGAAATGCCTCAGGACTTCACTCCACACTTCAAATGGTGGTATTATGATTGGAGGACGGTTGAAGCGGTCATAGTGCTTAATAGAGAAGGAAAGATAGAGACTATCCGGATATTTGACCCTATGTGGCTAACCAACTTGTCGGCTGAAGATGTCTACACATTATACAAGTGGCCACTGTTCTATGACACGCAAGATATTGAACAAGCTCTCCAGTTTCAACACGTGATAAGACTCTGCTTTGCTTTTGAAATACATGCAGGAGTTACCAAAGAGGAGAAGTACAAGAAGTTCCAAGATCATGTGAAGAGTGTTAGACAATAGAGGAAACTAGGACCAAGGGGGAGTTTGTAAATACATGTTGTTCCTTTCATGTCTTACACATATGTAATGAAATGGTTCAATGAAATATAATATGTGATTGATGTTTATTCATGTTTATTTATTTCACATTATTATTGTGTTGAAGTGTAATGTATATGTATAACCATATTATATAGGTTTGAGGTTGTTATGCACAGTTCTTACTCAATAATGATTGAGAAATGTGTTCAACCTAGTCGGATGACTCTTCATGCGAATGGACCATACTTATAGACCATACGCATGAATACATCATGCTTATGGACCAGTCGTACGACTGAACAAGGAGACTGGATCAGTCGTACGAATGAGACATAAGATTGACTGAGTCGCACGACTGAACCTTTAGTCGTGCGTATGGATCAATCGCATGATTCACTCGCACGACTGAACCATGCTAATGGTTTAGTCGTACGATTGGAAACCCCTAACCTATAAATACCACTTAATTCGTGGAAAAACAGAATAATTGAAAACAATTGATATTCTTACGAACCCTAGCCGTCCAGAACGTCCAAGGAAGCCTGTCCAAGTTCATAGATCATTCTTGATCAATCTCTATTCGTTCATAACATTTAGTTTCAATCGTATATCGATCGGATAATTGTTCTCACTGATTGGATCGCCAATCAAATAGGATTCTACACTATTTTATTCGGTATAAACGCAAAATCTGTTAGTACTCCGTCCGTTCACGGTCCTAACAAAAGAAAGCATGATACTTCACCTAGTGGGGAAGCATTGTTCATATCTAGCTTGTACATATCCCCTTTCCTGGGAGATCTAAGAAGCACCAATTCCTGAAGAATTATCATCCCGGGCTTGAGGATAATGCACTCAGGTTTTGTGAAAAGCATTTGGTGCTTTTGATCATAAAACTGAGAAACACTTAACAGGTTGTGTTCAAGCTCTTTGACAAAGTGTACTTTGTCAACTTTTAAACTACCATTGGATATACTCCCTCTGCCAGAAATATATCCTCCGGACTCACCTCCAAACTGAACAGGACCTCCATCAAAATGTTGAAATTGTTGAAGGAGAGATTTATTCCCTATCATGTGCCTGGAGCATCCACTGTCCACAATCCATACATTGTTGTTCTTGTTATAAGAATGTCCCTACACAAAAGGTGAGAAAGATTAGTTTTTATTGGAAACTCAAGCCTTGTAGGTCTTGGGTTCTTCCAATGATGATGACATAATAAAACCAAAGTTTATGCATGGGGTTCAATGGATGTCTTTGAATAAGAGGTTTGGGCTGCAGCATCTTCTTTGATCTTCCATTCCATCCTTTTATTGATCATAGTAGATGAGCTTGTTGAAGCTTGAGCAGCATGGCATTCTTCCAAAGCTTCTTTATTTTCGGAAGAAGCCTTCACCACCTTTTCTTCCTAAGTAGTCTTCTTTTTGGAAGGTTTCAAAGGAACTCTCTTGTTCTTTTGAATTTTCTTAGCCTTGTGTTCCGAAGAAATTTTCCCTTTGGAAGAATGAGTTTCTTCCGAAAGCAACTTTGCTTCCGAGACAAGTTTTCCTTTCCTCATCACTTGGGCCATGTGGTATGGTCCAAATGTGAAACCCTCCTTGACTCCTTCTTTCTTAACATTATTTGCATAATGTGTGCTTGCAGGATTGTAGTAACAATCTTTAGCCATGTCGTTTTGCATACCACACATTATGCATGCGTTAACCTTTGAGGCGTGTGACTATTGTTACTTGCTTTTCTTGCTTTCCTAAACAGTCTTCCCTTTTGACTTCTTATACTTTGGTAGAACAGAAGTGCTGGTACTACACTCCTTTCCTGAATCAGAGTTTCCCACCACCTGGAATCCAACTGAGATGAAAACACCCTTTTGCTTTGGGTCAATCTTTTGCTTGGACTCAGCCACTTTCTTGGCCGTTTTGTGGCTGCCTTAGTTCGGTTTCTTCTGGCTTTGGTGGTCAGGGGTTGGTCATCGCTGGTAGAAATGGGTAGATTTACCTGGCCCTTCCATGTGATGGTTTCCATATTTACATCACTCTTTGACTCATAGGAAGGTGGATCAGCAGATGGAACCTCTTGCTCTTCAGTCCCACACCTTCGTTGTCTAATAGACTCATAAGAGTGTGGTGGAGCAATTTCATTGGTTCCCAACCTACCTTTGTTATGAAAAAAAGTTTTTGAGTGAGAGGATGATGCAAGAATGGCTTGGAAGTTTTGCTCAGAAATAGCATACTTCCTGGCTTGAGCCTCAGCTATGACAAGCTGAGCTTGAGCTTCAGACAATTTGGAGATTAAATGTTTTATCTGAGTCTTGTAGTTTGTATGTTCATGTTTTAACAAGGACACAGTTTTCTCTAACTCTTCAATTTTCTTTTAATAGTCAGATTCATCCCTTTTAAATTTAGATTTTAAAATATTTAAAGACTCAATATCATATTTAATTTCCATATTGTAGTCTTGATATAGTTTAACTTTAGCAATGCAAGCTGGATTACAGAGGTGTTCATATACCTTGATATCTTCTGTTCCAGCCATCAAAGCTTGAGCAGGAGTCACGTCTCGTACCATGAAGCTCCAGTCAATTTCTTGAGCCACAACAGCTGTTTCAGTTGACTTTCCCGTAGCTTTAGATGTAGAGGGATATGTGGAGGCCTGTGAGGTTCCCGGATTTGATTTGGGATCCTTGCATTCCCTGGAAAAGTGACCAAGTTGGTTACAGTTGTAACATTTGGCCTTTGCCTTGTTAAACCCAAACTTGATGTTAGGTTGGTTCTAGGGAAACTTCCTTCCAGTTCTCTTGAAGAACTTCTTCGCTCTATAAGTTAACAGAGCCATCTGTTGGATAATGTCCACATACTCGACATCATCTGGGCTGAAACATTCTAGATCATCAAATCAATACTGAAAGTCACTAGAATGCCCGTTTCCTGAGACAAAGGCACAACCATCCTGGAAGGAACTTTGCTCAGCCTGTTGAGACCATGAAGTCTCAGGGAATGTAATGTATGGCCCAGAAGAAAAGGATGGTTGCTGGGTGTATGCAGGTACTGCTGAGGTTGGGGGTCCTGAGCCTTTAGCAACCATTAAAGCGTTGCTAGCAGGAAGGCTTGAGGGTCTGCTCATTTGGCTGCTACTCTTGTTCTCCATCTCTAGATGATATCCATCAAGGATGACATATAGTTCAGTCATGGTGAGGGAGTTCAAGTTTTCTGCCCTCTTGATAGAGACACAGTAGAACGTCCACTCATTTGGGAGTTCACTCATGAATTTTCTTAAAGGATCTCTCAACTCAAGGGCAATTCCCACAGACTAAAGGGAGCAAATAAGATCCATGTACCTGAAGTATTGCTGGCTGAGGGTCTCTCCAGCAATATAAGTGAAGTTTTCAAATTGTTGCTTCAGGGAATCTTTCTTCGAGTCCTTAGAGCTTGTTACATCTGGGACAAGGCATCAAATAGTTCTTTGGTTGACTTGCAATGTTCAAATCCCACCATAATGGAGTTGGGTGTAGCAGTCATTAGAAAAGTCATAGCATTGCTATCAATGTCCAGCTTCTTGCGGTCTTCATCGGAGTAGTCTTCTACAGCCTTCTCTATCATGGCGCCATTTCCACCTGGTGCTGCCACCTTTGGTTTGTAAGGGCCATTAAGGATAGATTGCCACAGTTTGCTATCTTGATATCTAATGAAGCCTTCAATGCGTCTGCTCCATGATCTAAAGTTTTCAGGGGTGATGATGGGTGCTTCGGTCATCGTCCCCATCTCAACTTCAGACTTTTGGTTGAGGGCCATTTTTGAGTGTGGTGAAAGAATGAGTGAAGAAAAAGGTTGACTTTGATGGTAAGATCTCACAATCAAGGGCCTAAAAATCTTTGATACCAATTACAGGATCGGTTTTTGTCATTCTTTTCTCTCAAACTCACTTGATCACACTCGGCTTAGATGATGCAAAATCCCTCTAAGAGTTTATAATAATATACTAAGTAACTAAGAACACAAGAAGATAATTTTCAAGGTACTTGTATATATTACTTCACAACTCAAATTATTACAAGACTCTTACAAGCATATTACAAGAGTTACAATGAGAACTATACATACTAGATCCTACAGTCGTATATACTTTGATACCAACTGGAAACCTATGACTATAGAAAATACTACAATGCTAAAGACAAGGTATCTTATATAAAATATTTTCTAAGATATGGTAGTCATGACATTTCCATAACTTATCTTTCGTCACCAACTAAAGTTGGCAACTGTACTAATTGATAAGGAATGAACAGTAGAATAAAGTATGGTCAACTACATGGGCGTGAAAAAGCACCATGCTGTATCTTAGAGATTTGCAGCGGAGTGTCAGAAGGACCATACTTATGTCCACTGGTTCATAGTAGGTTCTTCCAAAGGTTAACTGGCTTCAGAAGAACAAGTTCTGCCGAAGCCACTTATACTTCGGAAGATGCTACTTCTTTTCGAGCCTTGAGACATTCTTCAGGTCTTCATACTTCGGAAGTCATTTTGTTGAACTCTTCTAAGTGTTGATGTGCGAAAGAGAGACTTTGTCTTCGGAAGTTGGAGTTTCTCTTTGGAAGCTCCGTCAGACTTAACCTTCGAAAGCTCTGCTTTTGCCTTTGGAAGTTCTTCATCAAATGTACCAAAATTTGTCTAAGTGTATGTTTTGGTTGCACCAGCCTTACTTGATCCAACAAATCAGCATATTGTTCATTTGTGTTAACTTTGACTAGTTTGATAAATCCCTTTTCAAAGTTATCTCTAATCAAATGGTACCTAATATAGATGTGCTTAGTCCTTGAGTGCTGCACAGGATTCTCTGTGATTGAGGTAGCACTGTTGTTGTCTATGTGGATGGGAGTCTCCTTGAAGTTGAATCCATAGTACAACATCAGATTCTGAATCCAAAGCACTTGAGCACAACAGCTTGCAGCAGTAATGTATTTAGCTTCAGCAGTTGATGCAGACACATAGGATTGTTTCTTGCATTGCCAAGAGACTATCCTTCCACCATGAAATTGACATCCCCCTGATGTAGACTTTGCAGTCATATTGCAACCACCATAGTCACTATCTGTTTGAGCATACAAATTGAAGTCAAAATTCTTTGAATACCAAAGGCCAAGTGATGGAGCACCTTTGAGATATCTTAAAATTCTCTTGACAGTGACCAAGTGTGACATCTTGGGGTTGGCTTAATATCTTTCACAAATACATGTAGCAAACATGATATCAGGCTTGCTAGCTGTGAGGTACATAAGAGACCCAATCATAGCCCTGTAGAGATGTTTATCCACACACTCCCCCTCAAGATCAGGTCCAAGGGAGTGGTTTCTGGCTATAAGTGTCTTAGCAACCTTACAATCAGTCATGTTGAATCTTTTAAGTATGTCTTGTATATACTTTGACTGACTTATGAAGATGCCATTTTCAAATTGCTTCACTTGAATTCCTAGAAAGAAATTGAGTTCCCCTATGGCACTCATTTCATATATATCCTTCATCAACTTCTCAAAGTCTTTGCAGAGCTTTGGATTAGTTGACCCAAAGATAATTTCATCTACATATACTTGTACTAGCATTATGTCATTTCATGTTCCTTTGATGAAGAGAGTTCCATCTATAGTAACCCATTTGTATTCATGTTGATAGAGATACTGAGATAGAGTCTCATACCACTTCCTTGGTGCTTGGTGCAGCCCATAAAGAGCCTTATCAAGCCTGCAGGCATAATAAGGATGATCAGGATCTGCAAACCCAGGTGGTTGTCTGACATACACCTCTTCATCAATCACCCCATAGAGAAAAGCACACTTGACATCAAGCTGGTAGACCTTGAAAATCTTGGATGCAGCAAAAGCTAGGAATATCCTGACAGCTTCCAGTCTTGCTACAGGAGCAAATACATCTATTTAGTCAATTCCTTCTTCTTGAGTGTATCGTTGAACAACTAGTCTTGCCTTATTCTTGATGACAAGTCCTCTATCATCCTTCTTATTCCTGAACACCCATTTGGTTCCAATAGTAGTCTTCCCTTGAGGAAGATGACATAGGTTCCAAACTTTTTGCCTTTTGAATTGAAGCAGCTCCTCCTACACAGCTTCAACCCAACTTCCATCCTTTAGAGCCTCATCAATCTTCTTTGGCTCTATCTGGGATAGGAAACAAGAGTGAAGACAAACATTTGCATTATGGGTTTGTCCTCTTGTTCTTACCCCTAAATCAACATCTCCAATGATGTTTGTGGTAGGATGAGACTTATGGATCTTTAGTTGAGGAATCACACCAAGTTGCTTAGCAGATCTAAATTAGAGAAATTTTGATCTGGCATTGAGGATTCACCCTCCACATCAGCACAGACATCATTGATGTTGTTTTCAATGGAGTGGTTGTCAGCATCAAGAAACTCTTGATCACTTTCACCACCACCATTTCCTCCTACATTTGAAGCTCCTTCATTTGAGTTTTGTGCCTCTAAGCTGGAATTTGATGGCACCCCATAAGTATCAGCAGGATTTGTCTTTGATGTGCTCGTAAAAACTTCATTTGCAAGGTTAGTTACAACTGGAGCTGAAGTTGTGTAGCTTGAAGGTCTTCTCAGCTCAAATCTTGGATCAGGATCACTTGTAGGTAGTATATATGTGGATCCTCAAACATGCTCACAAGACTTGTTAAAACAGTTGGTAACTAAATCAAGATCAAATAGCCAATCAGGACCCAAGCCTTTCACACTGGGAGTGTGCTCATTGAAAGTCACATTGGCCGACTCCTCAACTACTCTAGTTCTGAGATTGTATACTCTATAAGCCATGGCTTGGGAAGAGTATCCACTAAAATGTCCATCATCTGATTTCTCAGCAAACTTGGCAATTTGATCTTTGGTATTCAAGATGGTGCAAGGACATTCAAATGACTTGAGAAAACCAATGAATGGTTTTCTCTTATGCCAAAGTTCATAAGGAGTCTTACCATGTGTCTTAACTACTAAAACTCTATTTTGCACATAGCAAGCAATGTTCACTGCCTCTGCCCAGAAGGTGATGGGCAGTTTAGAGTCAGACAATATAGTTCTTGCAACTTCAATTAGTGTCTTGTTTCTCCTCTCATTGACACCATTTTGCTGAGGAGTCCTGGGAGCACTATATTGTCTTGTAATACCTTTTTCATAACAAAATGTATTAAGGATTTGGTTCTTAAATTCAGTTCCTTGATCACATCTTATGTTTTTGACCTTGTGACCACATTGATTCTCAATATTTAAGATGAAATTCTTCAGAATCTCAGGGGTCTCATCCTTAGTTCTAAAAAAGAAGACCCAGGTGAACCTTGTAAAGTCATCTGTGATCACCAAACAATAAGAGGTTCTTCCTAGACTCATTACACTGGCGGGGCCAAAGAGATCCATCTGTAATACGTGTAGGGGAGTAGTGATGGATTTTCTTTTCTTTGGCTTGTGAGATACCTTGTCTTGTTTCCCTTTCAGGCATGCAACACAATGGTCATTACTTGTAAACTCTTTCTTTGGCATTCCAGTTACCAAATCATTCTTAATTAATTTATTCATGTTTTTAAAGTTTACATGGCACATTCTTTTATGGCAGAGGAAAGACTCATCACTAGTGGCTTTAGATAGAAAGCATGAAACTTCTCCTGAGGGAGAAGTTTCTTGCAAATCCATCTTGTACATGTTCCCTTTCGTGGGGGCTCTGAGCAGGATATGCTCATGAGGAATGACCACCCTGGGCCTGAGAACAATGCACTCATGCTCAGTAAAGAGCATGTTATGACTCTGATCACAAAATTGAGATACACTCAAAAGATTGTATCCAAGCTCCTTCACAAAGTTTACCTTCTCAATGTTGAGCTTACCATTTGTGACCCTACCCCTTCCTGTAATGTAACCTCCAGCATCTCCTCCAAAAGCAACTGGTCCTCGACTAATTCTTTCAACATTTGGAGTAGTGACTTATTGCCTGTCATGTGCCTGGAACAACCACTGTCAATGATCCAGACATTTCTGTTTGTCTTGAGTTGTTCCTGCACAAAAGAGATGGTTAGTTACATTTGGAAACCCAAGCCTTGTTGGTCTTGGACTCATCAAAAGAAGTAGAAGACAATGCAACAGTAATTGATCCTATGTTCATGTTTTGAGGATCATTTGTTGATGTTGATGAAGAACTTTTAGCCACTTGGTCTTTCTTTGTCTTCCACACCACCTTTGGAAGCTTAGACTTGACCTTCAATACTTCGGAAGTTTTGTTGACTTCGGAAGTTTTGATGACTGGACCTTCGGAAGATCTTGTTGTCATTGCAGCAGGCTTTAGTGCTTCGGAAGTATTCCTTTCTTCCGAGACCAAATTTTCTTCCGAAGGCAAGTTTCCACTTGTCTTTATCTTCATTTTGGAGCTTCCAAAAGGAAAAGACTTTCCTTCCGAAGCTTGCTTCTTCTTCTCCAAACTCTTAGAAGTTTCTTTCTTGGTCATGTGGACAACACTCTTTGGATTGTAAAGACAATCTTTAGCAAGATGAGAGGTACTCCTACATATGACACAGTCCATTTTCTTTTTTCTAAGAGTCTTCTTCTGTGAACAAGGCCGAACTTGATCACTTTCCTTCTCCATCATCATCTTTACGGATGTTGTGGCAATTCTTGTAGGGATAGAACTACCTTTGGAGCTGGATGGTTCAGGTTGTACAACAGTGGTGCACAACTGATCAGCCTTCTTCTTATTACTGGGATGATATGGACATGAACTAGAACTCTGGTTACTGAAGTTCAAATTTGTGTCTTCAGCCTTAACCACCTCAAATCCTGAAGAAATAAAGACTTGATTTTGTGCAGAGTTGAAGGTGGCCTTGATCTCTTGAGCCTTCTTGGACTTTCTCTTGGCCTTCCTGATCAAGTTCTTTCTCCTTGACTTGGTCATCCCAATAGCTTTACTCTCCCTAGAGGGATGGTGACTCTTCTTAGAATGCTCTTCTTCACTCTTCTCAGAGACATCCTTCACCATCTCCTGTTCATCCTCTTCAGTCATGGGGTCTATGAGGGGAAGCTCATCTTCACAAGTTCCACACCTAGGAGATCTTACTGACAAGATTGTGTGTGAAGGAGCTATCTTACTAGATCCCAGTTCCTGCTTATTTTGATAAAAAAATTTTACATGCAAGGATATTATGCTCTTGAAGGTCTCTTCTTCAAGAACACATTTTTCTACCCTGGCTTTGCTGATCACAAGCTCAGCCTGGCATTCTCAACTTAGTTATAAGGTCTTTAATCTGAGTCCTGTAGTTGGTGTGCTCATGTTTAAGAGTTGATATGTTTTTCTCTAAGTCTTCTATCTCTAGTTTATACTCATTTTCAGCTCTTTTAAAATCAGCTTTTAAGATATTTAAGGACTCAAGATCAGATCTCATCTCTAAGTTGTAAGACCTGTATCTATTAACTTTAGCAATACATTCAGTAGTACAAAGATGTTCCAATACCTTGGCTTCATCGTGGTCTGCCATAACTGCTTGGTTTGGAGATGCATCTTCCACCTAAAAGCTCCAGTCAAAGCATTCTTCTTTAACAGTAATTGTAGCTTGCTGCTTTTGCTTCTCATTCTGGGGAGCTCTTTCAGTGTAGTTTGGTATGGCTTGTGTTTGGCCACCATTTTTCCTTGGTGCCTTACACTCCCCTGCAAAGTGGCCCATTTGGTTACAGTAGTAACACTTCACTTTGCTTTTGTCCAGCCCAAACTTTCCACTGGCTGCATTGCTTGGAAACTTCCTCCCTCTCCTCTTGTACAACTTCTTGGCTCCATGAGTGAGAAGAGCCATTTGCTAAACTATCTCCATATATTCTTGATCATCTGGATGGATACAGTCCAGGTCTTCAAGGGTAAAGAGAAAGTTGCATGTGCTCTCATCAGCAGAACCAAAGGCATGAGAAGAACATGTCTCTTGGAATGGACTTCCTTAAGTGTAGCTTTCTCTTGGTGTCTCTGGGAAGGTGATGAAGGACCGTTTGGTGAGTTGTCAGGGTAGTATATAAGATGATGTTGTGGTTCAATGCTATCCCTTTCAATCACATGGAGGGCTGAACTCAGTTGATTTCTTGAGTTACCAGATGAACTTTGCATATTCATCTCCATCTGGTATCCACTAAGAATACCATACAACTCTGTCAAAGTAAGAGTCTTAAGTTCTCAGTTCTCTTGATAACAACACAATAATGTGTCCTTGTTCTCAAGAGTTACTCCAACATCCATTAAAGTATCCACAATCTCAACATACTTGAAGTATTGTTGAGTCATGATTTCACCTGCTTTGAAGGTGAAGTATTCAAATTGCTTCTTCAGGAGATCCTTCTTGTTCTCCTTGGCTTCAGTTGACCCCTTATACATGAGCTTCAGTGCCTCCCATAGTTTCTTGGCAGTTTTGCACTTCTTGAAGCCCCTGTGGATGGAGTTTGGAAGAGTTGTTTGCAGGGCTGTCATGGCTTTCTGATCAATCTCAATTCTTTTTCTGTCTTCATCAGAATAATCAGCCATAGCCTTTGGGATCATACCACCTCCAGCAGTAGCTGAAGAGGTGCTTGGTATGTAAGGTCCTTGGATAACAGAGTCCCACATCCTGGAGTCTTGAGACTTGATAAAGCCTTCCATTCATTGACACCAAGTATCAAAGTCTTCAGGAGTGATTAGTGGAGACTTTGTCATAGTTCCAGTTTCCAAATCATCCTTAGTAATAGCTGTCATTTGAGTTGTTAAGTATTTTGTGTGTGAGGGATCTTAAGATGGTGAGATCTTATAATCAAGAGCCTGGAATGCTCTGATACCAACTTCAGGACCGTTTAAGGGTGGTCACTTACAACACAACAACACAATAAGGAGAGATCTTTAGAACACTTAACAGATCAAATAGAGAACTTGTAACTTATGTGTATGATACTAAGAACACAAGTAAACACGAGACAGAGCAAGATGCAAACAACACAAGTGTATGGTTTTCAAGAATGTTGTATATTACTCTTAAGTTCTTTTACAATTATTACAAAGCATAGAAAGAAAGTTACAATGACCTGAGATACTTTATACTACATCCTACAGCTGGCCATACTTTGAAGGCCAAGTGGATACATAAGACTAGACAACAACAAAATCAAATGTAGAGTCAAAAGGCAGATTGCCTTTTGACTAGTGACTATGACATGCCATAGCTCACATCCTAATATATTACAAAAAGAATAAAAGTACATAAAGTAGAAAGCACAGACTCAAGACCTCAATGTACAGTTACCAAAAGCATGGACCTTTTCACCAACTCATGTAAGTTGGTGAGTGAACAGAGTTACAGTAGAAAGGTGGTCCAGCTTTATGGAAAGTACATCAGATAAAGCATGTATTCAAAAGTCTTCGGAAGAAATCTGTCTTCACTTCTTGGCTTTAGAAGACTTTTTCCTTGAAGCTTCGAAAGACTTCACTTCTGGCTTTGTAAGATGTTGGTCTTGGCTTCGGAAGATTTTACACTTAGAATATTTTCTAGTGCTTGGTGTAAAACTTCCGAAGCATCTCTACTCTTGTAATTCTGTGCATTCATGCAGGAAAGACTTTGGATGTTTTGGGTGCATCAGCCTTATATGAACCTTACAAGTATATATATATATATATATATATATATATATATATATATATATATATATATATATATATATATATATATATATATATATATATATATATATATATATGTGTATATATATATAAAATAATGGTAACAATAATAATATTATTATATAATATTACTCAATATATTATTTTATAAATTAAGATTTAACGCGACTAACTAACAACAACATTAAATGAAATTATGAAAATCACTTACCCGCAAACATTATTGCATAAATGAATGATCACGAACTTCGGGTTAATTAATGGACCTAAGAGTGACAGATGTCACACTTAATGTCTTCACTCCCTTTAAATCCATGGACCTAAGAGTGACGGATGTCACACTTAATGTCTTCACTCCCTTTAAATCCAGCCTTTAATGCTTCGTACAACTTTTGAGCACTTGTGAACTTCTTGAATCCATGAACGGTGTTGTTGGGTATGCTTATTCTGATCAGCCACAGAGCTATTCTGTTTACATCCATCTTTTCAGACTTCATCTGAGTATTTCATAGGATCTTAGGGAATCATATCTCCAACTTCACTAGCAGCTTGGACCAAAGGGACATATGGGCCATTAAGGATTAAGAGCCAAAGTCTTAGATCTTGATTCCTTAGAAAATCTTCAATTCAAATTTCCCAACTATCTTAATCATGTGGTGTAAACATGAGAGGTTTGGTTTGAGTGCCATTCTCCAAGTCATGCTTACTTGAGATGGCTACAACAATCATTATGGAGGGATAAGGAGTATAAGGGAATAAGGTGTTTGAAAGTGTGATATAAAGAAAAACATGTGATTTGTTGAAAGGTGACTTCAAGCAAATCAATAACTAAAGCTCTGATACCACTTGTTGGATCGGTTATGAACTAACAAGGATTTTTTAGTGATTGGCATATGAAAATAAAAAATATAAGTAAACTATCTTACTAAAAAACACAAATACTTTAAGTAAAAGTAAAGACACAAGATGTTCTTTCAAAGTATTCACTGGTTAATCTTTTCTGATAACAATGAGTAAATATCAGTAGATAGCAAGTGAGCTAAAAAACTAACCTCAAAACTATACAAGTGAGAGGTATTTATACTAAGAAAGCTAAACACTTAGAATAAATCACTTTACATCTATTCTTTGTTTAGGATAACAGATGAATATCGTAGACAGGCAATCGACACATCAAAGACCAGCAACTTCAGTACAATGTTGTATCCAAAAGGTAGAACATTGTAGCCGCCAATGTACTTTGGTACATACAGTCTTGTCTAGTGTAACAGACGATCAGCAGCTCATCAAGTTGAGTGCAGATCGACAACAATCAATCAACACCTCATCAAGTTGCATGTTGGTTGGCAGTAATTCAACACTTTGTAGATTTCGGCAGTTAAGAGCTAGTGTTTAACTTTGAGTTTTAGTAGCTTCATTCTATTTATGTATAAACATCTACCTTGATAGGGATAATCTCTACCTTGATAAGAGATGCGTCTTATTGATAGTTCACACGACTATTGATAAAAAGATCAATAAATGAATGTAGGATAAAGTAGTGAACCTTCATCATAATCATTATAAATTGTGGTATTCTTGTGATGATGATCTTGTTATTAAAAGATACCCATGCTAAGTGAGCCATAATCACCCTTTGATAATGTCGGGTACACAAGAATGAGAGGGAGATGAAATGAATCATTGAGTGTGAGTGAAAAAAAGACGTTTGTTTGGTTAGGGAATGAAATAGAACATTACATAGGTAGTCTCATTCTTTCTAAACATATCAAATTTATCACATCCACCCATTTATTTTCATTCATCTCATTTCTTCTTCCGTCCTTGATCACACCACTACTCACCCACCCACCACTACCACAACAACCACCACTAGTCGTTACCACCACCACCACCACCACCAACCATCACCACCAACAACCACCAACACCACCACCAACCATCACCACCACCAACCACCATCACCACCATTACCCACCACCAGACCAATCATCACCACCAACCACCACCACCCCCATTTGTGCAGGACCGGGTTTGCTCACTCAACCCAATTATGGTCTCTCAAACTCACTAAGTCTCACTCGTATAGATGATGCATAATCTTGTAAGAGTTGATAATAATATACTAAGTATAAACAAACAAAACACAAGAGAATGGATTTTCAAGATACTTTAATATATTACTTCTCAACTCAAAGTTTTACAAGACTCTTACAAGCATATTACATGAGTTACAATGAGAAACTATATGTACTACTATCTACAGCCGGATATACTTTGATACCAGCTGGAACTTACAACTAGACAAATACTACATTACTAGAAGTAATGTATCTTAGATAAAATACTATCTAAGATTTGGTAGTCATGACATGTCCATGACTTACCTTTTGTCACCAACTAAAGTTGGTAACTGTTTAAACTGATAAGGAATGAATAGTGGAATAAATTATGATCAACTACATGGGCTTGGAAAAGCATGATGTAGTATCTCAAAGGTTGCAGCGGAGTGTCAGAGGGACCATACTTATGTCCACTGGTTCATAGTAGGTTCTTCCGAAGGTTAATTGGCTTCGGAAGAACAACTTCTTCCGAAGCCACTTATACTTCGGAAGAGGCTACTTCTGCCGAGGCTTGAGTTGTTCTTCAGGACTTCATCCTTCGGAAGTCATTGTCTTAAATTCTTCTATGTGTTAAACTTCGGAAGAAGGAAGACTTTTTCTTCGAAAGTTAGATTTCCTCTTCGGAAGCTCTTTCAGACTTGACCTTCGGAAGCTCATCATTTGCCTTCAGAAGTTCTACTTTTGCCTTCGGAAGTTCTTCCTTAGTTGCACCATCATTGTCTAAGTGTTTGTTTTGGTTAAACCAGCCTTACTTGATTCAACAAACTCTCCCTAGGCTGATGCTACCAAAATTCACTTGTTTCCACTTTTCAAAACTTTCAGCACCTGGAAGAGAAAATACTTATTTGTTTCTTTGTTCTTTCCAGATGTGGTATTGAGAAGTTTTTACAAATCATTCGTAGATAGGAGATCCAATCTGTCACTTTGAATGATATGCATCCTTTGTTGTGGCCCTCTGAAGAGAGTTAGTTGACGGGAGTTATAGTTATGGATTCTAGTTCAGGGCCTTCAACCATTTGTAAGAAGGCTTTGCCTTTGGTGGTTGACCCTTTCCCTTCTTCCTTCTCTCTCATCTTCAACATTTCTTCTATCTTGACCCTTGCATTCAGTTCAGCTAGATGAAGGCTACTCAGATGATTCCAGATGTGAGCAGCTACCTCAGAGTTGAAGGGATTGGAGAATGGTTTCTCTGCTAACTCAGCAATGTCAAATCTGCTTAAGTGTAACAGAGAAGAGACATTGAGCCTGTTGATTTCACCATTCTCTCTTTACACAACAAAGTTGTGAGAAGAGTCTTCGAACCTCCACTGGACTATTTTCTTTCTAGGAATGAGAGGTTGAGATGGTAGCTTGTCTCCCTTCCTAGTGTCAAGTAGAGTCACCAGCTTTCTTCTCAGCAACTTTTCTTCTTCCAAAGAGAGTCAGAGTTGGTTGCCAAGAGTTGAAGTGCTTGGTCCAGTGTTCCTCTAGATAGATCAAGGAATTGTTTTTCTTGTGAGGGAACATAAGAAGCCATCAATGAAGGTTAGTTTGATGGACCCCTACTCACAAGAGATATCGCTCAGGGTGGTGCAGTTGCTGAGCTTCCTCTTGATCTCCTTGAATTCTTCTAAGGAAAGAGGTTTGGATGGTTGAGAGGATGACTTAGGTGGCTGTTGGGTAGATGATGTTTGGGTTCTGGGGAGTGTTTTGGGTTTGAGGATGGGTAGTTGTGGTGGTTGTTGTGATTAAGTAGATGAAGAAGAGGGTGTGATTAATGGTGTGGGTTCAGGAGTGTATGGCTCAATGGTTGGCTCGATTTTGATGGGGAAAGTGAGAGGGATTGGTTCAGGTTGAGGTTGTGGTTGTGGTGTTGGCCTTGAAGTCATCTCATGTACTCTTCTGTACATCTCTTTCCTTCTTCCTGAGCGAATGTCAGCTTTGATGTCACTGACATATCGCAGCAGGGTCTTCTCAGACATGGGACCAACTTGCCTGCTAGAGAAGCCATGGGCCCTAAGATAATCTTTCATCTTGGCTTTATCACCCATCTTCTTGACAGCCGCAAGTTTAGCTCCTTCTTCTTTATTCTTCTTTTCTTTTAGCTTTTCCTTGGAAGCTCTCTTTATCTCTTTGTCCATTTGATCTTGTTCTTTCTTGACATGCCACAAGATCGTATCATTGTTGTGAGGAATTAATTCGTCAAGGGAAAATCCCCTGGAGCTTAGGAAAGCTATCCTTTCACTCCTAAACTGTTGGTCAGCTTCTTTTTTCTTTTTCATTTTTTCTTCCTCTAAGGCCAACCTTGCTCCTTCTTCTTGTTCATTTCGTAGCAGGGTTGCCTTTTCTAACTAACTCAACCGGCTCCTCAAGTGGTAGCAAGAGCACATCTTCACTAGCAGCTCCAAGATTGACAAGTCTGTCAGTGATCTCCACTCTTCTTTGATTGTTGATAGCCTCCTTGTTGACTACAGCTGCTTTGCTAATTGCAGCTAGTAGCTTCCCAGTGGGAAGCCTACCTTACCCTTTTAGCTTTTCCAACCTTTCTTCCTCTAGAAGTTTTTCTGCAGTCAACTTCCTCTTCCCTTTAATGTCTTCGGAAGTTTGAGACTTGGGAGGTTCTTGTGTAGAGGTTTCATGTTGGGGGTGGTGATTGGAACATGAGGTGATGATGGTGTTTGAGTGAGAGGGAAATTGAGAAAATCTTCACTATTTACCTCAGATGCTAGTTCAAGGATTGAATTTGTGATAATTAGATCCTCAGACAAAGAATATAACCCTTCCGCAGCTTGTATCTCAGCTTCGGAAGTTTAAACTGATTCTTCTGCAGCTTTGACTTCAGCTTTGGAAGTCTGTGGGATTACACTATCTGTCCCAACTGTTTCAGTTGCTAGGCCATCAGTCCTCCTTTCCCTTTTGAATTCAATCTCAGGTTCAATGTGGACCTTAGGTTGACCAACTTCTTTGACAGTGGTAGAAGGTGCATTCAACCTTTGAAACTCTTCAGCTCCAAAGTATGCCACAGCAACATCCGCACTTGGCTGTTCAATAGAAGATCCCATCAGGAACTTAGTTAAGAACATGTTTAGATCTTTGAGCATCCTTGGGTCCACTTGAAGAATGATTGGAGGAGGCTCGGGGAAAATAGTTGATTACTGAGCAAGACATTTAAAAGTCAATGTAGAAAGAGCTAAGCTTTGTGGTTCCATATGTGCTTGTCTCTGAACATTCTCCCTCTTTTTGGTAGCATCATCTTGAGAGCTTGATGAGCTAGAGGAAGAGGTCAAAAAGACTTGAATTGGTACGTGCCTAACAGATCTCTCAGTCTATTTCTCAGCTAGTTTAGGCTTGAGATTTTCAATCTCAACTTGCTAAGTGGCAGACCTATCCTCTAAAGTCTTAATCCTGAATTCAAGATTTGAGACTTTAGATAGTAAGTCTCTGAGAATGAGTTGCATACTTCCCTCATCTTCTTTAGAAGAATCATGTGGAGATGAGGTAACATACCTAGTAGGTTCATCCTCACCACTAGCATCAAAGGGCACGGTTTCTGTAGATTCAGTCTCGGAGATGTTTACCACTGTCCTGAGGGTCCATTGAGGCACCTTCAGTAGTGGCAACTGAATCTACATGAGTCCCTTCCACACCAGTGGGACTCACCTTAGTTGCGGTTTGCTGATGAGAGCTAGAAATCAGAGATCTCTCTAGGCTCAGTTGAACCGAAGGTGGGTGTTGTGGATCAACCTCATGGCCTTGAAGAGACATGGTTTCCTCATCAGTTCCTATTAAAAGGTCAGTAAATGATATGGAAGTTACGCCTAATGACCCACGACCTTGACCAATGTCTAATGGCATTGAGCCTATGATAGGGCTGTCCCTTTTTGGCTGCTCAGAAGAGTATAGAGACTCATCCTGAGGGTTTTTCAGCTTGGGTTTAGGGCTATGGGATTGAGACTGAGGAGACTCAATACCCATATTGAGGTCTATTGGGTGGGACCTCAGATTGAATGGGAGCCTATGTTTCTACTCTAGCCTTTTTGGATTGAACAGGGGAGACTTTTTCAATCAGAGGAGATTGAACAAGGGTTCATTCGGAATGTCTCTGATAAGTAATTTTGATGGGGGTGGGAAGGTAGATATGGCATTGTGGAGGTTATTGCTGGTGTGGGTTCATCACCTGTGGGGTTAACAAGGATTTCATCAGGAGCCATTGGCTCAATCATACCTGGAAGAAGCTTAGTGTCTCTTCCAGCAAAGTTGGTGGACACCCTCTTCAGCACCTTGAAGATGGTCGGCCTAATGTGAGGGACTGGTAGAGCACCTACACAGACAAGCTTACTCTGGTCCAGCTCATAGTTGATTATGTGCAGAATAAACCAGGGATACATATAAATATTTCCCTTTGAAGGTTTCCCATGAGATTGGTCAGCACAAACCTTGAGTAGTTGAATTTGAGTCTGTTTACTAACCCGCAAACTAGGAATCCTAGTTCATAGGGAATTTGATCCCATCCCCAATCTTGTTTGACATGTAGTGAAGGACTATGTGAAGCAGGAACTTCCAATTTTAAGAAAAATTGAACTTGTACACAGTTGACCTACTCACATCACCACCGTATCCCATCTAGATGTATGTGTCATCTAGGTCTGGTTTGGGGAATTCCATAGGAGCGCACTCATCATGAAGCTCTAGATGCTCCCTGATGGTTTGTTCAGATATGCTCAATTCCTGACCACAAATGCTCGATCTAATAACCCTAACGCCATTCAGGGTTTCAATTTGACTGTGGTTCGAGTAAACAATGGGGTTAACAGTTAGGGCAGTGTAGTAGGTGGATTGGGTAAGGAAGGAGATGATTTCAGAGAAGTCATCATCCTTGGAAGAGTCAAGGAGTGCGACTTGGTTATGCTGAGGGTTTAGTGCCAGTGTTCAAGAAAGTTACAGAGGAAAAGTTTGATTTTGGGTAAATTGAAGACGAAAGAAACTTAGGGCAGTGAAATTGGTAAAAGGATTAAGGAAATGAGTCGGAAGTATTTAAACTGGTGAAAGTGGCGGATGGATAAGGTGAAGTGATGGTTTGGGGTATGATGTGACAAGGGCGGTAAGGTTAAATCTATTTAAACTATTCCAACATCATTAATAAAATCTTAACCTTTTTACAGAGTGGGGCCCAAAAGAAATCCGTTACACAGTAAAGCTTTCTTCCGAGAGTAAAGGCTCTTCTGAAGGTATTCTTCTTCCGAAGCCAATCTTACTTCCGAAGGTAAATTTATCCTAGGAGAAATTTTCTTCCGAGAGTAAGAGGGTCTTCCGAGTGAAAGAGGTTTTCAAGCTTCGGAAAAAGACTTGATATAACATCAAATTTTCTTCCGAGACTAAAAGCTCATCGGAAGATAAAACTATCTAGGAGGAATTTTCCTTTGGAAGATAAATAGGATATCTTCCGAGGGTTAATATCTCTTTGGAAGAACTCATACTCAACAAATTTTGAAAAAATACTTTTTGTAACAGGGCTTAGATTATATTGACAAAGACAAGACACATTGTGAAAAGGTTTTCAAATGAGATAAGCTAATCAATGTTTATCATCCCAATAGTTGTAATAAGATACTTAAATCTTTGTTCATCAAATGCTTTGGTGAAAAAATTAGCATATTGATTATTTGAGTCAACTTTGACTAGTTTAATCAGGTTTTCTCATGAAAATCTCTAATGAAATGATACCTGATGATAATATGCTTTATCTTGGAGTGCTTGACAGGATTTTCTATGATGGAAATAGCACTCTTGTAGTCAATCTGGATAGGATGCTCATGAAGTTGAATCCATAGTCTATCATCTGGTTTGGAATCCACAACAGCTGAGCACAGCAACTAGCAGCAAGAATGTATTCAGCTTCAGCAGTGGATGTTGAGACACAGGATTGCTTTTTGCATTGCTATGAGATGATCCTTCCACCAAGAAATTGACATCCTCCTGATGTTGATTTCTTGTTGATGTGGCAACCACCATAGTCACTATCAATGTAGCTATAGAGATTGAAATTGGTATTCCTTGGATACCAAAGACCCAGTTTAGGTGTTCCTTTGAGGTATCTAAGAATTCTCTTGGCAGCAACTAGGTGAGACAACTTTAGATCAGCCTGGTATCTTGCACAGATGCAGGTTGCAAACATGATATCAGGTCTACTTGTTATGAGATACATCAGAGATCGAATGATTGCCCTATACTGATGTTGATCAGTATCCTCCCCCTTAAAGTCAGGACAAAGAGTGTGGTTTCTGGGTATAGGAGTCTTTGCTGGCTTGCAATCTTTCATTTCAAATCTCTCTAAGATGTCATTAACATACTTAGATTGATTGATAAAGAACCCGTCTTTCATGTGCTTTGCCTGGATTCCAAGGAAAAAGTCCATTTTTCCCTTGGAACTCATCTCAAACTTCTTCTTCATAATGCTCTCAAAGTTTTTGCACATTTGGTCATTTGAGGAACCAAATATGATGTTGTTAACATAAAATTGTACGAGTAAATGTCTTTCCCAGACTTCCTTATGACTAAAGTCTTATCAATGGTACCTCTTGTGTATCCGTTCTTCAGAAAAACTGAGACAATGTCTCAAACCACAGCCTAGGTGCCTGGTGCAGCCCATAAAGAGCTTTGTCCAGTTGGCACACAAAGTTTGGGTGTTGTGGGTCTTCAAATCCTGGGGGTTGGCACACATAGACTTCCCTATCTATATCCCCATATAGAAATGCACACATAACATCTAGCTGGTAGACAGTAAAATTCTTGGATGCAGCATAAGCAAGAAAGATCCTCAGTGCCTCAAGTCTTGCAACAGGTGCAAAGACATCAGTGTAATCAATTCCCTCCTCTTGAGTGTATCCTTAAACTACCAATCTTGCCTTGTTCTTGATGATTAATCCTCTATCATCTCTCTTGTTCCTGAATACCCATTTTATGCCTATTAGTACTTGACCGGATGGTAGTGGACATAGGTTCCAAACCTTTTGTCTCTTGAATTGAAGCAATTCCTCTTACATTGATTCAATCCAGCTACTCTCTTTCAAGGCATCTTCTACCTTCTTGGGTTCCATCTAAGATAGCAAGCATGAGTACAAGCAGACATTCCCATTGTGAGTTTGTCTCCTCTTTCTCACGCCTTTAGAGATATCTCCAATGATGTTCTCAAATGGATGAGTGTTGTGAATCCTAAGCCTAAGGATCACATCCAGTTGCATGGATAGATCCAGATTGGAAAAGTTTGGCTCAAGGTTTTGAACATTTGGTCCGGCTGATGTTTCACACTCATTCAATGAGGACTTATTGAATGAATAAGAAACAACATCGGTATCACTTGGCAGTGAAGCAACATTAACAATTGCTTGTTTCTTCAAAATGCTACTTTCATCAGCTTGGAGGTGTATGTTGTCATCTAATGAGTTTTGAGGCTCACTTTGTTGACAACTTGTTGAAGCTCCACTGGTTCCTAAGATAGTTATTCTATCAGATGTGCCAATTATGGGAGCTTGATTTTCAGTAACTCTTGGAGAACTTGGAAGAGGTCTGGGTAACTCAAACAGTTGGTCATCATCAGAATCACTTTGAGTACCTGTTCCAGCTGAAACATTCTCACAAGAGGGTTTAAAATAGTTTGGAAACAATTCTAAATCAAAAATATGATCAGGGTCATTCCCTCTAACACAAGAAGTGTGCTCATTAACAACAATGTTGGGTGATTACTCAAATTGTTGATTTTTAATGTTATACACTATATAGGCAATAAAGGTAGAGGAATATCCAACAAAAATAGCATCATCAAATTTTGTCAAATTATCCTTTGTGTTAATTATGGTACACCTGCTACCAAAAGACCTAAGAAAGCCAATGAACGGTGGCCTCTTGTTCCATAACTCATAAGGGGTTTTTTCATGTGGCTTAACTACACGAACCCTGTTCTGCACATAGGATGCGGTTTTGACCGCCTCTGCCTAGAATGTTAGAGGCAAGTTTGTATCAGCTAACATAGTTCGAGCAGCCTCAATAAGTGTTCTCTTTCTCCTCTCAGCAACACCATTTTGTTGAGGAGTTCAAGGAGCACTATTGCATGATCAGTTTTTGTCATTTTAACACTTAGTTTTCTCTCAAACTCACTTGTAACACACCCAGATCAGATGAAGTAGAATCTCTTTTAAGAGTTGATAATAATATACTAAGTAGAAAAACACAAAAATAAATAATTTTTTAAGGTACTTGTATATATTACTTCTCAACTCAAAGTATTACAAGACTCTTACAAGCATGAAACAAGAGTTACAATGAGAAACTAATATACTAGATCCTACAGCCGAATATACTTTGATACCAGCTGGAAACCTACGACTAAAGAATATACTACAATGCTAAAGTTAATGTATCTTAGGTAAAGAATTATCTAAGATATGGTAGTCATGACATGTCCATGACTTACCTTTTGTCACCAACTAAAGTTGGCAACTGTACTAACTGATAAAGGTGAACAGTGGAATAATGTATGGTCAACTAAATGGCTTTTGAGAAAATGCCATGCAGTATGTCAGAGGTCTGTAGCGGAGTGTCAGAGAGACCATACTTATGTCCACTGGTTCATAGGAGTGTCTATCGAAGGTTAGTTGGCTTTGGAAGAACAAGTTCTTCCGAAGCCACTTATACTTCGAAAGAGGCTACTTCTTCCGAGGCTTGAGAACTTCTTCATGTCTTCATACTTCAGAAGTTGACTTCTTATCTTTTTTTCTAAGTCTTGAACTTCAGAAGTGAATACTTTGTCTTCGGAAGTTGGATTTTTCCTTCGAAAGATAATCTTGCACTTTGTCTTCGGAAGAACTCCATTTCCTTCTGAAGTTCCACACTTAGCTTCAGAAGTCCTTTATTAGATGCACCAAAATAATCTAAGTGATCTGGTTTTGGTTGCACCAGCCTTTCTAGATCAAACAAACTCCCCCTAGGCTTATGCTACCAAAACCTCACTTATTTCTGCTTCTCAAAACCTTCAGCACCAGGGACAAAAGATGCTTATCTGTTTCTTTGTTCTTCCTTGAAGTGGTTTGGGAAGTTTGTACAAGTCATTAGTGGATAGGAGATCCAGTATATCACACTGAATGACATGTACCCTTTGTTGCGCCCACTGAAGAGAGTTAGTTGATGGGAGTTATAGTCATAATCCCATCTAACTATGGATTCAAGTTCAGGACCTTCAACCATTTGAAGAAAGGCTTTGCCTTTGGTTGCTGATCCTTTCCTTTCCTCCTCCTCCCTCAGTTTCAACTCTTCTTCAATCTTGATCCTAGCAGTTAGCTCGGCCAGATGAAGACTGCTCAGGTGATTTCTTATATGAGCAGCTATCTCAGAGTTGGAGGGGTTGGAGATTGGTTTCTCTGCTAACTCAACAATGTCAAATCTACTTAAGTGTAGCAGAGATGAGGCATTTAGCTTGTTTAGCTCTCCACTCTCTCTCTCAACAACAAAGTTGTGAGAAGAGTCTTCAAACCTCCACTGAATAATCCTCTTTTTGGGCACAAGGGGTTGACTTGGCACCTTGTTCCCTTTCTTCATATCCAGCAGAGTCACCAGCCTTCTCCTTATCTTCTTTTCTTCTTCATTTAGAGAATTTGAGTTGAGGCCAAAGAGCTTTGCGGCTTGGTCCAATGTTCTTTTGGCAGATCAAGAAATTGATCTCTAGTGAGGGAACATGAGGAGCCATTACCATAGGTCAGTTTGAGAGACTCCTCCTCATTAGAGATGTCGCTCAGCGTTGTACAGTTGATGAGATTTGTCTTGATCGCCTTGAACTCCTCTAAGGAGAGATGTTTGGAAGGCTGAGGGGTTAGTTTTGGAGGTTGTTGGGATAGTTTTGGGTTTGAGGATGGGTAGTTTAGGTGGTTGAGGTGAGGAAGTAGGTATGGATGATAGTGTAGGTTCATGGGTGTAAGGCTCAGAGGTTGGTTCAGTCTTAATGGGGAATGGAAAAGGAATTGGTTCAGGTTGTGGTTGGGTTTGAGGTTGGGGTTGAGTGGTTGGTTTGAAGATCATCCCCTGTCCCCTTCTATACATCTCCTTCCTCTTCCCCGAGCGAATGTCAGTCTTTATGTCACTGACATGTCGCTGGAGATTCTTTTCAGACATTGGACCCACCTGCCTGCTAGAGAAACCATTAGCCCGGAGATAGTCCTTCATCCAGGCTTTATCACCTATATTTCTTGCAGCTGCGAGTCCTGCTTCTTCTTCCTTCTTCTTCATCATCCTCAGCTTTTCCTTAGCAGCTTTCTTTCTCTCCTTCTCCATTTGATCTTGCTCTTTGTTGAAGAGCCATAAGATCTTATCGTTGTCATTTGGAGATAGTTCTTCTAGAGAAAAACCCCTGCAGGTTAGGAAAGTTATCCTTTCCCTCCTAAGCTGCTGATCAGCTTCTCTTTTCTCCTTCTTTCTTTCTTCCTCCAAGGCCAACCTTGTTGCTTCTTCCTTTTGCTGAATTTGCAGCAAAGTTGCCTTTTATAACTCTACTAACTCCTCTAATGGTAGCAGGAGTACATCTTCATTTACAGCTCCCAATTTGACAAGCCTGTCAATGATTTCCACTCTTCTTTTGTTGTTGATAGCCTTCTGGTTGGTTGCAGCTGCTTTGCTACTTGCAGCTAGCAACTTCCCAATTAGGAGTCTACTTTTCCTTTTAAGTTTTTCTAACCTTGCTTCCTCCTGAAGCTCTCCCTCAGTCATCTTCCTCTTTCCTTTGACATCTTCGGAAGTGCTAGACTTTGGGGGTTCTTGGATGGAAGTTTCAGGTTGAGTGGTGGTAATGGGAGCTGGAGTCAATGATGATGTTTAAGCTAGGGGTTGGGTGAGAAAATCCTCCCTATTAACCTCAGATGCAAGTTCTGTAATTGCATTTGTGACTTCTAGATCATCGGATAAAGAAAATAGTCCTTCCGCAACTGCAATCTCAACTTCGGAAGATTGAAGTTGTTCTTCCGAGGCTTTGACTTGTGCTTCGGAAGTCTGTGAGAATGTACTCTCTGTCCCAACTATCTCAGTTGTTGGGCCATCAGTCCTTGTTTCCCCTTCAAAATTAATCTCAGGTTCCACTTGGACCTTAGGTTGACCAACTCCCTTGACAGTAGTAGAAGATGCATTCAACCTCTGAAGCTCTTGAGCTCCAAAGTATATCATAGACAGGTCGGGACTTGGCTGTTCAATAACAGATTCCATCAGGAACTTGTTGAAGAATCTGTTGAGATCTTGGAGTATCCTTTGGTCCACTTGAATTACAACTGGAGGAGGCTCAGGAAAAACCAAAGCTTGTTGGATGGAGTATCTTGAACTTAAGGAAGTAAGAGCTTGACTCTGTGGTTCCTCTTGTCTTTGTCTCTGAACACTCTCTCCCTTTTTGGGAGCATCATCTTGAGAGCTTGATGAGCTAGATGAAGAGGTCAATGAGACCTGAATTGGTACATGCCTAACAGACCTCTCAATCTGTTTCTCAGCTAGTTTGGCATTGAGATTTTCAATCTCAAGTTGCTGAGTGGCAGACCTATCCTTTAAAGTCCTAACCTTAGATTCAAGGTTTGAGACTTTAGAAAGTAGGTCTTGAATGGTGAGTTGCAGTCTTCCCTCATCTTCTTTTGAAGAATCATGGGGAGATGAGGTAACATACCTTGTATATTCATCCTCACCAGCAGATGTGGTTTCTTGGCACGCTGGTTTCCCTTGCCTAGTGATATCTCTTTCAGAGTCATCAAATGGCATGGTTGTCGTAGATTCAGTCTCAATGATGTTACCACTGTCCTAAAGGTCTAATGAGGCTCCTTCAGTAGTGGCAGCTGAATCCATATGAGTCCCCTCCACATCAGTGGGACTCACCTCAGTAAAGGCTTGCTGATGGGGGCTAGAGATAAGAGGCCTCTCTAGGCTCTGTTGATCCTTGAGAGGCTGTTGTGGATCAACTTCATTGCCCTGAAGAGAGATAATCTCTTCATCAGTTCCTATTAATAGGTCAGTAAAGGATAGAGAGGTTAAGCGTAATGACCCGGGACCTTGGTCAATGTCTATTGGCATTGAGCCTATGGTTGGGTTGTCCCTTTTTGGCTGCTCAGGGGAGTATAAAGACTCACTCTGAGGGGTTTACAGCTTAGGTTTTGGGCTCATGGGTTTGAGACTGAGGAGACTCACTAGCCAAATTGAGGTCAATTGTGAAGGATGGTGAGACCTCAGACTGAGTGGGAGCCCATTGTTCCACTCTAGTCTATTTGGATTGAACAGGAGAAGCTTGTTCAATCAGAGTAGATTGAATAAGGGTTCGTTTGGGGCGTCTTTGGTATGTGATAGTGATGGGGTGAGAAGGTAGATTTGGCAATATGAGGGTAGTTGTGGTGTGGGTTCATCACCTATGGGGTTAACAAGGATGTCACTAGGAGCCATTGGCTCAATCATACCTGGAAGAAGAGCAGTATATCTTCCAGTGAAATTGGTGGACACTCTCTTCAAAATCTTGAAGATGGTCGGCCTCATTTGAGGGACAGTCAGAGCAGGTGCACAGACAAGCTGACTCTAGTCCAACTCACAGTTGATGATGTGCTGAAGGAACCTGGGATACATGAAGAATGTGTCCCGCTAGAGGTTCCCCATAAGATTAGTCAGCACAAACCTTGAGTAATTAAAGCGAAGGCTTTTCACCAATCAATGAACTAGGCACCCTAGTTCATATTGGATTTGATCCCATCCCCTAGACTTGTTTGACAAGCAATGGAGAACAACATGCAGCAGGAACTTCCACTTGTAAGAGAAGTTAAACTTGTAGACTGAAGACCTGCTTACATCTCCACCATATCACATTTGGATATAGGTGTTGTCTAAGTCTGTCTTGGGATATTCTATAGGAGCGCCCTCATCGTGAAGCTCCAGATGCTCCCTGATGAGTTGTTTGGAAATTACCAACTCCTGGCCACAATGCTCGACCTTATTACCCGAACCCCATTTAGGGTTTCAATCTGACCATTGGCCCAAACTTCAGCCATGTGATTTGAGTAAACGGTAGGGTTAACAGTCAGAGCGGTGTAATAAGAAGATTGGGTAAGAAAGAAAATGATATCAGAGAAGTCAGCATCCCTTGAAGAATCAAGGAGTGCAACTTGGTTGTGTTGAGGGTTAAGTGCCATTTAGAAGGTTGCAGAGAGATGAGTTTGAAATTAGGTAAATTGGAGACGAAGAAAGCTTTTAGGGCAGTAAATTTGGTAAAAAAGATGAAAGTGATTAGTCGGGGTATTTGAAATGGCGGTTTCGGGGGTTTGGATAAGGTGACAGGATGTTTTGGTGGATGATGTGACAGGGGTGGTAAGGTTTAATTCATTTAAATAATTCGAAATCATTAACAAAATCTTTACTTTTTACAGAGTGGGGCCCAAAAGATTTCGTTACACAGTAAAGTCTTTCTTCTGAGTATAAAGCATTTCCGAAGGTAATCTTCTTCCGAAGGCAAATTTACTTTCGAAGGTAAGGTTCTTACTTCCGAGAGTAAAAATTGTTTTCCGAATGGAGAGTTTTATAAGCTTCAGAAGTAGATCTGATATGTAATCAATCGCTTCTTCCGAGACTAAAAACTCTTCCAAGAAGAAGAATTTCCTAGGAGGAATTTTTGCTTCGGAAGATATGTAAAACATCTTCCGAGGGTTAATTCCTCTTCTGAAGAATTTATACTTAGTGAAATTTCAGAGAAGGACTTTTTGTAATAGGCTTAGATTGTTTTGACACAAGACTTTACACATTAAAAAGGTTTTCAAATGAGATAGACTAATCAATGTTTATCATCCCAATAGCTGTCATGAGATACTTGAAACTTTGTTCATCAAAAGCTTTGGTGAACAAGTCAGCATATTGTTCATTTGAGTCAACTTTGATTAGTTTAATCAGATTTTTCTCATGAATATCTCTAATGAAATGATACCTGATATCAATGTGCTTTGTCTTGGAGTGCTTCATTGGATTTTCAGTATTGGAGATAGCACTATTGTTGTCAATGTGGATAGGAGTGCTCATGAAGTTGAATCCGTAATCAATCATCTTTTTTTGAATCCACAGAAGTTGAGCACAGTAACTAGCAGCAGCAATGTATTCAGCTTCAACAGTAGATGTTGAAACACAAGATTGCTTCTTGCATTGCCATGAGATGATCCTTTCACCAAGAAATTGACATCCACCTGATGTTGATTTCTTGTTGATATTGCAGCCACCATAGTCACTGTCAGAGTAGCCGTAGAGATTGAAATTTGTGTTCCTTGGATACCAGAGACCTAATTTAGGTGCTCCTTTGAGGTATCTGAGGATTCTCTTCGCAGCAACTAGGTGAGACACCTTTAGGGCAGCCTGATATCTTGCATAAATGTAAGTTGCAAACATGATATCAGGTCTGCTTGCTGTGAGATACATCAGAGAACCAATAATTTCCCTATACTGATGTTGATCAGTATCCTCCCCCTCAGAGTCAGGAAAGAGATTATGGTTTCTGGGTATAGGTGTTTCGGCTGGCTTACAATCTTTCATATCAAATCTTTCTAAGATGTTATTGACATACTTAGATTGATTGATGAAAAACCCTTCCTTCATTTTCTTCACCTGAATTTCAAGGAAAAAGTCCATTTTCCCATGGAACTCATCTCAAACTTCTTCTTCATAATGCTCTCAAAGTCTTTACACATTTGGTCATTTAAGGAACCAAATATGATTTCATCAACATAGACTTGAACGAGCAAGATGTCCTTTCCAGAATTCCTTATGAAAAGGGTCTTGTCAATGGTACCTCTAGTGTAACCATTCTTCAGGAGAAACTGAGACAATGTCTCATACCACAGCCTAGGTGCTTGGTGCAGCCCATATAGAGCTCTATCATCTCTCTTGATCCTGAATACCCATTTTGTGCATATTGGTACTTGACCTGATGGTAGTGGACATAGGTTCCAAACCTTTTGTCTTTTGAATTAAAGCAGCTCCTCTTGTATTGATTCAACCCACCTGATATCTTTCAAGGCATCTTCTACCTTCTTGGGTTCCATCTGGGATAAAAAGCATGAGTACAAGCAGACATTCCCATTGTGAGTTTGTCCTTTTGTTCTCACACCTTCAGATACTTCCCCAATGATGTTCTCAGCTGGATGAGTGTTGTGAATCCTAAGTCTAGGAATTACCTCCAATTGCAAAGATAGATCCAGATTGGACGTATTTTGCTCAGGAGCTTGAACATTTGATCCAGCTGTTGTTTCAAACTCATTCAATGAGGACTGATTGAATGAATGAGAAACATCATCATCATTTGTTGGTTGTGAAGCATCATTAACAGTTGCCTGTTCCTTCAAAATGCCACTTCCATCAGCTTGGTGTTGTTCAGTGTCACCTGATGAGATTTGAAAATCAACGGGTGGATCACTGGTTAAAACTCCACTATCGCTTAAGATAGTCATGCTATCAGATCTGCCAATAGTGGGAGCTTTGTTTGTTGCAGCTCTTGGAGAACTTGGAATAGGCCTGGGTAGCTCAAACAGTTGGTCTTTATCATAGTCACATTAAGCACCTATTCTAGCTGAAACATTCTCACAATAAGGTTTAGAATAGTTTGGAAACAATTCTAAATCAAAGATATGATTAGGGCCATTCCTTCTAACACAAGGAGTGTGCTCATTAACTACAATGTTGAAAGATCCCTCAAATTGTTGATTTTTGATGTTATAAACTCTATAAGCTTTAGAGTTAGAGGAATATCCATCAAAGATAGTGTTAGTGCTCTAGAAAGATTAACATGTTGTCTTTATGTGTCTTTTTGATATTTGTAATAGTATAGGGACTAGTTTTGTAATTTTTTAGTTCCTTTCTGTTTCATTATAAATAGCTTAGACTTACAGGTAGTGAGGGTATGTAGAATACGAAACTGCTTACTCACTTTGTAATTTGTCTTTGCTTGATATTAATGAAACCATGAATTTTGTTGATATCTTGCTTGATTTGATTACTTTGTTTGTATTTCATTGAATTGTGTTCATACATCATCATAGATTAGTACATTTGATCCTATCAAATGGTATCAGAGCTGTTGGTAAGCTGTTAGTAAGTGATTTTTCAGGTTTGTCGAACTTTCAAACTCAAAAATTTCACTGAATCTGTGATTGATAGACAATTCAATTGAAAATTTATGAATTTCAGATGTGTTTCATCATTAGAAACATGATTTGAATCACAATTAGCAGTTACATTCATCAAATTCAAGTTAATTTGTTGAATTTGTGTTCGAAAAAGGTTACTATTTTTCGGACTGAAAAACTCAAAATTGATTGATTTGTTGTTGATATTGAAAGAAATTGATGTTATAAGAATGATTATCGGTATAAAACATGCTTAATTGGAAAGTTTCAATCCAATTCATCAACATTTGAAGAATTTCAGAAGATTTGAGTTAGTTACATTCATATGAACATGATGAATGTGGCGCATGAGTTGAGATTTGCTGAAAAAATTGTCTAAGTGTTAGGCGTTTGACTGCTGTTTAGTCGCATTAGCACTGTGTGGACTTTTTCAGTTCAGACGTTTGACTATTGTTGAAGAGAAAAAGGCCAGACACATCATCTTTGTTGAGACGAATTAGAACTATTTAGACGTTTGAAAACTGTTGAGGCGCATTACAACTGTGTAGGCGCATTTCAACTGTTCAAGCGTTTTACAGCTGTTCGGACGCATCAACTTGGGCGTTTTTGAAAATTTTTCTAAGGCATTCCCTTAGACGTTTCTCAACTCAGGCACATCAACTATTTGGGAGTTTAATCACTGTTCAGGCATATCACCCTTGACACTTAGAAATTTTTTCTTAAAAGAAAATTTTTCAAAAAGTTGTTTAATTCTTTTCTTAATTCAAAATCTAAGAAAAACAACAAAAATATAAGAATGGTGAAATCAGAAGATTTTGAAAATAGAGTTCCAAAACTTAAAAATAGAGCTGATTTCAAAAATTGGTCTCTTAGATTAAAACAGCATTTTAATTCCATTGACACTGATCTTTGGAAATCTATAGAGAAAGGACCATACATTCTTATAATCACTGATGGGCCTGACAAAGGGTTTGTTTATACTAAAGATTCTCCAGAACCCTATCCTGAAGATGGTCTTCAAGGAGATGATTTGAAAAGAGTAAACAATGATATCAAAGCATATTCCTTGATGTGAAAAGGACTACCTCTGGAAGTTCTTGCAAGGCTTGATGGATATCAAACTGGATACACCATGTATAAAGCCTTAAAGACCATTTGTGAAAGAGGAAACGAGATTGAAAATCTCAAGAAACAAAAGTTGAAAGGGCAATTAGAATTGTTTCAACATTTGTCTAGAGAAACCATAAATCAGATACACATTTGTTCAACTTACAACTGAGATGTCAACAGTTGGTATTAAGCCTGATCTTGAAGATCTAAATCTTAGATTACTCAATGCTTTACCCTCATCATGGAAACAAACAGTAACATTACTAAAGCATACTGAGAAGTTCCCTATGGATCTAGATCTACTCATTGCAAAGATAGAGTCAGTAGAGATTGATGAAAGCTCAAGGAACAATGATAGAGCAGCATCAATGTCTCAATATCAGTTTGTTGCTTCTCCTGCAACCACTATTGAAAATGCATTCATGGCAAAAAGTGAGAAAAGTACAGAAGAAGAGGGAGATTTGTTTGTTGGTGCAGGATTTTTTTCACTGACTCATCATTTACCAGTGCTCCTGCTTATACAACTCAGTCTCATTCTCAATCTCCTCCTAAACCTCAGTCTCAGACATCTAATGTTCAAACAGAGACTTCTTCATCTAACTCTGCTAAATCTAGCAAAGTTAAAGATGTGATAAACATCCTATTAGAGGATGAAGAGTCTAAAACTACATTCACTGCATTTATGGTAGCCATTTAACTCAGTTAGACTTTGTTTTGCAGGATTTGTTTGAGATGGATCCTGAAGATGTTGAAGAGATGGACTTAAACTGGCAGATGGTGATGATTGCTTACAGGACACAAAAACATTCATATGTCAACAGGAAGTACAAGCCAAGTGCTAACAAGACTGTTGGGTTTGATAAGTCAAAATCTAGATGTTTTAAATGTAACAGTTATGGACACTTCTCCAGAGAATGCAAAGCTTCAAGGAATAATGGAGGAAATGCTCAATCAAGTTCTAGCAATCAAAGGTTTCAACCAGCTCAGAAGACATTTCAAAAGCCTTATCAAAGTCTTCCTATGCCTGAGCTTAAAGATGAAACAAAATCATCTGATGAAACCAAGAAAACATTAGTAGTCAGCATTAAAGATGGTTATGATTGGAGTGCATATGCAGATCAGTTTACTAATAATTTAACATCAAGTTTATCTCTTATTGCAGAAATCCAGGGAGAAGATTGGTCAGAAAACAATGATCCAAATGTGGAAAGTGAGAATGAAGAAGATGACTATGATTGGAGTGACAAGTCTGATCCTAAGGAGGATACAGATGAAGTAGCTCTAATGGCACAATCTGATCAACCTAAGGTTGACACTTCATCTTCAAAATCTGAAACCATATCTCCAAAATTCCTTAAAATCCCATCTGAAGTGAGAGAAAAACTCTGCATAAAATCATGCTATGAACATGTTGAATACTATAAAACTACTCATTCAAAATCTGTGAGAAGCTAAAACAAGAAGAGTCAATGCATAACAAACTCAAATCTGATCATAAAACAGCAGATCAAAAGATTATCTCTCTTCAAAATTCATGGAACAAAACTCTAAATGAATTAGAAATTGTTTCTAAACAATTAGAAGAGATGACCAAAAATCTTGAATAGGAGAAGATAGCACATGCTGCTACTCAAATGGATCTAGCTAAAGTAAAAAGTTCAAAAATGATTGTAGAAAAACTGGTAAGTGAAAGAAAGGATAAACAGAAAGCAGGGTTAAGTTTCACTCATGAACCTATGCCTGAATCAATTACCAACACTTTACCAGAGAACTTCAATACACATGATCATTCTCTTGAGAATAAAGCTAAACTTAAAGCTTTTTAGATCAAAAACAAAAATTCAAAAGAAGAAAAGGAAAATGTACAAGTTTTTGTTGAAAATGATCAAGAAAAGATTAAAAATGGTCATCCAATCAAGATAAAATCTTATGAACCAAAACAAACAAAACAAACCACTTCTGATCAAATTTATGTTGTATTAGAAGAAGTGAAAGTTCAAAGCAAAGAAATAGATAAACAACAGGTAGGAACATCAGAAGATTCAAACACTATTAATCTGAAACAAGTTCAATCTGAAAAGGAATCTTCTTCTGACGATGTTCAATCTGAAAGTAAACCAAGTTCTTCTAAATCAAAGAATCAAAGAAGAAGAAAGAAATCATCAAAAACAACATCTGAACAAAACAAAAGTTTAGAAAAATTGATCAAAGCAACAAATCAGGCAACAAAACTTAAACCAATAAAATTTGTGTCAGCTGGTTTGTTAAATATGAATTCTCTTCAAAACAACAAAGTAAATACTATGAACAAATCTCACTCTGATCTGAAATCAAGTTCAGATTCTAAGACTTCCGCAGTAGCAAAAAGATTTGTTCGTAATGCATTCAAGAAGGAAGTTCATGTTAAACAAATGCAAAATAATTTGGCACAAAATCAAAATGTGAAAAATGAAAGACAAAAGTTTAACTATTTGACACCAAAATCAAACATCGCGTCAATGTCAAAAGTTAACAAACAATTGTTTTTAACTTCACAAAAGTACTGTGAAATTTGTGATATGAAAAATCACAATACTGTTGAGTGCTATTTCAACAAGTACTGTCACATATGTGACATGAGAAATCATTCCACAGCAGATTGTTATTTTAACAAATATTGTACTTATTGTGATGAAAAGACTCACAATACTGCAAATTGTTATTTTAGAAATAGATCTCTTACTAGAGGATTTGCAAATTCAAACATGAGCAAAAGTTATGTTAATCCTCAATATATGAGAAATCAAACTGATGGATTTCAAAAATTCACTAATCAACCTTCTTTAGATTTGAGATCTTTTCAAAAGAACAATTATGTGCGCTCTAAACAAAATGTGCAAGAACAATTCATACCAAGATCTGTAAGAATGACTAATAAAAACGTTAGTCATCAATACATTTCAAAAATTGATCAATCAAATGATATGAATGTTCTCAAAAATAAATCAAACAATTTTCAAAACAATTTCCAAATCAAGATTGGTAAATTCATCAAGAATAAACCTGATTTGAATAATCTTCATTACAAACAATTTACAATTGTTGATAACTTTGGAAAACCCAAGACCATCTCGGCTTGGGTAGATATCTCAACTTAATTTTTCTTGTTGTGTAGGTATGCCCAAGAAGACCACTCAATACATGGTATGTGGATAGTGGGTGTAGCCGGCATATGACAGGCAATACTGCCTTGTTACAAGATTTTAAGTTAAAGGATGGAACACACGTCGCCTTTGGTGGTGATGCTGGAGGAAAAATAACAGGAGAAGGAACAGTATCAAATGGGATAATAAGCTTTGACAAAGTCAACTTTTGTTCACAGTTGAACTTTAATCTTTTAAGTGTATCCTAAATATGTGATAAATCATACTATGTTCTATTTGATGATTCATTCTGTTATTTTTTGAAGCTAGGTTTTAAGATAAGCAAAGATTGGGTAATTGTTACAGCTGAAAGGGATAGAGATGTATACAAGCTGGATATGTCTCAAGTTGATCCTATAACTAAAACAACATGCCTAATTGCTAAGGCATCAAATGATGAAAGCCAGCTTTGGCATAGACGTCTCGGACATTCAAATTTCAAGAATATGAACAAGCTTGTAGCAGGAAATCATGTCATTGGACTTCCATCTCAGAAGTTTGCAACGACTGATCACTACTCAGCATGTTTGAAGGGAAAGCAACACAGAGCGTCTTATAAGTCTAAGCTCATAAACTCAACATCCAAACCTATTCAAATGTTACATATGGACCTTTTTGGACCAACAAATGTCAAGAGTATTGGACGAAAATCATATTGTTTAGTTATCATTGATGACTATACAAGATTTTCATGGGTTTTCTTTTTGTATGCCAAATCTGAAACGGCTGATTTACTGAAAGAATTTATCATTAAAGTTGAAAATCAATTAGAAAATACAGTGAAAATAATAAGAAGTGATAATGGAACGGAATTCAAAAATGCTAACATTGAAATGTTTTGTGCACAGAAAGGGATAGCTCATCAGTTCAGTGCTCCCAAAACTCCTCAAGAAAATGGAGTTGCTGAAAGGAAGAATAGAACACTGATTGAAGGTGCTTGTTCTATGTTAGCTTATGCAAAAATTCCTATCACTTTTTGGGATGAAGCTATACCAACTGCGTGTTTCGTTCAGAACAGAATCTTAATTGTGAAAGATAAAATGAAAACTCCATATGAGTTAATGTTTGGCAGGAAACCGAACATAAACTTTCTAAAATCATTTGGTTGTCCTGTTATGATTCTTAATTCAAATGATCAATTAGGAAAATTTGAAGCAAAATCTGATAATGGATTTTTCATTGGATACTCATCTGTTTCAAAAGCCTATCGAGTGTACAACTCTAGGACAAATATAATTCTTGAAACATTCAGCGTTAAATTTCTTGAAAATTCTTTTCCATCAGTTTCAAATGGTCCTGCATGGTTATTTGGTTTAGATTCATTATCAAACTCTCTTCAAAATAACTTGTTTAATCAATCAAATTGTCTTGATTCTACAGGTAAGAAGAACTCTAGAGGAGATCTTGGATCTTTCAGTGAGGATTCAGATTCTGATGACCCAGATGATTCTAGATCAGACTACCCATTTTTATCATTTGTCAAGAACTCAACAATAAAATTTGATGACAATAATCATGATAATACAGTTTCAGATCATTCAGTTTCATTCGATCAGAAAGGATCACAACATATTCCTAATGATGGTAATGAGTTTGTGCTACCTGAGTCTGGAACATCATCCATCTCTTGTGATGTAGTTGATACTGGTAACTTTGATTACTTTATTAACTCGCCGACTCAAGTTCCAAACTTCAATCCACATTCTTCTACTTTGTTACATGAGCTTTCCAACTTGAACCAAACAAATCTGGATGTAATGTTCAATGTGATGAGATTCCAACATCTCGTATTCACAAGAATCATCCGATTTCTCAGATTATTGGTCCATTGAATGAGAGAACAACAAGGAGTAAATCAGAACAAGCAAACGTGTGTTTATACTCTTGTTTTCATTCTCAAATTTTCCTAAAAATGTTACCGAAGCATTAAAGGACAATGGTTGGATAGAAGCCATGCAAGAAAAATTACTTCAATTTCGCAAACAAGAAGTGTGGAATTTAGTTGATCTACCTGAAGGAGAAAATGCTATAGGCACAAAATGGTTATTTAGAAATAAGACTGATGATCGTGGTGTTGTAATAAGGAACAAAGCGAGACTTGTTGCACAAGGGTACACACAGGAAGAAGGAATAGATTATGATGAAGTGTTTGCACCAGTTGCAAGACTTGAATCCATTCGAGTTTTCCTGACTTATGCTTCATTCATGAAATTTAAGGTGTATCAAATGGATGTAAAGGGTGCATTTCTATATGGTCCTATCACTGACGATGTGTTTGTGAAGCAACCTCCGGGCTTTGAGGATGCAGAATTTCCACATCGAGTATATAAGCTGAGTAAAGCTTTATATGGACTTCATCAAGCCCCTAGAATTTGGTATGAGACATTATCACAACACTTAATCCAACATGGATACACAAGAGGGAAAATTGATCCAACTTTATTCATAAAGAAGGATAATGATGATCTCTTATGTGTACAAGTGTACGTGGATGATATCATATTTGGTTCTACTTATCCAAAATTGTGCAATGAATTTGAAGAAATCATGAAATCTCGGTTCCAAATGAGTTCTATGAGAGAGATTAATTTTTTCCTTGGACTTCAAGTCAAGCAAACTGATGATGGAATTTTCATCAATCAAGAGAAGTTTGTTGACAAGCTCTTGAAGAAATTTAAGTTGCAAGACTGTCAGTCCATACGAACTCCAGCAGATGTTAACACCAAGATTGAACCTGATCCAAAAGGAAAATCTATTGACCAAATGTTATACAGATCAATGATTGGTTCTTTGATGTATCTTAATGCATCTAGACCAGACATTATGTATGCAGTTTGTGTCTGTGCCAGGTATCAATCTGATCCGAAAGAATCTCACTTAATTGCTGTCAAAAGGATATTTAGGTATCTCAAAGGTAAAACAGCTTTAGGGCTTTGGTATCCTTACGAGGGTAACTTTGAACTACATGGATACACAGATAGTGACTATGGTGGATGTTGTCAAGATAGAAAATCTACTTCGGGTGGGTGTCAATTTCTTGGTCTCCGATTAGTCTCATGGCAATGTAAGAAACAAACAAATGTCTCTGTTTCAACTGCAGAAGCTGAGTACATTGGTGCATGAGCAGAATGTTCTCAAATCCTCTAGTTGCAAAATCAACAATTGGATTATGGGTTCAATTTTCTTAAAACACCAATTTACATTGATAATACTGTTGCTATGTTCATAACAGCTAATCTTGTTCAACATTCAAAAACAAAACATATCGAAATTCGATATCATTTTCTCAGAGATAACTCTGAAAAAGAATTAATCATATTGATTCAAATTGCAATGGAAAAACTGTTGGCGGATCTATTTACTAAAGCCTTCCTACCAGGACGGTTTGAGTATTTGGTGGAGTCAATTGGTCTTATAAATCATATGTGAACTCTCTAAATCATAAGATCATAATAAGTGATCCTCTCAATGTTAATTTCCTGTTTGTATTTTGTGTGTGTGTGATTTTTTATTTTCTTAAAAAAATCAAATACAAAAGTATAAATCAAAACTACAAAAATAGAGTCTTTTTCTAATTATAAGTTTACATTTTTTAGAAAAGAATATGTTTATGCAATATATGAGAAATGATAGTACATTAGTGAGATCAGTTGCATACTTCACTCATTAATAAAGTCTGACATGATCAGATATGTTGTGTAGACAATATCATACTACTATACTGAAAAAGTAAATTCTTGTGATCACACCAAATCTTAATGCTTGTGTGTATTCATCCGAGTACTTTTGAGTTGTTTTGGCTTATCAGATTGATTGCTTGTTAAGTTACACCACTCACACCTGTTGGTAATGTGTTTAATCATGAGATCTGTTACAAAGCATCATATCACTTCTCTGTTATGAGTCATCATAGACCTGAAGTGCTGATATATCCTTTGTTGTAAGTGATTACAGACTTGGATTCTCTCTTTGATGCAAAGGATGCCAATGTGCACAAACTATTCAAATGAATAGTCAGAGCTGATCAAATGGTTTTCATGATCATTCTCTATTAATTTAAGTAACTTGAACTCTGGTGATACATATGTTTCAGGTAATAAGTTAGCTCTCTTAGTCTCTGTAGATGTACATCATGTCATATCTAAATATACCTTAATCAATCCAAGAATTGAAAAAGTAAGTGAGTTGATAATTTGTCAAAAACACTCATTTTCTGTCCTTAGATCTTGTGTCTCCTCTGCGTGATATCACTGACCTGGAACACACTTGATCAGGATTTATTCATTGTCTATGACTATTCATATTTTTTTATTTTAATGTGCTGATCTTCATTAATATGATCTCACTGCAGACATTAATTCTTTTGTTTATATTAAATTTTGATTCTGCTTTCATTTTGATTTTATGCATGTTTTTTTGTGTGTGAAGGCAATGTCACAATGAGATGTGTGATCTTATTATCTTAACTAGGAAACTTATAATTTTTCAAACTTAAAAGTTTAGGGGAAGTAATAAATAGAAGAGTTGTTCTCAGAAAATCAAAATCAAAGTTAAAAGGTTGAATTGAAAGGATGATGCTATAGGTTCAAAGTGTATGTAAATTTGAAAATGTAACTCTTGAAAATGATAATATGAACCTATATAAATTTGCAAGTGGAAATGCTTCTTTCAAAAGTTGGAAAAGTTGGAAATACTTGATTTTTTTAGACTAAAATGAAGGGACAAAATAAATTATAAAATTAAACAACAAGTGAAAATTAAAATTGTTAAAAAAATTTAAAAAATTGAGTGTGCAAAATGCAAAAAGTTCAAATTTAAGGGACTAAAAGGTAAAATTTTGGAAAATTCAAAATTATGTTTAAAATGTTTAAATATTAGTATGAAATATTACTAATATGTTTAAACAGTGTGTAAGTGAATAATTTGGAAAACACAAGTGTAAGACTCATGAAAGTCAACTCAAAGTCAACTCATGCGCCTAAATAGTGTGCATACGTCTAAATAGGAGCATGGTGAACTTTCTGAAATTATGCAAGTGTTTGGGCGTTTGTTACATTCCCATGCGCCTAAACAGTTGTAACAAGTCCATGAAATTATACAAGTGTTTGGGCGTTTGTCACATTTCCATGCGCCTAAATAGTTGTAATAAGTCCATGAGTTTAATCAAGTGTTGGGCGTTTTACACAAACCCATGCGCCTAAACAGTGAATGAGTCTGATTTTAACCAAGTGTTGGACGTTTGAAATGTCTCATGCGTTTACACAGTGTTGAAAAGTTTCAAGTGACAAGTGTTAGACGTTTCAGGAACTCCATGCGACTGAACTGTGCAAAAGCGCCTAAACAGTGCTTATGCGTCTGAACAGTTCTCATACGTCTGAGTCAAAACGCACAAACAGTGCTCATGCATCTAAGTATTTTGTGAATTTTAGGGTTTCGTACGCACAAACAGTGCTCGTGCGTCTAAAAATTCACTTAATATAAATTTAACACTTACACGTGTTTCTCATTCACACTCAAAATTTTCCAAAAACAAATCCCTGAACTGTCGACTCTCAGTCATCATCGAACTCTCAGATTATCAGTGATTGCAACAAATCTTGTTGATTGTTAGATATTATTTGGATATATAAATGTAAGTTTGTGATTCAAATCAGTAGATTTTGGTTAAAACATGATGATTGGTATAGGTGTTTGACTGCTATTTGGGCGTTCGAACTCTATAACTTTCGAAGTCTAACTAATCAAATCTTAATCATATCTAAAATTGACTCTGAATTATTGATATGTATCAAATTTCGAGCATTTTGATATAAAGTTTATCGACTGAAATTGTAAATGATATTGATTAAAGATCAATCAGGGTGTTCTTCGAAGGAAGAAGAAGAAGATGAACAGTCATATTCAAATTTTGAATAAAAATAAAATAAAAAAATAAAAAAAAAATATTTTTTTAACAAAAAGTAGATAAATCATAATTCAAATGCTTGATAATAAATTCATTGTGAATAAATTTTAATATTTCACAAATTAAAATCATAATTTAAAAGTCAAAGTCATAAGTCAAAATTGAATTCAAATTTATAAGTCAAAACATGTGTAAAAATAAAACTCATTAATCAAAATTTAAATGTTCTCATATTATTTTCTCTATGTTTTGCAGATGGCAGATTTGAAGTTTGAGCCAAAACATAGTTGTTGCATTCTTAGATGATGAAAACAGAGAAGCTATTGGTTATGAAGAGATTATTCGATTTCTGCTTAGATCAAAATATGTCTATGCAATGTGTGCAAGACCAATGATTAATGGAAGATTGATCAAAAGATTTTGGAGAACTGCAGAAGTAGAAAGAGATGAAGAAGGGAATAAAGTTCTAAGAGCTTTTATTACATCAGATAGAATGCTTGAAGTTTCTGAACAAGCAATCAGAACAACTCTAAAACTTGGTGAAAATGACCCAGAAGACTTGTCTGAGTATACCTTCAATGAATGTAGAGATGTATTTCTACAAATGGGTCATCCTGATCACTTCCCTAAGAAGCAATTTTTCAGAGCAAGAGTATATAAACACTGGAAACTGTTGTGTTATATATTTCAACATTGCATGTCTAAAAGAAGTGCTGGTTGGGATTCATTCCCAGTAGACATTGCATCTCCTATTATTGCTTTAGCAACGAACAGAAGATTCAACATGGCAAAATGGATAATGAACGGATTCATATTTAATCTTGAAAGAGGAAAGAGAAACAAATACTTGATGTATCCAAGGTTTCTCCAACTGCTTATTAATGAAGAGAATCGAGATCTATATGTTGAAGGAGTTACAGGAGATAAGCTGCAATTAGAGCATATGTCAGAAGCTGTGTATAAAAGACTTGCAATGATTACAGGTGCTCAAAACATTCCAGTATTTGATTATATAAGGAATGTATCTATGGATGAAGTAGACATCAATCAGCAACACTATCATCTATCTGAAGATGAACCAATAGATCCAAATGATCTTATTGAGGATGTTGTAGATGATATGATTGATGATGATGATGAAGAAAGTGAGGATGAAGCTACTGAAAGCTCATCAGATGATGATAATGATGATAACAATAATGATGATGATAATAATGATGATGATGATGGTAATGATGGTGCAAATGAAGCACATCAAGAAGAAACTGATGAAAGAAATGAGGATGATAATGTCAATGAACCTCAAAACTCAGCTGAAGAAACCAATGATGTTGATATTCATGCTGATGTTGTACATGAAGAAGATTCACAAAATCAAACCTTTGATTTTGATTTTATGACTGATATGTTATATAATCCAGTATTTGAAGCTGAAGTGAATGAAGAAGTTGAAGAAATTCCTGTTAGTACGACACACAATGTGTCAGTACAAACAGAGGAGATAGTAGATATTGATGAGATGGAGAAATTGAAAGAAGAAGATTTGATTAAAGAGAAAGAAATTAAAGAGTTGAAAGTTGAAAATAAAAGGTTGAAAGAGATGAATATATCTCTTGAAAAGGAAATTCAAAAGCTAAAGGATGAAATTTTGAAGTTGAATGAAGAAAATTTATTGAAAGATGAAAGATTTTGAGCTATACTAAAGATAAAGAAGATGTCATCAAAAACTTTGAAGTAATGATAAGGATTATGACATTCTTGAAGAGAAATTCAAGAAATTATCAGATGAAAATGAAAAACTGAAAGATGAATTAATGAAGGAAAAAGAAGCTCAAAAACCTATCTTACCATATCAAATGATTAGTGCTGAGATGAGTGTTGAAGAAAATCTGGAGTTGCTCAAAGGCAAAAGGAAAATGGATGATGTAGTAGATACAAGTCTAAATGAGTCATCTTTCAAAGTGCAAAGAATATAAGAAAATGTTGAAGAGCAAAACATACAAGAACAGATTGAAGCCTTAGAAGATATTGAAGAAGTTTATAATGATGACTGGTATGATGAAGTTTTAGATGAAGAAGATATCGATGAAGCTCAATTTGTATCACATTTCTCTTCACAAGAACAAATTCAAGAACAAGACGAAATTCCACAAGACTTTGAAGACAGATATAACTACCTTGTGAAGATGAAATACAATATGGATGGACTGACCGTTTCTCAAATAAATGATGAATATGAGAAATGCATTTCTGCAGAGTCAGTTGCAATTGTTGATCCAAATGAGATTGTAATTGAGCATGGTGAATGGAATAGAGCAAAAGAAAGTATTAATGTGGAAGAATTGTCAAGCTCTGAGCTGCACCATCCTGATCCAGATGATTTGAGTATTCCAGCATTAAGATCATGGTTGCAAGCTAGGAATTACTGTAAGGCCCCGTTCCCGGAAACCTCACAGTTGGCCAATCATTGCACTTAAAACATTATAAAACGTACATTTATTTTGCAGCGGAATTTAAAACTTTCATTAATAACTAAAAGCATGTCATTTCATTCATTTACAACATTAGTTTTCATCTCAAAATACAAAGACATGTCAAAATACGGATGCCAGACTCAAAATGCTCCCAGTAGCTTATGCATCCATGCCTGTAACTCCTCATCATCGACAAATACCTGCCAACTATCATGCATACAAAAGTCAGCGACGCTGAGTGAGTTCTAGTTTTATAATAAAACATACTTTTCTTTCGTTAAAACCGTTCTTTACTTTATTTTAAAATCATAATATACTTTACAATCGTTCATGATCATACATCATACGTACATACAGATAATATCATTATTATCTTCGTCATTACGTTCATTAACTTTGTTCTTTCATTCATCTCTTTGCTCATTACTCTTTATTACTCGAATCTTGTCTCATGCAATATCCCCGACTCATGCTCGAAAGCTGATGCTGTGCCGGGGCCTGCTCACAAACCCCCGACTCATGTCCGAAGACTGACACAGCACCGGGATACGCGACAAAGATCCCATTCGAGTCAATCACAGGAATTGAACTCTATCTGAGTTTGTCGCAACACGAAGTCGCTCAGCTCATTATCTCGTCTCATGCAATACTCCCGACTCATGTCCGAAGACTAATACTGTGCCGGAGTCTGATACACAAACCCCCGACTCATGTCCGAAGACTGACACAGTACCGGAGTACGCGACACGGATCTCATCATCCGTCACTTTGTCTCATGTGTACATTTCGTACTCTATTGATATCTTTCACTTTGTTTACATTATACTTTACGTTCGTTAATTTATTTGTTAAAGCATCACGCCACGTAAAGTCATACATATGGTATCATAAAACATAATACGTACGTGTTGAAAACACTTTAACGAAGAAAGATAACCCCTCACTCACACACAGATCAAAATCTCATCACATCACCATGCACACATCAGGCATAAGGTACCACATCATAACAAGGCCTACCTCCATATTCACCTCTTAAAACCACTTAGAAAATCCTAAGTCCAAAATGGGCGCAAGGGACCTTTCAAGCGCATAAGCCTGAGAATTCTAAGTATAAATCAGTCTGTGCGCATGGGCACTATTTGGGCGCTTCTGCCCTGTTTAGGCGCTTTGCAACTATGCAGGCGCATGGAACTTGTTTAGGCGCATCAACACTTAGCCTTTCTAATACTTTGGGCGCCTGGTACTTTTAGGCGCATGGGCCACCTCTGGGCGCATGGCCAACACTTGGACGCATGGCCAACATGTTGGGCGCATGGGCCACTATTTAGGCGCATGGGCCACCTCTGGGCGCATGGCCAACACTTGGGCGCATGGCCAACACTTGGGCGCATGGCCAACCTGCTGGGCGTATGGACCACTGTTCATGTTCATCAGAATATTCTGAAATGTCCTCTATGCTATCAAATTCACCCGATTATCATCTTTGTCACACCCCGACCGATGGCGAAATCATCGGGGCGGACGAATGGGAGACGATTGCTCATAGCACATGGAACTAATTAAGTTAAAATAATATTAAATGTCATTATTCATTAAACATTACAAGACAAATATGTAATTAGAAATCAATCAAGATACAACCACAAACATAAGTCTTTCAATTAATCTAGGTCCAAGTCCTATGTGAGCACAAGAAGATCTTCAAGTAGTAAACCTGAAACATGTTAAAAATAAAGGGTCAACTATAAAGTTCGTGAGTTCCCATGGTTTAAACACACGCATATATGTATATATATAAAAGGGTTACAAGTAGCAATTCATGTCCATGGTTACAAGTTAGCAAGCTTATAGAACACATACAGTTACAACCAAACCTCAACTTGATTACAAGTATATAAGATTGGCTAAGTGTATTTGGTTCCCATGATGAACAAGCATACGTCATCAGGAGTCGGCAATACATCGACTTTAGCACCAAATAGGCTTGTCAGGCCCAAAGATCTAAGACGTCGCCAGGCTAGCAATAGTTAATGATTGTAAACAAAATATGTATCTCATATAAGACTTACAATAACACAAATAACCATGATAAAAATGTAAAGATGAATTGCATGTGCATTTACAAGTATCAAGATGTTTACAAGTGTAAGCTTATAAGGTTAACATGTTTCACCCCAAAAGGTGTGAAAATAAAGTAAAAAGGGGCATGGAGAACTCACTTGATGTCTGATGCACTTAAGATAGTAGTAAAAAGATAAAATGATTCCAACAATTCTTCACGACTCAACCTAAGATTTAGCGTCTTAGGTTTAGAATAATATATGATTCAAGAGTAAACATGAATTAGGGTTTCATTTGGAATTTGGGGGGTTTTAATAATTTATTCAAATATAATAATGCAATGATTATGTTTTGGTTCAATAAAGATGAAATAAACCAATTAAGATTGATAATGAATGATTCAATAGTTGATTTTAATAAAGATATGTGTGAAAAGAAAATAACTAATATTTAAATTTTGATAAGGTAATTAATTGTATACATAGTTAAATGACTTTAAAATTATTTAAAATCATTTTATAAAGTTTTGAACCCCTAAATGATTTATTATGAAGATCTTATAATACAAAATTTTAATAATAAAAATAAAGTATAATATATTATTTTATTAGTTCCAAGAATTTAAATAAAAGTTTAAAAATAAATTTATTAACTATAACATGGTTAAATGATTAATTATTTAAATAACTATTTGAATAGTTACTTATTTAACATGTAAATTAATAAGGTTTTGAGATAACTCTAATTTGAACCATAATATATTTATAACATATAATGACTAAATAATATTTTTATAATCTTTTTATTCTTTTAAAAGAAAAATAAATTGGATATTATAAGTTATCTTTAAAAATTAGCTTAATAATTTCAGAAATATTTTAGTTAACAAAATAATTTTTATTTTTATTTATTAATATAGTGTGACAACCGACCTCCAGGTTGTTACCCTAACCCTAGATTACTTGCATCATTATCCATGCTATGAGTGCTAATAATTGAAACTATACAACCCTACTATGAAATTGGAAACAATTCTTACTATTTGATGCAAATTATGATTTCATGTGATTTTTACTTTTGATTTTTAACCAACTTAGGTTTCTACCTTTTTAAAAATTAGTGTTCCGGGAATGTCAACTAGTCACCCTTACAAAATTAAACTCAAGAGAAGACAATTAAAATGTGAGCATACACACTCACACTTGCATAATTTCGGCCATGCATGCATGGGTATGCATTAGACACCTCAAATCACCTTTTCACTAAATAATACATAATACCCAATACTACAAATTACACTACACAATATTAATTTACAATTAAAATTAAATCAAAACTCTCCCCACTACACTCCAAGATCGGCCGCCCCCTCCCTCACCACTCTCCTCTCCTCTTCACACCACCCTTCTCACCCACTCACAATCCATTCAATCTCTCCCTCTCTCCCTTATTCGAACCATCTGATCCAAACACACTCACACTCCTCACAACACTCTCCCAACAATTCTCTCTAGCATTGTGAAGAAGAACTCGAAGACTACACCAAGAAACATTCGGCCAAGACCAAAACCGCAAAGGAGTAGCCTTGTTCACAAGATTTGGTCACACAACCGTGTTTGTTCCACCTCTCCAGCCTTAGTTCGAGTTTCTCCATCCAAGTCCAAGGAGTTTCAAGCCATTCACGGCCATCAACACCCTCCAAACCGTGAGTTACTTTGAGTGTAAGCTCAAGATGTCGGTTTTGTGACATTTCTCTTGTTTTCTTCATTTGACATCTAAGAACCATGTATTTCCTTGTTGTAGCAGAAACATCTCACCATCATCTCATTCTTAAGGAGTTCCCAACGTTCTTGAAGGTAAACTTCATGTTTTGTTAGCCATTCTTGAGGTGGAAACCGATTTCCACCATGAAAACCCTCATTTTGAGTGTTTTGACATCATCTAACTTGTGAAAGCTTAAACTCTTGTAAACCAAACTTGTAACCTGCATTTTTATGACTTAATGGACTCCCAAGAACCTGTTTTTAAAAGTTCCAAGTGGCTACATACTCAAACCCATGGTTGATACACGGATTTCACCTTGAAACCCCCTTTCTACATGTAACAACACCCTCTTGAGCATTTGTTTGAAAAATCCTTTTAAACAAGACCCATAACCTACTCATGAACGACTTAATGACACCTTAACAATCTGTTTATGAAGTTAAATGAAGTGTTGGTAACATTTAAACTCAAGTTATGATGGTTTACACTAGTGTAATTGTCGGTTATGGCATTTTCTACATATTTAAAGCATATGGATGTATAGATCTACTAGGTAACATGTTGGGACTGAAATTTCAGTAGGGTTTAGTGAATATTTGAAGTGTTAGCAATGTTTAATCTCTGGAATAAAGGACATGTTGTGATTTACCCTCTTTTAGTCACTTTTGGGACCCGAAAACATGGTAAAATGACTTAAAAATAGTAAGACTATGAATTTAATATTCTTAAAAAGTATTCCAGGCTCAAAAATGATAAATAAAGTATTCTGGAGTATATGGATAATTTAAGTGGTCAAAGACACAAATAAATGACATTTTAACTAAAAACGGGTACAAACCGAGCATAGTTTTTGAAAAAAATCTATAAAAATAGAGTTCAAAACTAAGATTTATAAAAATCAAATGATTTCAGTAAGATAAGTGATAAAGGACCTAAAAGATTTAAAAACTCGGTCAAATGAGCTTTAAATGGTCAAACCCGGTCAAAACCGCGTATTAACGGGTCAAACGTAAAAACAAGATTTTAACTATAAAAGGCCAATTTCCACAATTTAAGGACTTAGAAATTTATAAAGAAGTCTCTTAGAAAATACCTACTGGTCCAAAATTTAAATATTTGAAAACTCCAAATTACTATTAAAATTATCCGGCTTTTACCGCAACCGGGAGCGTTAAACGCGCAGTTTTCAAAATCGAACCCGTAGACCAAAGTTTTGAATCACTTACTCCATAATAATCATAATATGACTCTAATAATCTGATTTTGGACATAAATGACATAAAAAGGAAAGAAACTAAACTTAAGGGTAGAAACTGTCAATTTTGAAACTTGAGGGACTAAACTGTAAAATTTTTCCAAACCTTATAACCGACTTCCAGGAAGCTAATACACACTTGAACAATAAAATCTTTTAATATACCTAATCTAATGAAGTGAAAATCCCCAACTTTCATGAAGACACCTTGACTTGCCATAAAAGAAAACTTTTTATACAAACCTTCACTAGACCAAAGCCGTACCCTATAGCTAAACTCTTGACACCATTGTTGCACTTTGAATGAGTTTAGGGCAGTAGCTTATTGCTTAATATGTACTTGTTAGGGTGCTAGACTTGTGACACTTCCCGGCACATCAAGAAACCTTGATTTGGAAACCTAAGGTGAGTTCTAGTGATTCCCCTTTTTACTATTGTTTTGGGATGGAACATGCTCTACTTTTATGAACTATGATTGTGCTTTATTTGATGATGCTATGTGGGATTGTGGTTACCTGCTGATTCTTATATCATGATCATTAATTCTTTCGTGAACCGCTTGATTTATATGGATGGATCTATTTGGGAATCCCTCACACACAGTGGCTTCCGTTCCAGGAAGGTTACCCCACTGAGATCCTGAGGGATCGTTGTGGCATGTAACAAGTTTTGTTAAGATTCTATGGTGAACCATCCGGGCAGGTAGGGTTCACTGGTATGGGGCTCAGTTTCTTCCTTCGGGAATATCCGGTAAAACACAACTTTAGAAGAGGCTAACCGGGACTGAGTGCAGGGTTGATTATGATTTTATTTCTCCCACGATGATAAACAATGATTATTTTTCTTTTAATCAAAGAAGGATTTATTAAGTCCTTTTGTTTTTAAACTTTAAGCACTTGAATTCACCAACTTTTTAGTTGACACAATTTTCTTTTGAGCATGTTTCAGGTAATATTTGAAGAGATCCTAGCAGCTTGAAGACCTAGACTTATCCCCATGACATGGCATTGGCTTATTTCCTTGTTGAAACATTCGAACAATTTATATTTTGTGTTGAACAAGTACAATTTCATTTTTGTGGTTGATTGTAAAACTTAATTGGGGCTTGATGTGTATCTAGTCCCGTTACCTTTTTAAAACTTTAATGCCATGTGATATTCTCTCCTTTGAGCTCTTATAATGGTTTGTTTCCGCTGCCATATGTTGTTGTTAGTCTGTGACGTCCCACCCTACCTGGGCCCGGGGTGTGACAGATTGGTATCAGAGCCAAAGGTTGTAGAGAAGTCGGGAATGCCATAGTAGACCCTAGGCTACAACCCTGATACCCTAGGACTGTCCTTGTGGGAAGTGTTGGAATGATCGGGTTGGGTAAATTGATGATTACACTTGATCAACGTAATCATGAATTTACCGGACGCGTAATTTCCATCACTGATCTTTAGGTTATGGTTGGACTTTTTCTGGTTTATATTGATGATTTGAAACTAATTTTTAAAAGGGGATTTAAATGATTTTTATGATGAACTATGTTATCCGATACTACTTGAAGAAACTATTGATCTGGGCAAAACAGACAGCTATATGTTGGAATAACAGATACTATTGCCATCACTACTATTATTAGTACTATTATGTAAATCATGAGCTATGAGAAACCAAATTACTCATGATGTATTTCTTACAGGATAACGTTAATGGCTGATAAAGGAAAGGCGCCTGCTCACCCCGACGCTGAAACCGCTCCTACCGGACACCTAAGGAGAGAGAAACCCCAGGCGGAGTATGAGGCGTACCTCCGGAGATGCGGACATCCAGGGTGGATATCCGTCACGTCCGAAGACACTGAGGCTTCCGAGGACTCTTCCTCCACATCACCTTCCCGAAGCCGAACGCGATCCCACTCTCCTCAAGTAGCTGCTCCGACCCTCTCACCCATCCCACCTATTGGGAATAGGGGTGCGCGTACTGTCACCCGACCTCGCAAAAGCGTTAGACCAGGATCCTCCGTATCCTTTAGGATGCCTCCTCCTCCTCCCCCGCCTGTTAGGATTCCGACATCGGTACCCCCACTGTTTGACCCTCGCGACGAGCGCCTGATGCCGCCGAGGCATAGTATGTATGACGGCCCCACTGTACTGGCTGGTGATCGGTACTCCCATCGAGTCGCCGGGCAAGTGATGTAGGACCCTCCGATGCGACACTAGATGAGATTTTGAGGACTGTTCGCCGTCATGAACTGACTGTTCAGCACGCCACTCGAACTTCTCAGTCGGCCCAGTTCCAGGCGATGATGGCTACACAGGGAGTGAAGCGTTTGGAGCAGGAGCAGAGGAAGAAGGGTACAGGGTGGTTTGGATGGCTAAAGAGGAAGTGGATGTGAGAACTGGAGTACTCAAGTGGGATTTATCTGTCTGTGGACAGTAGAAGGAAACTATTTGAATTCTTATTTGAGACTATTATTTTATTATTATGGGGGTGATGGCACCTTCCAAATTGTAAGAGCATGACTCTGATTCTATTCGTTTGGATGATACTATGTTGACTGCTTTTGAGATGCTAAAATTATTAAACTGTCTGTATTAAACTGCTATATGTTTTGTTGTGCTTTAAATTGTCTGTGCCTTTTCTAAATTGTTGCCCAACTATTATATCATGTTTTGAATTGGACTTTTAAGGTTCTTTAGTGGGTTGTAAATACATGTATGTGCATGCCATGATTCCTCTTCCGAGGCATGGTGTGATAGGATAATGATGCCTAGGCTATCCGAAACAAAATTTATGAGATGCTAAACGAATCTATTTGTGATACTATCAGAATGCCGACTCGCAGAGGAACACGTTTTGGTCGACGTGGAGCCACCAGGGGCCGCCATGAGGGAGCAAGGCCTATTGAACCCAACCTACTCCACCAGGGACTCCCCACGAGGAGAATACTAATCAAGAGAGTGATGAAAGGATTGCTAACCTCGTAGCTCAGCAACTGGCCAACGCCATTCCGACTATCATTGCACAGATAAATGCAGACCGGGATAACACTACTGGTAATGAACGGCCGGTAAACGATGAGAGCCACGACGATGAAGCTGAGGAGTTAAGGAATGGGTGCTCTTACAAGACCTTTATGGCCTGCAAGCCCAAGGACTTCTATGGCACCGAGGGTGCTATAGAGACTTACAGGTGGATCGACGAAATGGAAGCCGTCTTAGACATCAGCGAGTGCAAGATGGAGCATATGGTGAGATTTGCATCACAATCTCTCAAGGGATCAGCTCTTGAATGGTGGAAGTCCATTACCCAGAGCCGTGGAAGGAACGTGGCAAATCGAATGGGTTGGACTGAATTCCGAGAGTTAATGACCAACAAATATTGCCCCATCAATCAACTCGAGAAGCTGGAGACAGAATTTTTAAGCTTGGAGATGAAGGGACCCAACTACACCGAATACATCAATCGTTTCTTAGCCCTGTCCCGACTTGTGCCACATTTGGTGACGCCAGAAGCCAAAGGTGTAGCACGGTTCATCTGGGGACTACACCCAAGAGTTAGGGGTATGGTTCGTGCCTCTCAGCCTGTGACCCTACAAGCTGCTGTCGACCTTACCAGCAGTCTGACTGACGATCTTATTAGGGCTGGATGGACCGATCAAGGAAGGGCTGATGAGAAGAAGAAGTTTGTTGGAGACAAGAGGAAGTGGTTTGAAGCAAAAAGAGCGATTGGAAGTAGCAGTGGGTTAAGTAGAAGGAGTTCTGAAGGAGTGAGACGTGATGATCAAGGAAGCAAAAACCGGAGATTGTATACGGGGACAAGCCCACTCTGCAACAAGTGCAAGTTACATCATCAAGGAGAATGTAACCCGATGCCCTGTTTTAGGTGCAAGAAAACAGGCCATCTAATTAAAGACTGTACTTATGTACCGGGGAAACAATGCTACGAGTGTGGAGACCCAGGGCATATGAGGAACAAGTGTCCTAAGCTGGGTAGAGACAAGGATGCCAAACACAATAAGCCTAAGGGAAGAGCTTTCGTTATGGACCCAGCAGGAGCTCGTAGGGAACCCGACGTTGTCAACGGTACGTTCCTTGTAAATAATCATCCTGCTACTGTACTGTTTGATACTGGAGCGACTGCTAGTTTTATCTCTAGTACCTTTAGGCAATTGATTGACTTAGACGCGTGCGCCTTGACTGATACATTTACCGTAGAATTAGCTGACGGTAATATTTTAGAAGCTAACGAAATCATTAGGGATTGCCCCCTGAATCTAAAAGGGAATATGTTTAAGATTGACTTGATGCCCATTAAGTTAGGAGGATTTGATGTGGTCGTGGGTATGGACTGGTTAGCGAAGCATAAAGTTGAAATCGTATGCGATGAGCGACTACTCAAGATACCATTGAGCGTCGAAGAAGTGTTAGTGGTAGAAGGAGAAAGGAGTAACACTCTATACCCTATGATATCTCACTTGAAAGCTACCAAGAGCTTGAAGAGGGGATGTCCAGCTTTTATAGTATATGTGATGAAAACCCAAAAGGAGAAGAAGATCGAAGAGATTCCCGTAGTTTCGGAATACCCAGAGGTGTTTCCGGAAGAACTACCAGGACTTCCTCCGAATCGACAAGTGGAATTCCAGATAGACTTGATGCCTGGTGCTGCACCAGTAGCCAAGGCACCGTACCGGCTCGCCCCACCTGAGATGAAGGAGCTAATGGTACAAATTCAAGAACTAATGGACAAGGGATTTATACGTCCGAGTGTCTCTCCATGGGGTGCCCCGGTGCTATTCGTGAAAAAGAAGGACGGAACCCTGCGAATGTGTATTGATTACAGGGAGTTGAATAAGCTGACCATAAAGAACCGTTACCCTCTCCCGAGAATAGACGACTTATTTGATCAATTGCAGGGAGCAAGTTATTTCTCCAAAATAGACTTGAGGTCAGGATACCACCAGCTGAAGATAAGAGAAGAAGATATACCCAAAACTGCCTTCCGAACTAGGTATGGACACTATGAGTATTTGGTCATGCCCTTTGGACTGACTAATGCTCCAGCAGCATTCATGGACCTCATGAATCGCGTTTGCCGCCCTTACCTCGACAAGTTTGTGATCGTGTTTATCGACGACATACTGATCTATTCTCAAACTAAAGACGAGCACGAGAAGCATCTCAGGCTAATCCTTGAATTGCTCAAGAATGAGCAACTATATGCCAAGTTCTCGAAATGTGAATTCTGGATGCGCCAGATCCAATTCTTAGGTCATGTGGTAAATAAGGATGGGATTCAAGTTGACCCTTCCAAGATTGAGGCCATAAAGAATTGGAAGATTCCTGAAACTCCTACGGAGATAAGGCAATTCTTAGGACTGGCTGGCTATTACCGAAGATTTATAAAGGACTTCTCGCGTATAGTGCAACCTTTGACCGCACTAACCAAGAAAAACACAACCTTTGTGTGGGAGCGAGAGCAGAATGAGGCGTTTGAAACGCTTAAAGAGAAATTATGCAGTGCACCTATACTTGCTCTTCCAGAAGGAGTAGAAGACTTCGTGGTCTATTGTGACGCTTCGCGTCAAGGGCTAGGATGTGTATTGATGCAACGCAACAAGGTGATTGCTTACGCATCGAGACTGCTGAATGATCATGAGAAGAACTACACGACGCACGATCTGGAGTTGGGTGCCGTGGTGTTTGCCCTTAAGATGTGGAGGCATTACCTTTATGGCACAAAGTGCATTATCTACACAGACCATAGAAGCTTGCAGCATATCCTTGACCAAAAGATGCTCAACATGCGTCAGAGAAGATGGGTTGAGCTATTGAACGATTACGAGTGCGAGATCCGCTACCATCCTGGTAAGGCCAATGTTGTGGCGGATGCGTTAAGTCGAAAGGAAAGAGAGAAACCTCTTCGAGTACGAGCCTTAAGGATGAGTGTGTATACCAACCTTATAGCAAAATTGAAGGAAGCTCAAGGTGAGGCATTAAAGGAAGAAAAATTGAAAGAAGAAGGATTGACTGGAATGGAAAAGCAGTTGGAGATAGGGGACGATGGTACATATAGATATGGTGGAAGGACTTGGGTGCCAAAACACGGAGAAATTCGAGAAGTAATCCTCGATGAAGCACACAAGTCTAGGTATTCAATTCACCCTGGAAGTGATAAGATGTACCAGGATTTAAAGACACTTTTCTGGTGGCCGGGAATTAAGAGATCAATCGCTGTTTATGTGGGGAAATGTTTAACTTGTGCCATGGTAAAAGCTGAGAACCAAAAACCATCAGGAACGTTGCAGCAACCTGAGATTCCCGAATGGAAATGGGATAATGTTACGATGGATTTTGTTACCAAGCTGCCTAGAACGTTTAAAGGCCACGATGCTATTTGGGTAATAGTGGATAGACTAACGAAATCAGCTCACTTCTTGCCGATTAGAGAAGACTACGATATGACGAAACTGGCCCAACTTTATGTCGACGAGATTGTAACAAGGCATGGAGTGCCTCTGTCGATCATCTCAGACCGTGATAGCCGTTTCACCTCTCGTTTCTGGAAATCGTTCCAGCAAGCTTTAGGAACCCGTTTAGATCTTAGCACGGCTTACCATCCTCAGACCGACGGACAGAGCGAAAGAACTATTCAAACGATGGAAGACATGTTGAGAGCTTGCGTGATGGACTTTGGCGGAAACTGGGATAACCATCTTCCTTTGGTGGAATTCGCCTATAACAACAGTTACCACGCGAGTATCAAAGCCGCTCCGTATGAGGCCCTTTATGGCAGGAAATGCCGATCACCCTTGAGTTGGAATGAGATTGGTGACAGCCAAGTGATGGGACCCGACATAGTGTTGGAAACCACCGATAAGATCTATAAGATAAAGGAACGACTGAGAGCAGCTAGAGACCGACAGAAGAAGTACGCCGACAGGAGGCGGAAACCTCTAGAGTTCCAAGTGGGCAGAGTGATGCTAAAAGTAGCACCGTGGAAAGGAACAGTGAGATTCGGAAAAAGAGGAAAACTAAGCCCAAGATACATTGGACCATTTGAGATAATGGCAAGAATTGGCCCAGTAGCATATAAGTTGAAACTGCCCCCGGGATTGAGTCACATACACGACACCTTTCATGTGTCAAACTTGAAGAAGAGCATGGTAGACAAAACCCTGGAACTACCATTAAAAGAAGCAAGGATAAGCGACAAACTGAACTTTGTGGAAGAACCTGTGGAGATCACGGATCGATTGGTCAAACAACTCCGGCGGAGCCGCATACCCAAGGTTAAGGTTAGATGGAACTCCAAGCGAGGACCTGAATTTACTTGGGAGCGTGAAGATGAAATGAGGAAGAACTATCCACACCTCTTCAAACCCACCCATTCAGTCTCTAATCAGAGTTAAATTTCGGGACGAAATTTCCTAAACGGTGGGAGAATGTGACAACCGACCTCCAGGTTGTTACCATAACCCTAGATTACTTGCATCATTATCCATGCTATGAGTGCTAATAATTGAACCTATACAACCCTACTATGAAATTGGAAACAATTCTTACTATTTGATGCAAATTATGATTTCATGTGATTTTTACTTTTGATTTTTAACCAACTTAGGTTTCTACCTTTTTAAAAATTAGTGTTTCGGGAATGTCAACTAGTCACCCTTACAAAATTAAACTCAAGAGAAGACAATTAAAATGTGAGCATACACACTCACACTTGCATAATTTCGGCCATGCATGCATGGGTATGCATTAGACACCTCAAATCACCTTTTCACTAAATAATACATAATACCCAATACTACAAATTACACTACACAATATTAATTTACAATTAAAATGAAATCAAAACTCTCCCCACTACACTCCAAGATCGGCCGCCCCCTCCCTCACCACTCTCCTCTCCTCTTCACACAACCCTTCTCACCCACTCACAATCCATGCAATCTCTCCCTCTCTCCCTTATTCGAACCATCTGATCCAAACACACTCACACTCCTCACAACACTCTCCCAACATTTGTCTCTAGCATTGTGAAGAAGAACTCGAAGACAACACCAAGAAACATTCGGCCAAGACCAAAACCGCAAAGGAGTAGCCTTGTTCACAAGATTTGGTCACACAACCGTGTTTGTTCCACCTCTCCAGCCTTAGTTTGAGTTTCTCCATCCAAGTCCAAGGAGTTTCAAGCCATTCACGGCCATCAACACCCTCCAAACCGTGAGTTACTTCGAGTGTAAGCTCAAGATGTCGGTTTTGTGACATTTCTCTTGTTTTCTTCATTTGACATCTAAGAACCGTGTATTTCCTTGTTGTAGCAGAAACATCTCACCATCATCTCATTCTTAAGGAGTTCCCAACGTTCTTGAAGGTAAACTTCATGTTTTGTTATCCATTCTTGAGGTGGAAACCGATTTCCACCATGCAAACCCTCATTTTGAGTGTTTTGACATCATCTAACTTGTGAAAGCTTAAACTCTTGTAAACCAAACTTGTAACCTGCATTTTTATGACTTAATGGACTCCCAAGAACCTGTTTTAAAAAGTTCCAAGTGGCTACATACTCAAACCCACGTTTGATACATGGATTTCACCTTGAAACCCCCTTTCTACATGTAACAACACCCTCTTGAGCATTTGTTTGAAAAATCCTTTTAAACAACACCCATAACCAACTCATGAACGACTTAATGACACCTTAACAATCTGTTTGTGAAGTTAAATGAAGTGTTGGTAACATTTAAACTCAAGTTATGATGTTTTACACTAGTGTAATTGTCGGTTATGGCATTTTCTACATATTTGAAGCATATGGATGTATAGATCTACTAGGCAACATGTTGGGACTGAAATTTCAGTAGGGTTTAGTGAATATTTGAAGTGTTAGCAATGTTTAATCTCTGGAATAAAGGACATGTTGTGATTTACCCTCTTTTAGTCACTTTCGGGACCCGAAAACATGGTAAAATGACTTAAAAATAGTAAGCCTATAAATTTAACACTCTTAAAAAGTATTCCAGGCTCAAAAATGATAAATAAAGTATTCGAGAGTAAATGGATAATTTAAGTGGTCAAAGACACAAATAAATGACATTTTAACTAAAAACGGGTACAAACCGAGCATAGTTTTTGAGAAAAATCTATAAAAATAGAGTTCAAAACTAAGATTTATGAAAATCATATGATTTCAGTAAGATAAGTGATAAAGGACCTAAAAGATTTAAAAACTCGGTCAAATGAGCTTTAAATGGTCAAACCCGGTCAAAACCGCGTATTAACGGGTCAAACGTAAAAACAAGATTTTAACTATAAAAGGCCAATTTACACAATTTAAGGACTTAGAAATTTATAAAGAAGTCACTTAGAAAATACCTACTGGTCCAAAATTTAAATATTTGAAAACTCCGAATTACTATTAAAATTATCCGGCTTTTACCGCAACCGGGAGCGTTAAACGCGTAGTTTTCAAAATCGAACCCGTAGACCAAAGTTTTGAATCACTTACTCCATAATAATCATAATATGACTCTAATAATCTGATTTTGGACATAAATGATATAAAAAGGATTGTGGTTACCTGCTGATTCTTATATCATGATCATTAATTCTTTCGTGAACCGCTTGATTTATATGTATAGATCTATTTGGGGAATCCCCCACACACAGTGGCTTCCGTTCCAGGAAGGTTACCCCACTGAGATCCTGAGGGATCGTTGTGGCATGTAACAAGTTTTATTAAGATTCTATGGTGAACCATCCGGGCAGGTAGGGTTCACTGGTATGGGGCTCAGTTTCTTCCTTCGGGAATATCCGGTAAAACACAACTTTAGAAGAGGCTAACCGGGACTGAGTGCAGGGTTGATTATGATTTTATTTCTCCCATGATGATAAACAATGATTATTTTTCTTTTAATCAAAGAAGGATTTATTAAGTCCTTTTGTTTTTAAACTTTAAGCACTTGAATTCACCAACTTTTTAGTTGACACAATTTTCTTTTGAGCATGTTTCAGGTAATATTTGAAGAGATCCTAGCAGCTTGAAGACCTAGACTTATCCCCGTGACATGGCATTGGCTTATTTCCTTGTTGAAACATTCGAACAATTTATATTTTATGTTGAACAAGTACAATTTCATTTTTATGGTTGATTGTAAAACTTAATTGGGGCTTGATGTGTATCTAGTCCTGTTACCTTTTTAAAACTTTAATGCCATGTGATATTCTCTCCTTTGAGCTCTTATAATGGTTTGTTTCCGCTGCCATATGTTGTTGCTAGTCTGTGACGTCCCACCCTACCTGGGCCCGGGGTGTGACATATAGTACTAATTTTCTGGATTAAAAATATATATAAAAAAACAATTAAAACAAAACATGGCAGAGGCAGGGTTCGAACCCCTGACCTCCCATGTATAAGACTGTGGTTAACCGCTGGGCCAAAGCCCAGATCTTATTTTAAAATACAAATTAATTATTATGAATAATTCTTCAAATAGTCCCCAATCCTTATGAACCCTAAATCAGTTTGATTCCAAATTGAACATGAAATCGATCCCTATACTTGAATTAAACATAGGGCTTTTGTTTCTCATAGTAAATCGAGTGTGTGGGTGTGTGAAACTTACGTTATTGAGTTCGATTCGATGAAGATGGTGATAATAATAGCCACGACAAAGATAAAGTTGGTTCGAGGTTCAAACGTTGATGATAATCAAATTCGTGTTGCAGACGGCTTCCATAGGTCTCGGTGAGCAAAAGCCCTCTATCAATTTCAGACCTTGAAGTCCGGATGATGGTGCTCGAGTATGGTGCAGGTTCATGATGAAGGTACAGATCGAATTAGTGGTTTTTGTGCTTTGTAAGTGAAATTGATGTTACAGAAGGTTTGAAGGAATCTATTTGAGTGTTTACCCTCAAGTTTAAGCGATCAATTCATTCAGTTTCTTGTTCAACGAATTAAACTTTGATTTGGAGGTTTCGGATATAATTCGCTTGGAATTACAAGATGTTAATGCTAATCACTTGTGGTTTTAAATCTGACATTACTTCCTAAACGCTTCTGATCACCCAATTATGTTATACAATCATTAATCGAGATGAAACCGATTTAGTTTTTGAATGTACAATCGGTTTTGAATGTGAACAAGATAAACATTAGGATGCTTCGAATTGAATGTAGTTACGGGTTCGAATTAAGGTCGCGACGGTTGAGCAATGATTAATTGTGTGTAAAATCGATGGTTAAGGGGATTTTGGCTCGCCGGAACCCGCCGGGATTGTGGCCGGAGTTAAGGGCCGAGGAGGAGGGTGGGGCGGTTTGGGGTTTTTACAAACTTACATTTATGGTCCCTGCACTTTTATTAGTTTAATATTCCATGCAAAAACTCTTTAATTTAAGTTTCAAAATTTACAATTTAAACCCTTGATTTATAAAGACAAGTTTAAATAATAAATAAAATTAAATATATAATAATCTTTTTTTTTAACTTTCATAAAACTTGTAAATTTTATAATTTAATTATTTATTTTCAACAATAAAAATTCATAACTACTAATAAAACTTTATAAACTTACTAAAAGTTATTTTAACCTAATAAGACTTTTCATTTAGTCATTTATCGTAAAATGATAAATAAATCTTTCTAACATTTTGAAAAGATTTATTTCTAACTAAATTATTACAAGTTGTTTAGTTCATGAATAGTTCATAATAATAATTTGCACACTTAATATATTTAATCCATTTAAATTATTAAAATAATTTAATAATGAAAACTTAAAATAGGTTCGGGTTCGGGTTTATAATTTGAAAATGACGGATGTTACAATCTTAATCATACCCAAGCATAGATCTAACATACTAAGGGCACCCAAACATGCTAAACATCATCACCAACCCATAATCAACACAAAAACATACATACATACATACATCATTTCGAACACAAGGCTGTAGACCCATGGTTACTTTCAAAATGTTCACTTAGTATGCATAATAGCCCCAAATGAGTTGAAAATCAGTAAAAGAGGGGTTCTAGAAACTCACCTTGAGCAGTCATTGAGCAACACACTTCAAGTTCGAGACCCACCTTTGATTCAGCTCTTGAATCCCGAAATCAAACACTAAACAACCAGAACTTCGGTCAAGAACTCGAAACCCAGCTGAAACCGAGCTCATATAAGAGAAGACTTACCTTTGAAGCTGCTTCTTCCACTTTCTCTCTCTAGAACCGGGGCTTCTCTCTCTTCTTTCTTCTTTTCAGCCGATTGAAGAAGATGAAGAAGAAATGGGCAACCATGCCCCCTTTAAACCTTAAAGTAATAAGGTTTTGTACTTTGTACACTTTCCCCCCTCCACTTGTGCTCATTATCTAGTCTTTCTAATTACTTTTCTTTTCCTTTCGTTTAAATAGAAATTCGGGGTGTTACAAGTCTACCCCCCTTAAAGAGGTTTCGTCCCCGAAACCTGTCGCTTCTCAAACAGTTATGGGTAACACTGTCTCACCTCTTCTTTGATCTTGCACTTTAACTTAGATCCCTTTAGGCTTCACTACACCCGCACAAGTAAAACCATCATCCTCCTTAGCCTATTATCTTCTTCTTATTAGTAATGGCCACCAGTTGCTTCTCGTGGTTGAATTCTCCGTCCATCTCAGTGTTCTCTAGTAGCATGATCATATCCTCATCGGTTGAGCTCTTTCTTAGACGAGATGCATGGAACATCAGATGAGTTCCACTTAACTCATCGGGTAGCTCCAGTCGATGTGTCACTTCTCCTACCTGAGCAACAACTAGGAATGACCCTCTACACTTTGGTATTAGCTTTACTCGACTCCAAACCAAGCAATCCACTTTCCTGGTCGAAGCCTTCCTCATGCTTCATTGTCTTAGGTCGTCACCGAACTCTGGTTGTGCACGGTTGACCAATCCATCTTCTTGCAACACTTAGGGTTTGAGTCATAGACTACTGATCATCTCACCCGGAGATGCATGTCTACCTACTTATGTCTGTCTTGAACAGCCTAGCAGGAACAAGCGCTCTCTCTCAATTCTATCGCACAATCCTCTAGGGTATTAGGTAACCTGGTAGACCTACTATTGGCAATTCTTACATCGAATGGCTCATCGATCTTCCTACCCCTAACGTGCAACATCACAGAAGATAGCATCAACAAACTACTACTAGCGCCACAATTGAAGTATAGATGCATAAATCTAAATTTGCAAGAACGTACCTAACGTTACCTCGGAGTCTGACCTAGCCTCCTCCTGGTCATAGCAAAGGCTCTAGCCTTCACCCTCTGTTCTCCTTCCTCGTACCGGAGCTTCCTGCCCCCAACTTCTTGCAGTCTCTGCTTTTGTGTCCTGTCTTGCCACAGTCGTAGCATTTAGCCATCTGACAGTCCCTCGCTCTGTGGCCCTCCTTTCCACACTGAAAACAAACGTTCAGTCCCCACTTGCACTCCCCCTCATGGCCTCTACCACACTTGTAGCACACTTCTCCTTTTCTTTCTATCCTCTTCCGATCATTGTCCCTCGACGTCGTACCTTCATACACAAATCCACCATCATTGTCTCGCCTTCCTTTCCCCTTCTTAGCGTAGGTTCGCTCCTCCCCTTCGTCTGTCATCGCTGTCTCCCCTCGCTCGTCATACAACCTGCCTGCCAGGTCCACTACTGACCTAAACGTGCTCGGTCGGGCAGCGATCGTGTGCCTACGGATGTCAGCCGACAAGCCCTGAATATAACTCTTGATCTTCCGGGAAAGAGGTGTCACCTGATCCGGCACCAGACGTGCCATCTCGTTGAACTTCGTGGTGTACTGTTGATGTGTCATCGTCCCCACCTCCAGCTGCAGGAACTATCTTTCAACTTTATCCATCTCACAATGGGGACAGAACTCCTCAATCACCAGCCTTTTCAACTCTGGCCATCGCATCCCCCCGATAGCCCTGCTTCCCTCAGCTTGGACTATATTGTCCCACCAGCACATAGCCGAGTCCACAAAAGAATGGGCAGCAAACTTTACTTTCTGATCCTCCCAGCACTCGCTGATATTCAATACAGCTTCCATCTCTCTCACCCAGCGGTGAGCAGTAGCAGCAGTGTCGTTTCCATCAAAGGTTGGGGGCTTGCATCGTTGAAACGCCCCATAGTTACAGCCTCGTGCTGCCTCCGGCGCAGGCTCCTCCTCTTCTTCCTCTTCATCATCAAAGGAAACCGTTTCAGCCTCGGGTCGTCTCCTTTCGCCCGAAGGTCTACCCATTTCCTATCTCTCCCCATCTCTAACAGCCTTTATAACTTTGGTCACCACAGACGGTAGGATCGTCTGTATGACCTGATGCACTTCCTCCATGACTGCCTCTCTCATCGAGGCCCTCTGATTAGCATTCTCATCACCGCCCTCCTGATGAGGGGTCTCGGGTTCTTCATGAACCACTCTTTCAGCCCTAGACCTTCTTCTTGTGACCCGTGGTTCAGCACCACGTCCACCGCCACCGCCACCTCGTGAAGCTTTCGAAGATCCACCGCCAACCATCCTCTAACACACTGAAAGATTCAAACACCAACACGGTCACTCAAGGGAACAACTCAGTTTATGTCAAGTATAGTAAGTCCCTAATTACAGTGGCCAGTTGTGATTAGCCACTTACTTTACTCTTCATACCCCGAGCATTACCTATCCTTACTACATCAGTATCCAAATCTATCAGCAACACATAAACCACATAACATGCGCACATAATACCGGTTAACGTTAACTTACATAAATCGTTTACATAAAACCTTTACCTGCAGGCACGTAGCTACTAGGACTGGCATCCCTTTTTCCTTTTAGTCCCATTCTCAGTATAAGATTAGGTTTCTTTTGAAAATTTACCCATTTCACTTAAACTTTTGCTCTGATACCAACTTGTAAGGCCCCGTTCCCGGAAACCTCACAGTTGGCCAATCATTGCACTTAAAACATTATAAAATGTACATTTATTTTGCAGCGGAATTTAAAACTTTCATTAGTAACTAAAAACATGTCATTTCATTCATCTAAAACATTAGTTTTCATCTCAAAATACAAAGACATGTCAAAATACGGATGCCAGCCTCAAAATGCTCTGCTTATCCATCCATGCCTGCAACTCCTCAGCATCAACAAATACCTGCCAACTATCATGCATACAAAAGTCAGCGACGCTGAGTGAGTTCTAGTTTTATAATAAAACATACTTTTCTTTCGTTAAAACCGTTCTTTACTTTATTTCAAAATCATACTATACTTTACAATCATTCGTGATCATACATCATACGTACATTCAGATAACATCATTATTATCTTCGTCATTACGTTCATTAACTTCGTTATTTCATTCATCTCTTTGCTCATTATTCTTTATTACTCGAATCTTGTCTCATGCAATATCCCCGACTCATGCTTGAAAGCTGATGCTGTGCCGGGGCCTGCTCACAAACCCCCGACTCATGTCCGAAGACTGACACAGCACCGGGACGCGACAAAGATCCCATTCGAGTCAATCACAGGGATTGAACTCTATCCGAGTCTGTTGCAACACGAAGTCGCTCACCTCATTATCTCGTCTCATGCAATACTCCCAACTCATGTCCGAAGACTGATACTGTGCCGGGGCCTGATACACAAACCCCCGACTCATGTCCGAAGACTGACACAGTACCGGAGTACGCGACACGGATCTCATCATCCGTCACTTTGTCTCATGTGTACATTTCGTACTCTATTGTTATCTTTCACTTTGTTACATAATACTTTACGTTCGTTAATTTATTCGTTCATGCATCACGCCACGTAAAGTCATACATATGATATTATAAAACATAATACGTACGTTTTGAAAACACTTTAACGAAGAAAGATAACCCCTCACTCACACACACATCAAAATCTCATCCCATCACCATGCACACATCAGGCATAAGGTACCACATCATAACAAGGCCTACCTCCATATTCACCTTTTAAAACCACTTAGAAAATCCTAAGTCCAAAATGGGCGCAAGGGACCTTTCAGGCGCATGAGCCTGAGAATTCTAAGTATAAATCAGTCTGGGCGCATGGGCACTATTTGGGCGCTTCTGCCCTGTTTAGGCGCTTTGCAACTATGCAAGCGCATGGAACTTGTTTAGGCGCATCAACACTTAGCCATTCTAACACTTTGGGCGCATGGCAGTATTTAGGCGCATGGGCCACCTCTGGGCGCATGGCCAACACTTGGACGCATGGCCAACATGCTGGGCGCATGGGCCACTATTTAGGCGCATGGGCCACCTCTGGGCGCATGGCCAACACTTGGGCGCATGGCCAACCTGCTGGGCGCATGGACCACTGTTCATGTTCATCAGAATATTCTAAAATGTCCTCTATGCTATCAAATTCACCCGATTATCATCCTAATCATACCCAAGCATAGATCTAACATACTAAGGGCACCCAAACATGCTAAACATCATCACCAACCCATAATCAACACAAAAACATACATACATACATACATCATTTCGAACACAAGGCTGTAGACCCACGGTTACTTTCAAAATGTTCACTTAGTATGCATAATAGCCTCAAACGAGTTGAAAATCAGTAAAAGAGGGGTTCTTGAAACTCACCTTGAGCAGTCTTTGAGCAACACACTTCAAGTTCGAGACCCACCTTTGATTCAGCTCTTGAATCCCGAAATCAAACACTAAACAACCAGAACTTTGGTCAAGAACTCGAAACCCAGCTGAAACCGAGCTCATATAAGAGAAGACTTACCTTTGAAGCTGTTTCTTCCACTTTCTCTCTCTAGAACCGGGGCTTCTCTCTCTTCTTTCTTCTTTTCAGCCGATTGAAGAAGATGAAGAAGAAGAAATGGGCAACCATGCCCCCTTTAAACCTTAAAGTAATTAGGTTTTGTACTTTGTACACTTTTTCCCCCTCCACTTGCTCATTATCTATTCTTTCTAATTACTTTTCTTTTCCTTTCATTTAAATAGTAATTCGGGGTGTTACAATTACCCATGGAGAAAACTGAAAAGATTACAATCTGTATCCTTGATGAATCTTGTCAGAAGTTTTCAAGAAACAGAGAAACAATTAAAGAAGATGATTATACTTGATACTGACAATCCTCAATATCTTGAGATTACAAAAAGAACAAGAATGTTGAAGCCTCAAGAGATCAAACAAATGGCAAGAAAGACAGATGCACATGATAGCAGAAAAGATTTGATTGAAATGTTTTCTGATCCTGAAAGGCAAGCATACAAAGCCTCATCTGAACAAAGGCAAATTTTTGATAATTCTAGATCAACTGGAGACTTGGTAAGAAATGTACTACAAAGAGGACAATCAGTTGCTGAGTTGTTAAATGCTATGATTGCTCCTGATTTTACAAACCAAGTAAAGATTATAGCATGGAAATATGATGAAGTATTTGATGCATTTTTGATAAAAAGAGTAAATGTTGTTTGTGATGTATATCATTTTTACTCTAGCATCATAAAACTTTCAGTGCAAGATTTGAAAGAGCTAAACAGATTACCTCTGATCAATCCATCTGATTCTAAACGTGGCAAGATGATGGTAGAATTATTAAGAAGAGGAATGGATAGATCAAGTAATTTTCTTAAAACGAGATGTGATCAAGAAGATAAAGAGTACTTTGTTACTTTAAAGAAGAATAAAAAGCTCAAAGGATTACAAACAGAAGAAGAACATTCAATGATAGAATTTTGTGATAAGTATTTTGAAAAAGTCACAACTCCCGGTCTAAAAGTGATTGATGGTAATCAAAACTCAAAGCCAATCCTCAGATGGTTTTATAACACTGAGACTTTTGAGCTTAAATTGGTCCGAAATCTCGAACGATGGGATGAGGATATGATTACTTTATTTGGAGTTTTTGAACTGAAGCTATTACATCCAAGCTATATATAATTTTTGTCGGTACAAAAGTTTGAAAAGGTATCTCCAGAGATAGCAGAGCAAGACAAGAAGTATTTTATTTCTATCATCAAGGTGATGAATGCTGCAATGGAAAGAATATCATTGAGGAAAGCTCTTGCTTATGCTAACATTGTTAAGAAAGACATCAAAGACATTGAATTCATGAGAATTTCAAGGAAAGGAGTATTAGAAGTATACTCAAAGGAAAGTCAAAATCCTATTGAGTTATATGCTAATATTGATATTTCATGTCTTTCAAAAGATACATTGGAAAGAATGAACAAGATAGAGATTAAGACAAATGAAGCAAAACCAGAACAAGGCATTCTTGCTAGCAAATTCAAGTCTGCTATTTCTAATGCTTTGAAAGAACTTGAGATGTACAAACAGAAGTCAATGTTCAAGATCAAGAAATAACCAGAAGATTTCTTTGAGTGATGAAGATAAGAGTTGAAGATAAAACCTGAATATGGAAGATGAAGAAAAGATAAAAAGAAGACAAGATTGAAGATGATTGAAGACCGAAGACCATGTAAATCTTAGGGGGAGTATTGTTAGTGCTCTAGAAAGATTAACATGTTGTCTTTATGTGTCTTTTTGATATTTGTAATAGTATAGGGACTAGTTTTGTAATTTGTTATTTCCTTTCTGTTTCATTATAAATAGCTTAGACTTACAGGTAGTGAGGGTATGTAGAATACGAAACTGCTTACTCACTTTGTAATTTGTCTTTGCTTGATATTAATGAGACCATGAATTTTGTTGATATCTTGCTTGATTTGATTACTTTGTTTGTATTTCATTGAATTGTGTTCATACATCATTACAGATTGTTACATCTGATCCTATCAAATTCTAAATCAAAGATATGATTAGGGCCATTCCCCCTAACACAAGGAGTGTGCTCATTAACTCAATGTTAAAAGATTCCTCAAATTGTTGATTTTTGATGTTATAAACTCTATAAGCTTTAGAGTTAGAGGAATATCCATCAAAGATGGCATCATCCAACTTTTCAGCAAATTTTGCTAAATTGTCTTTTGTGTTAAGTATGGTACACCTGCTGCCAAAGAACCTTAGAAAGCCAATGAACGGTGGCCTCTTGTTACATAGTTCATAAGGGGTTTTTCCATGTGGCTTAACTATAAGAACCTTGTTTAGCACATAGCATGCAGTGATGACTGCCTCTACCCAGAATGTTAGAGGCAGCTTAGAATCAGCTAACATGGTCCGAGCAGCCTCAATAAGTGTCTTGTTCCTCCTCTCAGAAACACCATTTTGTTGAGGAGTTCTAGGTGCACTATATTGTCTGGCAATCTCTTTTGAGTTACAGAATGAGTCAAGAACTTGATTCTTAAAATCAGTCCCTTGATCACATCTAATTACTTTAACCTTGTGATCAATTTGATTTTCTATTTTAAGAATAAAAGATTTTAAGGTTTCAGCAGTTTCATATTTAGTTCTTAAAAAGAATACCCATGTAAATCTTGTAAAATCATCAACTATCACAAGGCAATATGATTTCCTTCCAATGCTCATTATACTTGTGGGACCAAATAGATCCATGTGCAATAAGTGTAATGGAGTGTTGTGATAGAGTTAACAACTTTGGATTTATGAGATGCCCTGTGTTGCTTCCCTTTCAGGCATGCAACACAGTTATCTTTGCAGAAAAATTCCTTTTTAGGCAAACCATGTATCAAGTTATTTTTAGCCAATTTATTCATTGTTTTAAAATTCACATGACACATTCGTTTATACCATAGTGTTGACTCATCACCATCAGCTTTGAAAAGAAAGCATGACACTTCACCCAATGGAGAAGCATTGTTCATATCAAGCTTGTACATATCCCCTTTCTAGGGAGATCTAAGAAGCACCAATTCCTGAGGAATTGTCATCCCGGGTTTGAGGATAATGCACTCATGTTCTGTGAAGAGCATTTGATGTTTTTGATCACAAAACTAAGAAACACTTAACAGGTTGTGTTCAAGTTGTTTGACAAAGTGAACTTTGTCAACTTAACTTTTCGTTGGATATACTCCCTCTACCAGAAATATATCCTCCGGCCTCACCTCACAACTGGACAGGACCTCTATCAAAATGTTGGAATTGTTGAAGGAGAGATCTGTTCCCTGTCACGTGCCTGGAGCATCCACTATCCACAATCCATACATTGTTATTCTTGTCATATGGATGTCCCTGCATATAAGATGAGATGATTAGTTTTGATTGGAAACCCAAACCTTATTGGTATTGGGTTCTTCCAATGATAATGACATAATTTACCAAAATTTATGCATGGAGGTTCAATGGATGTCTTTGAAGAAGAGGTTTGGGCTGCAGCATCTTCCTTGATCTTCCATTCCATCCCTTGGTTGATTATACAGGATGAGCTTGTTGAAGCTTTTGCAGCTTGGCATTCTTCCGAAGCTTCTTTCTTTTAGGAAGAAACCTTCACCACCTTTTCTTCTGAAGTAGTCTTCTTCTGGGATGGTTTCAAGGGGACTCTTTTGTTCTTTTGAGTCTTGACAGCTTTAACTTTCAAAGCTATTTTCCCTTCGAAAGAAGTACTTTCTTCCGAAAGCCATCTTGCTTAGGAAACAAGCTTTCCCTTTTTCATCACTTGAACCATTTGATAAGGTCCAAACGAGAAACCTTCCTAACTCCTTCTCTTTTAACATTGTTTGCATAATGTGTGCTAGCAGGATTGTAGTAACAATCTGTGGCCATGTGGTTTTGTAGACCATACATTATGCATGCAATGTTAGTCTTCTGGGAACTTGAGGATTGCTGTTTCTTGTTCTTCTTCTCTTCATCAGCAATCTTTCCCTTTAACTTCTAATCCTTTGGTAGGACAGGAGTGCTGGTACTACACCCCTTTCCAGAATCAGATTTACCTACCACCTGGAATCCAGTTGAGATGAATACACCCTTTTGCTTTGGGTCTATCTTCAGCTTTGACTCAGCCACTTTCTTAGCAGTTTTTCTGGCTGCCTTAGCTCTGCTTATTCTTGCTTGGGAGGTCAGGGGTTGATCATCACCGGTAGGAGTGGGTAAAATTACCTGGTTCTTCCCTGTGATGGTCTCCATAGTTGCATCACTCTTTGACTCATGAGAAGGTGGGTCAGCAGATAGAACCTCTTGCTCTTCAGTACCACACCTTGGTTATCTAATAGACTCATAAGAATGTGGTGGATCAATTTCATTCGTTCCCAACCCACCTTTGTTTTGGTAACAAAGTTTTGAGAGAGAGGATGATGTAAGAATGGCTTGGAAGTTTTGCTTAGAAATAGCATGCTTCTTTGCTTGAGCCTCAGCTATGCAAGCTGGGCTTGAGCCTCAGACAATTTGGATATTAAATCCTTGATTTGAGTCTTATATATTGTGTGTTAATGTTTTAATAAGGACACAGTTTTCTCTAACTCCTTAATTTTCTTTTGATAGTCAGATTCAGCCCTTTTAAAATCAGATTTTAAAACATTTAAAGACACAATATCGGATTTAATCTCCATATTGTAGTCCTGATATAACTTATCCTTAGCAATACAAGCTGGAGTACAGAGATGTTCATATACCTTATTGTCATCTGTTCCAGCCATGAGTGCTTGAGCAGGAGTCACATCCTGTACCATAAAGCTCCAGTCAACTTCTTGAGCCATAGCAGTTGTCTCTATTGACTTTCCAGTAGCCTTTGTTGTACAGGGATGTGTGGAGGCCTGTGGGATTCCCGGATTTGACTTGGGAGCCTTGCATTCCCTTACAAAGTGACCAAGTTGGTTACAATTGTAACATTTGGCCTTGGTTTTTGTTGGGTATTCTACCTATCAAGAAATTGAAGATTTCCAACAATATTGAAATTGAAGATTTGAAGAAAATCAACAAAAATATTAGTATAGGGTTTATTTTGTAGTTATTGTAAATGCTAGTCTAGTATATATATTAGAACATATTATCATTGTAAAGGGGGAATAATTCACCACTTGTTAGGGTGAATTAGGTCCATCACCAACAACATCATATCATCATCCTTCATGGATGATGATTTCAACAACATATCAATAAACATCAATCATTAAACAAGTTTGTGTTCTTCATCATGTTCATCATTATTATATTTTAGCATCGAATCATTCAAGTTTTGTCTTTATCAATATGAATCCTAAGATCCATGCTCATCGTTCCCGTTCATATCGGGAACACACAATTGGTATCAGAGCTGGAGTTGATGGATTCATATTGATTTTGATGAGATTTTATGTTTAGTTTGCTAAAATTATTGAAGATTTGAAGAAAACAATTCAACAATCATGTCAACATTAGGGTTTGCGGCTTCCTCAAGATCAAATAATAATGGTTGAGGCTACGGATTAGGGGTGCTTCTAAACCAAGCCGAATAGAGGCCGTCGAAGGCAGCCCTTGCAAATTAAGGGCGGCCGAATGAAGATGCCCACATTAGGGCAGCCGAATGAGGATGCCTTACGAACCAAGTGTTGCGGCCGAATGGGGTTGCGAATAAGGCTGCTCCCGAACCACATTAGGGCTGCCGAATGGGGATGCCCACATTAGGGTGATGCGGCCGAACATGGCTGCCAAATGCGGCTGCCTCATGCGCATTAGGGATGCCCTAATTAGGGTTGCCGAACCAAAGTTCGTTTGTGGCCACATTAGGGTTGCAAAATTAGGGTTTGCAACCTAGGGTTGCAAATGGGCTCGTGAACACCATTGGGTTTTGTTTCTTGGGCTTCATCATTAAACAAAAACATTAGTTGTAATTGGGCTCAAGTGTTGAAGATTGGGCTTATGATCAACAAAACAACTTTGGGCTTCGTACTTGGGCTCCATCATTAAACAAAAACATCAATTGGACTTGGGCTCAAGTGTTGAATATTGGGCTTATGATCAACAAAACAAATTTGGGCTTCGTATTTGGGCTCTCAATAACAAAAACAAGTGACATTGAGTTACATTATATAGTTTTACCAAAGTTTTGAAGACCTCGCTTCCGCATCAACAACAAATTTCTTGACTTCGGACAACTATTCAACAAAAACAAGATCAAGCTTCAATTCTCATTGGAAATCTACAGTTTAGGGGGAGTATTGTTGGGTATTCTACCTTTCAAGAAATTGAAGATTTCCAACATTATTGAAATTGAAGATTTGAAGAAAATCAACAAAAATATTAGTATAGGGTTTATTTTGTAGTTATTGTAAATGCTAGTCTAGTATATATATTAGAACATATTATCATTGTAAAGGGGGAATAATTCACCACTTGTTAGGGTGAATTAGGTCCATCACCAACAACATCATATCATCATCCTTCATGGATGATGATTTCAACAACATATCAATAAACATCAATCATTAAACAAGTTTGTGTTCTTCATCATGTTCATCATTATTATATTTTAGCATCGAATCATTCAAGTTTTGTCTTTATCAATATGAATCCTAAGATCCATGCTCATCGTTCCCGTTCATATCGGGAACACACAGTTTTGTCAAATCTAAATTTGCTATTGGTTGGGTTCTGGGGAAATTGCCTTCTAGTTTTCTTGAAGAACTTCTTTGCTCTATAGATTAACAGAGCCAATTATTAGACTATATTCATATATTCCACATCATCTAGGCTAAAGCACTATAGATCATCAAAGCAGTACTGATAGTTACTAGAGTGCCCATTTCCTGAGACAAAGGCACAGCTGTCCTGAAAAGAACTATGCTGAGCCTGTTGAGACCTTGGAGTCTCAAGGAATGTAATGTATGGCCCAGAAGAACAGGATGACTGCTGGATGTATGTCAGGTACTGTTGAGGTTGGAGGGGTCTTGAGCCTTCAGCAACCATTAAAGCGTTGCTAGCAGGAAGACTCAGTCATGGTGAGGGTATTCAGATTTTCTGTCCTTTTGATAGAGACACAGTAGAACATCCACTAATTAAGGAGTGCACTCATGAACTTTCTTGTAAGATCTCTTAGTTCAAGGGCAATCCCCGTTGACTGAAGGGAGGAAATCAGATCCATATACCTGAAGTATTGCTGGCTGAGGGTCTCTCCAATAATATAAGTGAAGTTCTCGAACTGTTACTTCAGGGAATCCTTCTTGGAGTCATTCGATCTGGAGTACATCTGAGCAAGTGCATCAAACAGTTCTTTGGCTGACTTGCAATGCTCAAACCCCACCATGATGGAGTTGGTATTGCAATCATTAGACCGTCATGGCATTGCTGTCAATGTCCAGCTTCTTCCGGTCCTCATCAGAGTAGTATTCAACGACTTTCTCTATCATGGCATCGTTTCCACCTGGTGCTGCCACCTTTGGTTTGTACGGACCATTGACAATAGATTGCCACATCTTGCTGTCTTGATACCTGATGAAGCCTTCCATGCGTCTTCTCCATGATTTGAAGTTTTCTGGGGTGATGATGGGTGCTTTAATCATCATCCCCATCTCTACTTCAGACTTGTTGAGGGCCATTTTGAGTGTGGTGTAAGGAGGAGTGAAAATCAGATTGATTTGGATGGTAAGATCTCACGATCAAAAGCCTAAAGAGCTCTGATACCAATTGTAGGATCGGTTTTTGTCACTTTAACACTTAGTTTTCTCTCAAACTCACTTGTAACACACTCGGATCAGATGAAGTAGAATCTCTTCTAAGAGTTGATAATAATATACTAAGTAGCAAAGAACCAAAGAAATAATTTTTCAAGGTACTTGTATATATTACTTCTCAACTCAAAGTATTACAAGACTCTTACAAGCATGAAACAAGAGTGACAATGAGAAACTATATATACTAGATCCTACAGCCGGATATACATTGATACCAGCTGAAAACCTACGACTAAAGCATATACTACAATGCTAAAGTTAAGGTATCTTAGATAAAGAATTATCTAAGATATGGTAGTCATGACATGTCCATGACTTAGCTTTTGTCACCAACTAAAGTTGGCAACTGTACTAACTGATAAAGTGAATAGTGAAATAAATTATGGTCAACTACATGGCTTTTGAGAAAACGCCATGCAGTATATCAGAGGTCTGCAGCAGAGTGTCAGGGAGACCATACTTATGTCCACTGGTTGATAGTAGTGTCTTCTGAAGGTTAGTTGGCTTCGGAAGAACAAGTTCTTCCAAAGCCACTTATACTTCGGAAGAGGCTACTTCTTCCGAGGCTTGAGAACTTCTTCATGTCTTCATACTTCGGAAGTTGACTTCTTATCTTTTCTTCTAAGTCTTGAACTTCGGAAGTGAATACTTTGTCTTCGGAAGTTAAAGTTTTCCTTCAGTAGATAATCTTGCACTTTGTCTTCGGAAGAACTCCATTTCCTTCGGAAGTTCCACACTTAGCTTCAGAAGTCCTTTATTAGATGCACCAAAATAATCTAAGTGATCTGGTTTTGGTTGCACCAGCCTTTCTATATCCAACAACTATATTGTCTGGCAATTTTTGAGTTACAAAATGAGTCAAGAACTTGATTCATAAACTCAGTCCCTTGATCACTCCTAATTAGCTTAACCTTGTGATCAATTTGATTTTCTATTTTAAGAATAAAAGATTTTAAAGTTTCAGCAGTTTCATCTTTAGATCTTAAAAAGAATACCCATGTAAATCTAGTAAAATCATCAACAATCACAAGGCAGTATGATTTCCTTCCAATGCTCATTATACTTGTGGGACCAAATAGATCCATGTGCAATAAGTTTAATAGAGTGATGATAGAGTTAACTTCTTTGGATTTGTGAGATGCTCTATGTTGCTTTCCATTCACACATGCAACACAGTTGTCTCTATAGTAAAATTCCTTTTTAGGCACACCATGTACCAAGTTATTTTTAACCAATTTATTCATGGTTTTAAAATTCACATGACACATACGTTTATGCCATAGGGTTGACACCATCAGCTTTGGAAAGAAAGCATGATGCTTCACCCAATGGGGAAGCATTGTTCATATCCAGCTTGTACATATCCCCTTTTCTGGGAGATCTAAAAAGCACCAATTCCTGAGGAATTGTCAACCCAGGTTTGAGGACAATATGCTCATGTTCTATGAAAAGCATTTGGTGCTTTTGATCATAGAATTGAGAAACACTTAAAAGGTTGTGTTAAAACTGTTTGACAAAGTTTACTTTGTCGACCGTTAACTTGCCATTGGATACACTTCCCCTGCCTGAAATGTATCCTCCGGTCTCACCTCCAAATTGAACAGGACCACCATCAAAATTTTGAAATTGTTGAAGAAGAGATCAGTTCCCAGTTATGTGCCTGGAGCATCCACTATCTACAATCCACACATTGTTATTCTTGTCATATGGATGTCCATGCACATAAGGTGAAAAGTTAGTTATGATTGGAAACCCAAGCCATGCTGATCTTGGGCTCTTCCAATGATGATGACATAATTGAACCAAAAGATATGGGAGAGAGTTCAATAGATGTCTGTGAAGAAGAGGTTTGGGTTGCGGCATCTTGTTTGATCTTTCATTCCATCCCTTGGTTAATCAGTGTAGATGAGCTTGTTGAAGCTTGAACAGCATGACATTCTTCCGAAGCTTCTCTTTTCTCGGAAGAAGCCTTCACCACCTTTTCTTCTGAAGCAGTCTTCTTCTTGGAAGGTTTCAAAGAAACTCTCTTGTTCTTTTGAATTTTCTTTGGCTTAACTTCCGAAGCTATTTTCCCTTCGGAAGAATGATTTTCTTCCGAAAGCAATTTTGCTTCGGAAACAAGCTTTCCTTTCCTCATCACTTGAACCATATGATAAGGTCCAAATGTGAAACCCTCCTTGACTCCTTCTTTCTTAACATTATTTTCATAATGTGTGCTTGCATGATCGTAATAACAATCTTTAGCCATATGGTTTTGCAAACCACACATTATGCATGCAATGTTAACTTTTGTGGGATGTGAAGACTATTTTTTCTTTCACTTCTTTTCTTCATCAACAGTCCTTCCCTTTAACTTTTAATCCTTCAGTAGGATAGGAGTGCTGATATTACACTCCTTTCCAAGATCAGAGTTGCCAACTACCTGGAATCCGGCTGAAATGAACACACCCTTTTGTTTTGGGTATATCTTTAGCTTGAATACAACCACTATCTTGGTAGTTTTTCTGGCTACCTTAGCCCTGTTTCTTCTGGCTTTGGTAGTTAGGGGTTGATCATCACTGGTGGATATGGGTTGATTTACCTGGTTCTTCCCTGTGATGGTTTCCATAGTTGTATCATTCTTCAACTCATAAGGAGGTGGGTCAGCAGATGGAACCACTTGCTCTTCAGTCCCACATCTAGGTTGTCTAATAGACTCATAAGAATGTGGTGGAGCAATTGCAGTGGTTCTCAACCCACCTTTGTTTTGATAATAGATTTTTGAGTGGTAGGATGATGTAAGAATGGCTTGGAAGTTTTGCTCAGAAATAACATGCTTCCTGGCTTGAGCCTTAGCTATTACTAGCTGGGATTGAGCCTCAGTCAATTTGGATATTAAATCTATTATTTAAGTCCTGTAATTGGTATGTTCGTGTTTTAAAGAGGACACAATTTTCTCTAACTCTTCAATTTTCTTTTGATAGTTGGATTCAGCCCTTTTAAAATTAGATTTTATGAAATTCAAAGACTCAATATCAAATTTAATTTCAATATTATAGTCCTGATAAATTTTAACTTTAGCAATACAAGCTGGAGTACAAAGGATTTCAAATACCTTGTTGTCACTAGTTCCAGCCATTAATGCTTAAGAAGGGGTAACATCCTGCACCGTGAAGCTCCAGTCAACTTCTTGAGCAACAGTTGCTGTGTTTTATTCAGTTGACTTCCTGTTGGCTTTAGGTGTTATGGGATGTGTGGAGGCTTGAGTGGTTCGTGGATTGGATTTGGGAGCCTTGCATTCCCTGGCAAAGTGGCCTAGCTGGTTACTTGTAACACTTGGCCTTTGTCTTGTCAAACCTAAACTTGCTGTTAGTTGGGTTTTGAGGGAATTGCCTTCCAGTTCTCTTGAAGAACTTTTTCGCCTTGTAAGTTAACAAAGTCATTTGTTGGACAATGTCCATGTATTCCACATCATCTGGGCTAAAACATTCTAGATCATCAAAACAAAATTGAAAATCACTAGAATGTCCATTTCCTGAGACAAAAGCACAGTTGTCCTGGAAGGGACTTGGCTGAGCCTGTTGAGACCTTGGAGTCTCAGGGAATGTGATGTATGACCCAGAAGAACAAGATGGCTGCTGGGAGTAAGTCAGGTACTGTTGACGTTAAGGTGTCCTTGAGCCTTCAGCAACCATTAAAGCATTGCTAGCAGGAAGGCTTTAGGGTCTGCTCACCTGGTGGCCTCTCTTGTTCTCCATCTCTACATGGTATCCATCAAGGATGCCATATAGTTCAGTCGTGGCGAGGGAGTTCAGGTTTTCTGTCCTCTTGATAGAGACACAGTAGAACGTCCACTCATTTGGGAGTGCACTCATGAATTTTCTTGAGAGATATCTCAACTCAAGAGTTATTCCCACATACTAAAGGGAAGAAATAAGATCTATATACCTGAAGTATTGCTGGCTAAGGGTCTCTCTAGCAATATAAGTGAAGTTTTCAAATTGTTGCTTCAGTGAATCTTTCTTGTAGTCATTTGAGCCGGAGTACATCTGGGTCAAGGCAACAAACAGTTCTTTGCCTGACCTACAATGCTCAAAACCTACCATGATGGAGTTGGGTATAGCAGTCATCAGAACAGTCATAGCTTTGCTATCAATGTCCAGCCGTTTGTGGTCTTCATCAGAATAATCTTCCACCTCCTTCTCTATCATAGCATATTTCCAGCCGGTGCTGCAACCTTTGACTTGTAAGGGCCATTGGTGATAGACTTCAATATTTTGTTGTCTTTATATCTGATGAAGCCTTCAATATGTCTGCTCCATGATCTGAAGTTATCAGGGGTGATGATAAGTGCTTTAGTCATCATCCCCATCTCACATTCGGATTTTTGGTTAAGGGCCATTTTGAGTGAAGTGAATATTTGAGTGATAAAAAGGTTGATTTGGATGGTGAGATCACACAATCAAGAATCTAAGAAGCTCTGATACCAATTGCAGGATTGGGTTTGTACTCAACACAATTATGGTCTCTCAAACTCACTAAGTCTCACTTGTATAGATTATGCAGAATCCTCTAAGAGTTGATAATAATATACTAAGTATAAATAAACAAAACACAAGAGAATGGTTTTTTAATACTTGTATATATTACTTCTCAACTCAAAGTTTTACAAGACTTTTACAAGCATATTACATGAGTTACAATGAGAAACTATATATACTACTATCTACAGTAGGATATACTCTGATACCAGCTAGAACTTACAACTAGACAAATACTACATTACTAGAAGTAAGATATCATAGATAAAATACTATCTAAGATTTGATAGTCATGACATGTCCATGACTTACCTTTTTTCACCAACTAAAGTTGGTAACTGTACTAACTGATAAGGAATGAAAGTTGAATAAAGTATGATCAACTACATGGGCGTGGAAAAGCACCATGCAGTATCTTATAGGTTGCAGCGGAGTGTCAGAGGGACCATACTTATGTCCATTGGTTCATAGTAGGTTCTTCCGAAGGTTAATTATACTTCGGAAGAGGCTACTTCTTCCGAGGCTTGAGTTGTTCTTCAGGCGTTCATGCTCCAAAAGTCATTTTCTTAAATTCTTCTAAGTGTTGAACTTCGGAAGAAGGATGACTTTGTCTTCGGAAGTTAGAGTTCCTCTTCGAAAGCTCTTTCATACTTGACCTTCGGAAGCTCAGCATTTGCCTTCGGAAGTTCTGCTTTTGCCTTCAGAAGTTCTTCATTAGTTGCACCAACATTGTCTAAGTGTTTGTTTTGGTTGCACCAGCCTTATTTGATCTAATAACTTGTCATCGCCACCACAACTGCCCACCGTCCCCACTAACTACCGACCCCACCACCAACCACCACCATGCCCACCAATACCAACCACCACGACTGCCACCAGTATCACCAACGCCGGCTACCACCGTAGCCACCACCGCTAGACACCAATCACAAGGTACCAAGATCGGTCACCACCGGCCTCCACCACCGGCACCAATCACCATCGAACACCACAACAACAACCACCACCAATCACCACCGACCACCACCAGCACCATAACCTCCACCACCACCACTAAAAACCACCAGCCACCACCACCAGCCATTGTCACCGCCGACCAGCACCACACCACCGACAGCTAACTTGTTCGATGTAGAAAGGCTGGTGCAACCAAAACCAAATCACTTAGACTATTTTGGTACAACTAATAAAGGACTTCCGAAGCTAAGTGTGGAACTTTCGAAGGAAAAAGGAGCTCTTCCGAAGACAAAGTGTAAAACTAACTTCCGAATGGAAAACTCCAACTTCCGAAGAAAAAGTATTTACTTCCGAAGATCAAGACTTAAAGTGAAAGATCAGAAGTCAACTTCCGAAGTATGAAAGAAGTCCTCAAGCCTCGGAAGTACAGAAGCCTCTTCCGAAGTATAAGTGGCTTTGAAAGAACTTGTTCTTCCGAAGCCAACTTACCTTCAGAAGACATTACTATTATCCAGTGGACATAAGTATGGTCTCCTTGACACTCCGCTGCAGACCTCTGAGATACTGCATGGTGTTTTCTCAAAAGCCATGTAGTTGAGCATACTTTATTCCACTGTTTATCTTTATAAGTTAGTACAGTTGCCAACTTTAGTTGGTGACAAAAGGTAAGTCATGGACATGTCATGACTACCATATCTTAGATAATGCTTTATCTAAGATACCTTAACTTTAACATTGTAGTATATTGTTTAGTCTTAGGTTTCCAGCTGGTATCAAAGTATATCCGGCTGTAGGATCTAGTATATATAGTTTCTCATTGTAACTCATGTTTTATGCTTGTAAGAGTCTTGTAATACTTTGAGTTGAGAAGTAATATATACAAGTGCCTTGAAAATTATTTCTTTGTATTCTTTGCTACTTATTATATAATTATCAACTCTTATAAGAGACTCTACTTCATCTGATTTGAGTGTTATATAAGTGAGTTTGAGAGAAAACTAAGTGTTTAAGTGACAAACCCGATCCTGCAATTGGTATCAGAGCTTTTTAGGCTCTTGATTGTGAGATCTTACCATCCTAATCAACCTGTTTTTCACTCCTCCTTACACCACACTTAAAATGGCCCTCAACAAATCTAAAGTAGAGATGGGGACGATGACCAAAGCACCCATCATCACCCCTGAAAACTTCAGGTCATGGAGCAGATAAATGGAAGGCTTCATCAGGTATCAAGACAGCAAGAAGTGGCAATCTATTGTAAATGGCCCGTATAAGCCAAAGGTAGCTGGTGAAAACGGTGCAATGATTGAGAAAGTTGTTGAAGATTATTCTGATGAGGACCAAAAGAAGCTGGACATTGATAGCAATGCTATGACTGTTCTCATGACTGCAATTCCCAACTCCATCATGGTGGGGTTTGAACATTGCCAGTCAGCCAAAGAACTGTTTGATGCGCTTGCTCAAATGTATTCTAGCTCAAATGACTCCAAGAAGGACTCACTGAAGCAGCAGTTCGAGAACTTCACCTACGTTGCTGGAGAGACACTCCCAGCCAGCAATACTTCACATACATGGATCTCATTTCTTCCTTTCAGTCTGTAGGAATTGCACATGAACTTAGAGATCTTACAAGAAAGTTCATGAGTGCATTACCAAATGAGTGGACATTCTATTGTGTCTCTATCAAGAGAACAGAGAACCTAAATACACTCACCATGACCGAACTCTATGGCATCCTTGATGGATACCGTTTGGAAATGGAGAATAAGAGAGGTCATCAGACAAGCAGACCCTTGAGTCTTCCTGCTAGCAACGCTTAAATGGTTGCTGAAGGCTCAGGACCCTCCCAGCCCAACAATACCTGACTTACACCCACGAGCCATCTTGTTCTTCTGGGCCATACATCACATTTCCATAGACTCCAAGGTCTCAACAAGCTCAGCAAAGTACCTTTCAGGACACTTGTGCTTTTGTCTCAGGAAGTGGACACTCAAATGATTATCAATATTGCTTTGATGATCTAGAGTGCTTCAGCCCAGATGATGTGGAATACGTGGACATAGTCCAACAAATGGCTCTATTAACCTACAGAGCAAAGAAGTTCTTCAAGAGAACTGGAAGGCAATTTCCCCTGAACCCAATCAACAGCAAATTTAGGTTTGACAAAACCAAAGCCAAATGTTACAACTGTAACCAACTTGGTCATTTTGCAAGGGAATGCAAGGCTCCCAAGTCGAATCTGGGAACCCCACAGGCCTCCACACATCCCTCTACACCAAAGCCCACTTGAAAGTCAACAGAAATAGCTACAATGGCTCAAGAAGTTGACTGGAGCTTTATGGTACAAGATGTGACTCATGCTCAAGCACTCATTTGCCGGAACAGATGAAAATAAGGTATATGAACATCTTTGTACTCCTGCCTGTATTGCTAAGGTTAAATTGTATCAGGACTACAATATGGAGATTAAATCCGATATTGAGTCTTTAAATATTTTAAAATCTGATTTTAAAAGGGCTGAAGCTGACTATCAAAGAAAAATTGAGGAGTTAGAGAAAACTGTGTCCCTATTAAAACACGAACACACAAACTATAAGACTCAAATAAAGGATTTAATATCCAAATTGACTGAGGCTCAAGCCCAGCTTGTCACAGCTGAAGCTCAAGCCAGGAAGTATGCTATTTCTGAGCAAAACTTCCAAGTCATTCTTGCATCATCCTCTCACTCAAAACTTTTGTTACCAAAACAAAGGTGGGTTGGGAACTAATGAAATTGCTCCACCACACTCCTGTGAGTCTATAAGACAACCAAGGTGTGGTACTGAAGAGCAAGAGGTTCCAACTGCTGACCAACCTTCCTATGAGTCAAAGAATGATGCAACCATGGAGACCATCACAAGGAAGAACCAGGTAATTATACCCTCTCCTACCGGTGATGATCAAACCCTCACCACCAAAGCCAGAAGAAGCAGAGCTAAGGCAGCCAGAAAAACTGCCAAGAAAGTGGCTGAGTCTAGGCTGAAGATAAACCCAAAGCAAAAGGGTGTATTCATCTGAGCTGGATTCCAGGTGGTTGGAAACTCTGATTCAGGAAAGGGGTGTAGTACCAGCACTCCTGTCCTACCAAAAGATCAGAAGTAAAAGGGAAAGGTTGCTGATGAAGAGAAAAGAACAAGAAACAACAATCCTCAAATTCCCAAAAGATTAACATTGTATGCATAATGTGTGGTCTGCAAAACCACATGGCCAAAGATTATTACTACAATCCTGCTAGCACACATTATGCAAATAATGTTAAAAGGAAGGAGTCAGGGAAGGTTTCTCATTTGGACCATATCAAATGGTTCAAGTGATGAAAAAGGGAAAGCTTGTTTTCGAAGCAAGGTTGCTTTCGGAAGAAGGTCCTTCTTCCGAAAGGAAAAAGGTTTCGGAAGCTAAAGCTATTAAGACTCAAAAGAATAAAAGAGTCCCCTTGAGACCATCCCAGAAGAAGACTGCTTCGGAAGAAAAGGTGGTGAAGGCTTCTTCCAAAAAGAAAGAAGCTTCGGAAGAATGCCAAGCTGCAAAAGCTTCAACAAGCTCATCCTCCATGATCAACTAAGGGATGCAATGGAAGATCAAGGTTGATGTTGTAGCCCAAACCTTTTTTTCAAAGACATCTATTGAACCCCCATGCATAAATTTTGGTTCAATTATGTCACTATCATTGGAAGAACCCAAGACCAACAAGGCTTGGGTTTCCAATCAAAACTAATCATCTCATCTTATGTGTAGGGACATCCATATGCCAAGAAGAACAATGTTTGGATTGTGGATAGTGGATGCTCCAGGCACATGACGGGAACAATCTCGATCTCTCCTTCAACAATTTCAACATTATGATGGAGGTCCTGTCCAGTTTGGAGGTGAGGCCGGATGATATATTTCTGGCAGAGGAAGTATATCCAACGGAAAATTAAAAGTTAACTTTGTCAAACAGCTTGAACAAAACATGTTAAGTGTTTCTCAGTTCTGTGATCAAAAGCATCAAATGCTCTTTACAGAACATGAGTGCATAATCCTCAAACCTAGGATGAGAATTCCTCAGGAATTGGTGCTTCTTAGATCTCCCAGGAAAGGGGATATGTACAAGCTGGATGTGAACAATGCTTCCCCTATGGGAGAAGTATCATGCTTTCTTTCCAAAGATGATGGTGATGAGTCAACACTATGGCATAAACGAATGTGTCATGTAAATTTTAAGACAATGAATAAATTGGCTAAAAATAACTTGGTACATGATTTGCCTAAAAAGGAATTTTTCTGCAAAGATAACTGTGTTGCATGCCTCAAAGGGAAGCAACACAGGGCATCTCATAAATCCAAAGTTGTTAACTCCATCACCACTCCATTATGCTTATTGCACATGGATCTATTTGGTCCCACAAGTATAATGAGCATTGGAAGGAAATCATATTGCCTTGTGATTGTTGATGATTTTAATAGATTTACATGGTATTCTTTTTAAGAACCAAAGATGAAACTGCTGAAACTTTGAAATCTTTTATTCTTAAAATAGAAAATCAAATTGATCACAAGGTTAAAATAATTAGAAGTGATCAAGGGAGTGAGTTTAAGAACCACGTTCTTGACTTATTCTGTAACTCAAAAGGGATTGCCAGACAATATAGTGCTCCTAGAACTCCTCAACAAAATGGTGTTGCTGAGAGGAGGAACATGACACTTATTGAGGCTGCTCGGACTATGTTAGCTGATTCAAAGCTACCTCTAACATTCTGGGCAGAGGCAGTCAGCACTGCATGCTATGTGCAGAACAAGGTCCTTGTAGTTAAGCCACATGGAAAAACCCCTTATGAGATATGGAACAAGAGGCCACCGTTCATTGGCTTTCTAAGGTCCTTTGGCAGTAGGTGTACCATACTTAACACAAAAGACAATTTGGCAAAATTTGCTGAAAAGTCGGATGATGCCATCTTTGTTGGATATTCCTCTAACTCTAAAGCTTATAGAGTTTATAACATTAAAAATCAACAATTTGAGGAATCTTCCAACATTGTAGTTAATGAGCACACTCCTTGTGTTAGGGGAAATGGCCCTGATGATATATTTGATTTAGAATTGTTTACAAACTATTCTAAACCATCTTGTGAGAATGTTTCAGCTGGAACAGGTGCTCAAAGTGATTCTGATGATGATCAACTGTTTGAGCTTCCCAGACCTATTCCAAGTTCTCCAAGAGCTGCAACAAATCAAGTTCCCACTATTGGCAGATCTGATAGTATAACCATCTCAAGAGATAGTGGAGCTTCAACAAGCGGTTCACCTGTTGACTTTCAAACCTCTTCAGGTGACCCTGCACAACACCAAGCTTATGGAAGCAACATCTTGAAGGAACATGCAACTGTTAATGCTGCTTCACAGCAAACATATGATGATGTTTCTTTTTCATTAAATCAGTCCTCATTGAATGAGTTTGAAACAGCAGCTGGACCAAGTGTTCAAGCTCCTGAGCAAAATATGTCCAATTTGGATTTATCTTTGCAACTGGAGGCAATTCCTAGACTTAGGATTCACAACACTCATCCAGCTGAGAACATCATAGGGGAAGTCTCTAAAGGCGTGAGAACAAGAGGACAAACTCATAATGGGAATGTCTGCTTGTACTCATGCTTTTTATCCCAAATGGAACCGAAGAAGGTGGAAGATGCCTTGAAAGATAGTAGCTAGCTTGAATCAATGCAAGAGGAGTTGCTTCAATTCAAAAGACAAAAGGTTTGGAACCTATGTCCTCTACCATCTGGTCAAGTACCTATAGGCACTAAATGGGTTTTTAGAAACAAGAGAGATGATAGAGGCTTGATTATCAAGAACAAAGCAAGACTGGTGGTTCAAGGATACACTCAAAAGGAGGGAATCGATTATACTGATGTCTTTACACCTGTTGCAAGACTTGAGGCAGTTAGGATCTTCCTTGCTTATGCTGCATCCAAGAATTTCACTGTCTACCAGCTTGATTTCAAGTGTGTCTTTCTATATGGGGATATAGATAGGGAAGTCTATGTATGCCAACCTCCGGGATTTGAAGCTCCACAGCATCCCAACTATGTGTGTAAATTGGATAAAGCTCTATATGGGCTGCACCAAGCACCTAGGCTGTGGTATGAGACATTGTCTCAGTTTCTCCTGAAGAATGGTTACACTAGAGGTACCATTGATAAGACTCTTTTCATAAGGAAGTCTGGGAAAGACATCTTTCTCGTTCAAGTCTATGTTGATGACATCATATTTGGTTCCTCAAATGAGCGAATGTGTAAAGACTTTGAGAGCATCATGAAGAAGAAGTTTGAGATGAGTTCCATGGGAAAAATGGACTTTTTTCTTGAATTCAGGTGAAGCAAATGAAGGAAGGGTTTTTCATCAGTCAATCTAAGTACGTCAATGACATCTTAGAAAGATTTGATATGAAAGATTGTAAGGCAGCAAAAACACCTATACCCAGAAACCACAATCTCTACCCCCACTCTAAAGGGGAAGATACTGATCAACATCAGTATAGAGCAATTATTGGTTCTCTGATGTATCTCACAGCAAGTAGACCCGATATCATGTTTGCAACTTGTATTTGTGCAAGATATTAGGCTCCTCCAAAGGTGTCTCACCTAGTTGCTGCCAAGAGAATCCTCAGATACCTTAAAGGAGCACCTAAACTAGGTCTCTGGTATCCAAGAAATAGTGATTTCAATCTCTATGGTTACTCTGATAGTGATTATGGTGGCTGCAATATCAACAGGAAATCAACATCTGGTGGATGTCAATTTCTTGGTGGAAGGATCATCTCATGGCAATACAAGAAGCAATCCTGTGTCTCTACATCAACTACTGAAGCTGAATACATTGCTGCTGCTAGTTGTTATGGCTGTGGATTCAGAACCAGATGATAGACTACGGATTCAACTTCATGAGCACTCCTATCCACATTGACAACAACAGTGCTATCTCCATTACTGAAAATCCAGTAAAGCACTCCAAAACTAAACTCATCGATATCAGGTATCATTTCATTAGAGATATTCATGAGAAAAACCTTATCAAGCTAATCAAAGTTGATTCAAATGAACAATATGCTGACTTGTTCACCAAAGCCTTTGATGAACAAAAATTCAAATATCTCATTACAGCTATTGGGATGATAAAACTTGATTAGTCTATCTCATTTGAAAACTTTTTAATGTGTAAAGTTTTATGTCAAAAGAATCTAAGCCCTGTTACAAAAGGTCTTTCTCTAAAATTTTATCCAAGTATGAATTATTCCGAAGAGGAATTAACCCTCGGAAGATATTTTCCATATCTTCCGAAGCAAATTCCTCCTAGGATAATTTTTTTCTCGGAAGAGTTGTTAAGTCTCCGAAGAAGCGATTGATTTCATATCAGTTGTACTTCTGAAGCTTGTAACACTCTCCATTTGGAAAGCAACATATACTCTCGGAAGTAAATACTTTACCTTTGGAAGTAAATTTGCCTTCGGAAGAACATTAGCTTCGGAAATGCTTTATACTCGAAGAAAGATTTTACTGTGTAACGGAAATCTTTTGGGCCCCACTTTGTAAAAAGTAAAGATTTTGTTAATGATGTCGGATTATTTAAATGGACTAACCTTACCACCCTTGTCACATCATCCACCGAAACTTCCCATCATCTTATCCAAACCCCCTTTAAACCGCCATTCCACGCGTTTAAATACCTCCGGCTAATCACTTTCATCCTTTTTACCAAATTACTGCCCTAAAAGCTTTCTTCATCTTCAATTTACCCAATTTCGAACTATCTTCCTGCAACTTTCTCAAATGGCACTAAACCCTCAGCACAACCAAGTCGCACTCCTTGATTCTTCAAGGGATGCCGACTTCTCAGATATCATCTCCTTTCTAACTCAATCTTCTTACTACACTGCCCTGACTGTTAACCCCACGATTTACTCAAATCATATGTCTGAATTTTGGGCAAACAGTTAGATTGAAACCCTAAATGGGGTTCATATCATAAGATCGAGCATCTGTGGCCAGGAGTTGGTTATTTCTGAACAAATCATCAGGGATCATCTAGAGCTTCATGATGAGGGCGCTCATACAGAATTCCCCAAAGCATATTTGGACAACACTTATATCCAAATGGGATATGGTGGAGATGTTAGCAGGTCAACCGTCTACAAGTGCAACTTCTCTTACAACTGGAAGTTCCTGCTGCATGTAGTTCTTTACTGCTTGTCCAACAAATCTAGGGGATGAGATCAAATCCCATATGAACTTGGGTGCCTAGTTCATGGTTTGGTGAGAAGCCTCCGCTTCAACTACTCAAGATTTGTGCTGACCAATCTCATGGGAAACCTTCAACGGGACACATTCTTCATGTATCCCAGGTTTCTCCAGCACATAATCAATTGTGAGCTGGACCAGAGCAAGCTTGTGTGTGCAGCTGCTCTGATTGTTCCTCAAAGAAGGCCGACCATCTTCAAAACTTTGAAGAGAGTGTCCACCAACTTCACCGGAAGAGATACTGCACTTCTTCCAGGTATGATTGAGCCAATGGATCCTGGTGACATCCCTGTTAACCCCACAGGTGATGAACCCACACCAGCAACTACCCTCACTTTGCCAAATCTACCTTCTCCCCCCATTACCATCACTTATCAAAGACGCCCCAAACGAACCCTTGTTCAATCTTCCCTGATTGAACAAGCTCCTCCTGTTCTACCCAAAAAGGCTAGAGTGGAACAATGGGCTCCCACTCAGCCTGAGGTCCAACCATCCTTCACAAATGACCTCAATATGGGTCTTGAGTCTTCTCAGTCTCAGGCAAATGAGCCCGAAACCCAAGCTGAAAACTCTCAGGGAGAGTCTTTATACTCCCCTGAGTAGCCAAAAAGGGACAGCCCATCACAGACTCAATGCCTTTAGACATTGATCAAAGTCCCGGGTAACTAGGTTTTACTTTCATATCCTTTACTGACCTATTAATCAGAGCAGATGAAGAGATTTTGTCTCTTCAGGGCCATGAAGTTGATCCACAACACACTCTCAAGGATCAATAGAGCCCAAAGAGATCTCTTATCTCTAGCCCCCATCAACAAGACTTTACTGAGGTGAGTCCCACTGATGTGGAGGGGACTCATGTAGATTCAGCTGCCAATACTAAAGGAGCCTCAAGGGATCCTCAGGACAGTGGTAACATTACTGAGACTGAATCTACGGCAACCATGCCCTTTGATGACTCTGAAACAGACCCATTGAGCAAGGGAAACCAGGGCGCCAAGAAACCACATCTGGTGGTGAGGATGAACATACAAGGAATGTTACCTCATCTCCCCGTGATTCTTCAAAAGAAGATGAGGGAAGACTGCAACTCACCATTGAAGACCTACTTTCTAAAGTCTCAAATCTTGAATCTAAGGTTAGGACTTTAGAGGATAGGTCTGCCACTCAGCAACTTGAGATTGAAAATCTTAAGAACAAACTAGCTGAGAAACAGATTGAGAGGTCTGTTAGGCACGTACCAATTCAGGTCTCTTTGACCTCTTCCTCTAGCTCATCAAGCTCTCAAGATGATGCTACCAAAAAGGAGGAGAGTGTTCAGGAACAAAGCCAAAGACAAGAGGAGCCACAAAGTCAAGCTCTCACTTCCCTAAGCTCAAAATACCCTATGCAACAAGCTTCAGTTTTTCCTGAGCCTCCTCCAGTTGTAATTCAAATGGATCAAAGGATGCTCCAAGATCTCAACAGGTTCTTCAACAAGTTCCTGTTGGAATCTCTTATTGCAAAACCAAGTCCTGATCTGTCTGTGATCTACTTCGGAGCTCAAGAGCTTCAGAGGTTAAATGCACCTTCTACTACTATTGAGGAAGTTGGTCAACCTAAGGTCCAAGTGGAACCTGAGATTAACTTCGAAGGGGAAACAAGGACTGATGGCCCAGCAACTGAGACAGTTGGGACAGATAGTGCATTCTCACAGACTTCCGAAGCACAAGTCAAAGCCTCGAAAGAACAATTTCAATCTTCCGAAGCTGAGATTGCAGCTGCGGAAGGATTATTCTCCTTATCCGAATGATCTAATAGTCACAGATGCAATCCTAGAACTTGCATCTGAGGTTAATAGGGAGGATTTTCTCACCCAACCCCTAGCTCAAACATCAGCATTAACTCCAGCTTTGATTTTTACTACTCAACCTGTACCTTCCATCCAAGAACCCCCAAAGTCTAGCACTTCCGAAGACATCAAAGGAAAGAGGAAGATGACTAAGGAAGAGCTTCAGGAGGAAGAAAGGTTAGAAAAACTCAAAAGAAAAGGTAGACTTCCAACTGGAAAACTGCTAGCTGCCAGTAGCAAAGCAGCTGCAGCCAACCAGGAGGCAGTCAACAATAGAAGAAGAGTAGAGATCATTGATATACTTGTCAGTCTAGAAGCAAAGAGTGAAAATGTACTCCTACTACTACTAGAGGAGTTAGTTGAGCTGGAAAAGGCAACTTTGCTGCAAAAACAGCAAATAGAAGAGGCAGCAAGGTTGGCCTTAGAGGAAGAAAGGGAGAGGAAAGAAAGAGAAGCTGATCAGCAACTCAGGAGGAAAAGATAACTTTCCTAACCTCCAGAGGTTTCTCTCTAGAAGAATTATCTCCACATAACAATGATACGATCTTATGGCTCTTCAACAAAAAGAGCAAGATCAAATGGAGAAAGAGAGAAAGAAAGCTGCCAGGGAAAAGCTGATGCTGAAGAGGAAGAAGAAAGAAGAAGCAGGACTAGCTGCTGCCAAGAAGATAGGTGAGAAGGCCTGGATGAAGAGCTATCTCCGGGCTCATAGCTTCTCTGGCAGGCAGGTGGGTCCTATGTCTGAAAAGACCCTCCAGCGACATGTCAGTGACATAAAGGCTAACATTCGCTCGGGGAAGAGGAAGGAGATGTAGAGAAGGGGACAGGGGATGATCTTCAAATCAACTACTCAACCCCAACTTCAAACCCAACCACAACCTGAACCAATTCCATTTCCATTCCCCATCAAAACTAAACCAACCACTGAACCATACACCCCTCAACCTACACTATCACCCTTACCAACCTTTTCACCTCAACCACCTAAACTACCCATCCTCCAACCCAAAACACTAGCCAGAACCCAAACACCTCAACCTACCCAACAACCCCTCAAACCATCCCCTCAGCCTTCTAAACATCTCCCCTTAAAGGAGTTCAAGGCAGTCAAGACAAAGCTCATCAATTGCATAACCCTGAGCGACATCTCCTGTGAGGAGGATTCAGTCAAATTGACTTATGTTGATGGATCCTCATGTTCCCTCACTAGAGATCAATTTCTTGATCTGCCCAGAAGAACATTGGACCAAGCTGCAAATCTCCATAGCCTCAATTCAGATACTTTGAATGAGGAAAAAAAGAAGTTAAGGAGAAGGTTGGTGACTCTGCTAGATACCAAGAAAGGTGAGCGGGTGCCAAGACAACCTCTTGCACCTAGGAAGAAGATCATCCAGTGGAGGTTCGAAGACTCTTCTCAAACTTTGTTATTGAAAGAGAGAATGGAGAGCTCAACAGGCTAAGTGCCTCATCTCTGTTACACTTAAGCAGATTTGATATTGCTGAGTTAGCAGAGAAGCCATTCTCCAACCCCTCAAACTCTGATGTAGCTGCTCATATCAGAAATCATCTAGGCAGTCTTCATACGGCCGAGCTAACTGCTAGGACCAAGGTTGAAGAAGAGTTGAAACTGAGAGAGGAGGAGAAAAGGAAGGGATCAACAACCAAAGGCAAAGCCTTTCTACAAATGGTTGAAGGTCCTGAACTTGAATCCATAGTTAGATGGGAGTATGACTATAACTCCCGTCAACAAACTCTTTTCAGGGGGCCGCAATAGAGGGTACATTTCATTCAGAGTGATAGACTGGATCTCCTTTCCACTAATGACTTGTACAAGCTTCTCAGCACCACTTCAGGGAAGAACAAGGAAACAGACAAATATCTTCTGTCCCTGGTGTTGAAAGCTTTGAGAAGCAGAAATAAGTGAGGTTTTGGTAGCATCAGCCTAGGGCGAGTTTGTTGGATCTAGAAAGGCTGGTGCAACCAAAACCAAATCAATTAGACTATTTTGGTACAACTAATAAAGGACCGAAGCTAAGTGTGGAACTTCCGAAGGAAAAAGGAGCTCTTCCGAAGACAAAGTGTAAAACTAACTTACGAAGGAAAACTCCAACTTTCGAAGACAAAGTATTTACTTCCGAAGATCAAGACTTAAAGTGAAAGATCAGTAGTCAACTTCCGAAGTATGAAAGAAGTCCTCAAGCCTCAGAAGTACAGAAGCCTCTTCCGAAGTATAAGTGGCTTTAGAAGAACTTGTTCTTCCGAAGCCAACTTACCTTCGGAAGACACTACTATTATCCAGTGGACATAAGTATGGTCTCCTTGACACTCCGCTGCAGACCTCTGAGATACTGCATGACGTTTTCTCAAAAGCCATGTAGTTGACCATACTTTATTCCACTGTTTACCTTTATAAGTTAGTACAGTTGCCAACTTTAGTTGGTGACAAAAGGTAATTCATGGACATGTCATGACTACCATATCTTAGATAATGCTTTATCTAAGATACCTTAACTTTAGCATTGTAGTATATGCTTTAGTCTTAGGTTTCCAGCTGGTATCAAAATATATCTGGCTGTAGGATCTAGTATATATAGTTTCTCATTGTAACTCATGTTTTATGCTTGTAAGAGTCTTGTAATACTTTGATTTGAGAAGTAATATATACAAGTGCCTTGAAAATTATTTTTGTGTGTTCTTTGCTACTTATTATATTATTATCAACTTTTATAAGAGACTCTACTTCATCTGATTTGAGTGTTATATAAGTGAGTTTGAGAGAAATTCAACTGTTTAAGTGACAAACCCGATCCTGCATAACTCCATAATCCACCACTAGGAACCACCACCGCCCACCACTGCCCACCACCATAATTATTTTTGTATTTCGTTTCTTTTTCTTTCTCTACCTAACAAACAAAGAAAAATAATAATTTATTTCAATTCTACAAGATAATCAAACAGGATAATAGGATGTAATTATTCATTATATTCGTTTGTCTATTCCATCCCTCATGAAGGAGAGTGTCTTTTAAAACATAAGATTTTGTTGTGTTTCATAGTTTAAATTAGGAGAGAAAAAAAAAGAAATTAGAAAGAAAATAAAGGCTAAAATAATTTCAAATTTGAAGGATGAATAGCATAGAATAGAGAAAAAAGAAGAAAAGAAATAGAAAGAAAAAGAAAACAAATTTTCTCTGGTTAACTATACTCGAAATTGGAGTGTAAAGGTTTGATTCAAAGGTGTGAAAGTAAAATGATAAAATACAATGTTACTTCCTTTTGAGCCCTTACATAATCACTAGTTTGCTAATAACGTGGGTGTTTGGGATTGCTTTTCAAAAGTCCTTATTGACTTTTTGGAGGGTAAAAAAACAATAATGCTCCTCTAAAAGTGGTATTATTGTCTTTTTACCCTTCAAAAAAATTCAATAAGGACTTTTGAAAAGCTTACCCAAACATCACCACAAACACTGTTGCAATCAGAAGAGGTGAAGAAGACGAATAACGTTGATGATTCCATGAATGTCAGCTGTTCCCATTTCCAGCCCACCCTCATTCTTTTGACAAAAAATTCATTCACACGAATCAATTGGTATCTTCATCAATTGCGTGTGTGTGTGTATATATATCTATATATCTATCTGATATCTGATTGGAACCTAACCTAATTCACATCGGAGAAAATGAGCGGAAGTGAAGAGCAGAAATTCCTCCCGAAGAGAATAATACTGGTCCGTCACGGAGAGAGCGCAGGCAATCTGGACGGGTCAGCGTACGCCACGACACCCGATTACAAGATCCCGCTGACGGCAGAGGGCATTCAACAGGCCAAAGTCGCCGGAAGAGAGATCCGGGATGTGATCTCCGACTCCGGCAAGCTCAGTAACTGGAAGGCTTGCTTCTACGTGTCTCCTTACGAGCGAACCAGGTCTACCCTTCGCGAGATCGGGAGATCCTTTCCGAGAAAGAGAGTGATTGGGGTTAAGGAGGAATGTAGGATTAGGGAACAGGATTTTGGCAACTTTCAGATCACTGAGAGGATGAAGATCATAAAGGAGACCAGAGAGAAATTCGGTCGATTCTTCTATCGCTTTCCTGAGGGTGAGTCTGCTGCAGATGTCTTCGATCGTGTTTCCAGTAAGCCACCTCTTTCTTCTCTCCAACCTACTCATGTCTGACCTTACCTCACTTATTCCACTTTTACATTATTCAAATCATAGAAACAGAGTCACAGGGGTGTTTGGGAATTCAATAATCAGAGTCAGATGAATGAATAGGTTGGTGGGTTGTGCCTCTGCTGTTTGATGTTGTAGAATTAGAATTAGGTTATTTGTTTGATGTTCTAGAATTAGCTTATTTGTTTGATTGATGTTGTAAAATTAGCTTATTTGTTTGTTGAGCAGCATGGTTAATCCAGAAATAACTAGTCTCTCCGTGCTATGCTATTAGCTATTCAGCACTAGAATTACTTTATGTGGGACGGGGAAATAGGCATATGATGTGTTAGGGTAACTTGCAAACATTTTTTTTGGTCTATTTTTTAATGTAACTAACTTGTTAAATTTGCTGAGAAAAAGTTGTGTTTTTTACACTATTGAACTATACAATTTGCATTCTTGAAAGATTCTTTTAAGACATATTGAACAGGTTCTGTTTATGCTAAATTTTGTTATATAACCCGTTTAAGATAAAACTTGACTTAAATTGACCATTCATATGTAAAAGGGTTGAAGTTGCCCATCAACAACTGTGCAGGAGTTGGTTGTTGTGCGCCATAGAATTTTAAAACCATTGGAACAAGTTCTGAATGGAAAACTGGTACCTGGATAATTGATTCAACTTTATGGCTCATGTCAAGGAAATCAACAATATAGTTCATTTTCTAATTATACAAGTCACAAGTCACTAAGAGATGCATAGGTGACTTGCCCATTTATAGATGGTGGATGATTTAGATAACATACATTATATAAAGAAAATGAGATGATCATCTTGTATGTTTTTAAAGATACGCATAATTAACATATTAACAAGCATGAATATGCTATTCTACCAATGTCATATTTAATGATTGAGCGCTTTTATAGCTTTTGGATGAGCTCATAAAATATGTGGTGAGAACCTATAAGATCATGACATTGGTAGCAATTTTTTTAGCTATTTTGTTTTAACTATTTATATTGGCGGGAGGGGAGTGATGGAGAACGGACATACTTTCATAAAACACACATAATGACCGTGTTAATTTTTTGTGGTTTTAAATATGAAAATTGACGTTATGAATTATGTTACATATAGGTCTGTAGGTTTCTGCCTATCATGGAGCTTGTCAACTTTTTTGAGCCTAAATATTATTTTCTAATTGCCCATGGGGAATACTGATTGGACATGCTAACTTTCTAGTAAGTTGTGGTTCAAAAGAATAGCATGTTAATTCAATAGAACATGCTTTGAAACAAATATCATGCCATGCAATTATCAATAGGTATCATGCTTTTGACTATGGTTTTCAACAAAATGCAATTAAACATGAATACGTTAGAATCATTTTCTAGGCTATCTTAGTTTGTAAACATATTATACAATAAGTTGTAGCGCTATATTACTTGGATGCAATTACTTTTATAAATGAGTTTATTCATTGATACATATAAATTGTTGGTCCAAATAGATTGATGAACAGTACTATTGATTGACCAAATGGTTAATATCACTAACAAACACTCAACATAACCACACAATGATGATGTAGAAACAAATGTGTTCAATAATAATCAAAACAAAGCAAACAACAACAAAGAACAAAGGCTCACTATGATTTCAATTGAATTCTAGCCGCCAATACATACTTGCAACAGAGATATTTTGTACTAGGGTTTTGCAAGATTGACCTACAATGATAGAAACAATTCTATATATAGGCATCATAGTTTCGCTGACAATTTCGCTGGACGACAGCGAAACTGTCAGGCCCATTGCCAGTTTCGCCCGGCGACGCAACACAGTTTCGCCGGGTGATATTGGCCTGCTGACTATGAGCGAAACTATAGTTTCGCTCATAGTTTCGCTGGGCAGTAAAACTCAAAATACAAACTAAACAAAAGTAATCTAACATATGTCCTATTACATTTAAACATAATATAAACATTAACACTAATCTAAGGTAAGTCCAACCTATTATTGATCTTCAATACTCCCCCTAGGTTAGACCTCACCAACTGCATCATCTTGATCAGCACCACGAGCTCCAGCTTCCTCTCCAGCCTTAGATGTACTTTCTACTTCAGCTCCTGCTGTACTGACTTTCTCACCGTGTGCACTTGCTCGTTCAAATTGTCTTGTAAGATCCTGCACATCCATCCTAACTTCATCAGCCTGACAAATTTTGTCTGCCAGCTCTCTCACTTCTGTTCTCACCCCTTGAGCCTTGTTGGCAACCTCCATAAACAGGCTTGCCTCTTTCCTCGTTTCAAGCCCAACTTCTGCCTTGATGTGATTTTCATATAATATCAGCAGATCCTCATCACAAAAAGAAAATACCTCCATCGAATCAAACAGTTTGATTTCGGCACCATCCTTCACCCTAATCACCGCCTCCCCCGTGTTATTATCATAAAACCACTTCTCAAACTTCTGGAGCTTTTAGGGAAGGGGATCAGGTAATCTCACCCTATTGACAGTCTTTAGGGGCTTAACCCTTAGCACAATCCTTCTTTTACCCGTCTCCCGGTCCTTGTCTTTATTAGACCTCTTCCTCTCAGCCTTCATATAATCAAACATCTCAAAATTATCATTTTGCCCCTGCTTTATCTCCTCTTCCAGTATTTTAGCTCGTTCGCTCAGCTGAGAGTCTATCAAGTGAATCTCCACCAATCTCCTAAGATCCCATTTAGGCAAGGTCTTGAAAGCCTTCCTTTTGTGCAGATAAGAAATCCTACCTCCTCTCCTCTTAATAATAAATATTTTCAGAGTTAAGTTGTATTTCCAGCTAATTATCCTCTTCTCAAACTCTTTCTTGCTCGACCCTTGAATGTTCTGAAATAGTGGGGGTTAGCTCTTTTGGATCATTCCTTTTCACAAACCACTCCTTTTTCTCCAGTTCAAACACATCTCCCTCAGTAGAACCCTTCTTGGCTATGTATGTCAAGGGACACTCATCCACCTCATATTACTTTGACTCAAAATCATAATCTACTAGTTGCTCATCAATGTCCTCCTCCTTTATCAGATTCATCTCAACTATCTTTTGAACTCCCTTTACAGTTAGTTCTTTCACCATCTCCTCACCATCAAAATTTGTATATATGTTCAGCCTCAAATCTATAAATCCTGACTCAATTACTTCCTCCACATTTCTTCATCCTCTTCCCTTCCAATCTCGGTCTCACCCACACCAACATCCTTCTCACCTGAACCTCCTGCAGTTGCAACTCCTGCACCACTAGAGCCCTCTCCTGCCTTAGATGAGCTACTCACATTCAGAAATGAGTATCTTAAAGTATCTGTGAAATCATCTAACTCAGATTGAGTTAGCTGATTAGGCAGGCCGGCAGCAGCTTTCAGCTCATTCACCTCACTCAGTAATCTCTTTATTAATGCCTGCTGATCAACCATCATCATGCTCATACTCTTCAGCATCTCATTTTTCTTCTTTTCCCTCAACTACTGATTTGTTAGCTTAGTCTTTATCATGCTTAACTCATTAGCAAGAGATGAGTTAAGGTTTCTGATCACATCTTCATCCAAGTTTCCCCTTTCATCTCTCCTTTATGGCTCAATAAAGGTTTGATGTTTATGTTTGGATCTCCTCTCAGTCATCCTTTCAGCATCACCCTGATCTGCCTTCTTCTTAGACCTTTTTTCTCTCTCAACTCTCAAAGCCTCCTCCACCACGTTTATTTCTTATTCGAAGTCATAATCTTTCTCCTTGGCGTACCTCTTTCTTTTCTTTACAAACTTAGCCTGTTTCTCCCTATTTTCTTCAGCATGCTTGTTCTCAGATTCTATAACTTTCATTATATAGTTCTACCCTTCGGCTGGATACATATTCTCCCACAGATGAGTAATCCTTCCATTAAAGTCATGCCAGATTGCTGAGCAGTCAGCAAATATCCTTGTATTCATCTGTACCAGCCTCTTAATCTCTCCATGACGTGGCACATTGGGGATCAAATCTTCTATCATCATCTGAATATAACTAGGATAAAACAGCCACTTGTCTTTCTTCAATATCATGACATTCTCAGCCATACAGTCAAATATAAGCTTTGCTATGTTGGCCTTCTACCCTCTGCAGAAAATAATCATAGCCTTCGTCCAGTCTAGATTCAACCCATCTGAACCTCCTTTTCTGTGGTCCAGGCACATAACAAAGACATGGGCTATATATCTCCACTCTTTGGACAAGAAAGATTTCTTGATCTCTTTCCTAGTCCCAAAAGGAGGTCCCTCATATCCAATGCTCCTGAAAGCCTTAAACACCTCATGATCAGATAAATCAACCTCCTCTCCACAATCTTCTTCAAGTCTGAGCACACGAGCAATAACCTCCACAGTAATAGAAATATCATTCTCTAATACTCTAGCTACAATCCTCTGAGAATTAGTCCTAGTGTCATACTCAGCTGATCTCCAAAAGTCTCTGATGTGAAGATCGTATATAGTTAGGGAATGAGAGATTGCATAGGCAATAGGAGAGTTCTTTAGCCAACGAATACAGTCTTTGAATCCAACAGCTTTTGGATTCCGGTCATCTAGAATGGCTGTAATGTTGTTCTTCTCATCAAATTTTAAGTTGACCATTTATCTAAAAAGAAATAGATGAAACAAGTTAAAGTTATGTAACAAGATAAATAATAAAGAAATAGAATTAAAAAGAATAAAAATAAAGAAAAACACAATTAGATTCGCTGGACGAAAGTGTAGTTTCGCCGGCCGAAACAGTAGTTTCAGCAAGCGAAAGTATCACTTCGGCAGAGGGACACTTGTAATTTCGGCCAGGCGAAGAAGTAATTTAGGCATGCCAAAACTGAATTCTGGCAAGTGAAACTGTCAAGTTCGCACAGACAACATAACCTTACAGTTTCGCTGAAAACAAGTGAACTTTCGTTCAAATTCGCTGAAAGCAACAATACTTTCGCAGTAAGAACTGCGAAGGTATTGAACAGACACGATCAAATAAACCCATTTAAAGCGGATAAAACCCAAATTAAACTATATACACGGGTTCGAAACACCCACCTAAATCTTAAATGAACATCCAAAGCGTGTAAAAATCACATATGATCAATATCGTTCGAGAGACTCGTTTTAGGGCTCCGAGACAAACAAATAATCGGTGGTGCGAAAATGAGCAGATAATTTCACATTACCAAATATATAGCACATAGTTTCACTGCCAGCGAAACTGTAGTTTCGCCCGGTAAATATTTAAATCAAAATGGCTCTGTAATAAGCAAAAGTACCGACGAATCTATAGTTTCGCTCGACGAAACTACCAACGAAACTAAACCCAAAAAACTTAATTTTTCTATTTCCTTTTAATATTTAATTAATTATTTAAAATATAATTTCAAAAGAAGCAAATAAGATGAAGTAAAAGAAAAAAGAAAAAAAAATAAAAGGTGCCCTACAAGACCTATCAATATTTCACAAGGAAATATACGAAAAGTAAAGACAAATAAAGAAATAAAGATAAAATAAATAAAGGAAGTTAAAAGGATATCGAAACACGATAAACTGAATAGGTTTATCGGGAAATCAAAGTTTGGCGGGATTGATGATATACTGTCCTTTTAAACCCATGCCTTCTTCTTTTCAAAGAGTAAACTGCGATTTCTCTTATCATATTTTGCGCTTAGTTTAAAGAAGACTTAAGTGACTCTGTCCCCACAGACATTTGGCAAAGAAACTCATCATGTCTTCATGATATATTGAGCAATATGATTAACTCTGCTTGATGTTCAATGGAGAGCACAAGAAATACAGACCTTATTATTTTCAAATGATGAGAGCTACAGGTCTATACTCACGTATAACAAAGGAGATGATCATTTGATCTTATCTGATAAGAGCTTCAGGTCTATACTTACGTATAACAGAGAAGATCATCAGAATGTGTTGATGAGAGCTCCAGGTCTATACTTACGTATAACAGAGGAGATTATCATTCCAGATCAATGTTCACACATAACACAGGAGATAAGCACGTAATAGTATACAGAGTGAATCTTCTTTGACACAAATAGAGCTAGCAAGAAGCACTATTGAGTATACAGGAAAGAGGAACATGGAATTTTCTTTGAAAAATATCAAAACAGAGACGTTACGTTCTCAATCCATTTTGAACAAAGACGTGTAACTTTGTGAATGTCAAAATGTCAAGGGGATAATCGAAGTCAATAAGTTTCTTATCCTATTAATTTAGCCACAACATCACTGTCTACTTCGCGTTTTGGCTGAGCCTATCATGCATATCCCAACATAATATCGTTGACCTCCTTCAAATCTTTTAGGCAACAAAAACTTTATTCTGGATATGATTCAAAATATGTCCTATTACATTTAAATATAATATAAACATTAACACTAATCTAAGGTGAGTCCAACCTATTTTTAATCTTCATAAATTATTTAAAAGATTCTATTTTTCTATCCAATATAAGAAGTTTTGAAAATGCAGTACAATGAGTAGTTGCCAATTAAAGTGGTAAGTGGCTAATTAAGCTAGAGGTGGTAACAGGCCAAAACGACTTATCTTTTCAGTTTTTGTGAATTATTAAAGTGGGCAAGTTGGGTAAAACCCATTGACCCCAAAGTGACTTATCTTTTTTGTTGTATTGTTCAGGGTTGGGTCGACCGAGAACATTATTTGTTAAAAAAATTAGTTTTTGTTGTTAACAATGTGTGTTAGATATGATTACAAATTTGTATTATTTTAATAATTATCAAGTTTTTTGAATATTGATTTTAGTGGCTTCATGCTCTAAAATATAGTTTGAGGACTGTCGACCTGTTTAGACCAAGTGGCTCTAAAAAAGTGGGTAGTCACCAATTGAAACCTTTTTGAAATTTTAAAATTTTTCAAGGATATTGACAACACCTTCAAAGCCGTATATCTCCAGCCATATTTACATATTTAATGTCAATTTCAGTTCCCTAACAATCACTGTCTCACTTATAGTTTTCTGAATATTTTTTTAAACTTATAGGCTTTCTTGAATCTTTATGGAGGGATATTGACACCAGGCTCCATTATGACCCCACTGATGATTTAAATATTATTATAGTTTCTCACGGACTTGCTTCACGAGTCTTTCTAATGAAGTGGTTCAAGTGGACTGTTGAACAATTTGAGCACCTAAACAATTTGAACAACTGTGAGTTTCGAGTAATGCAGTTGGGAGATGGTGGCGAGTACAGCCTGGCAGTTCACCATTCTGATGAAGAAATGCAGGAATGGGGACTCTCACAGCAGATGATAAATGACCAAAAATGTCGAGCAAAAGGTGCGCAGATGGAGAAATGTCTATGGTATTTGGATGGTTTTTTCGACCATCTAGATACTGATTCTGAAGATGGTGACAATGGTGATCGCTCCACTGACAAAATAGATTCATGAAAAGGTTCAGTTATAAACATGTGATGATACTTCTTTATAGCTGCAAATATGATTATGCAATAATTAGAAATTTGGTGATGTTTTCTAACTTTGTTCATGAAATTTACTGATGTGATTAATTTATAGATGATTATGTTGATATTTGGGATTTTATTTGTTCTAAGCGAAGTCGAGAACAAAGTATAATATTATATTATTTTGGTTTCTTTAAATTGTTTTAGAACAATCTTTTTTAAAAGCCTTATATATAACCTAGGAGACTGGAAAATAAAACACCATGAGTTTAAAATAACCCATTCTAAATTGCACCAAAATTGAAAAACAGAAGGATTAAACATGAAACGCCTTGAAGTACATTAGATCACTAGTTCTACCCTAATCTTTGTACTAGCTCTATCTATCAATCAGGGAAGAAGACTGAGATTTCTTTAAGACATTCCATTGGCCCTTGAAAGAGAAATTTTATCTCCTTTCTTTGGGAGATTTGGTTATTTGTTTTGGCATCAAAATAAACAACCAAAAGGCTTTTTGAGAGGACGTTTACGTAATCATCATGAGTGGTTAAAATACCATTAAACTTCAACCCTAATGTGCATCAACTAACATATCATGTCCCTAAATCCATTCTAGAAATTTTGAACCCATTTGTAATAGAAAATTTGTTTCGATTGCAACCCTTTTTGCTTGCCAAATATATTCATCGCAGACAACACAAATTATTTTTTTTGTCTTAACCTGCGTGATTGAACTATTTCTCTCTACCTACGATTGTGAGTAGCAGCAACCCTAACCTTATTAAAATTGTCTTCGATTGATACCATACTATGCTTGAAGACTACCATCATCTTGGCTTGTTTTGTTTTATTGAAAATTACCATATCTTTAATATGTAAGATATTTACCTTTGAAGACGACTTATGATCTGTAAATGACGTCTGTGGAGAACCTCCCCCAAAAAAACCCCACTCAAGGCATGTTTAGGATTGCTTATTTTGATCTAAAATGACTTTTGACAAAAATGACTTATTAACTTATAATTTTTCAAGATGAGTTTTAAAAAAAAATTGGATTAACTTATAAACTAAAACATTGTAAAATGAATAAAAAAGAGATCTTAAAAATAAGGGGAGCTAATAGGAGATAGTAGAGGGGTATAATAGAAAATTAGACTAAAAGTAGTTTTCAAAAGTTAATAAGTAACCACCTCCTTATTTTTTCAAAACATTCTTTTCACTCTATATGAAAAGTGTTGGATCGGAGGTTATGGATTAATAAGACTTTTCTATTTGTCAAAAGTTAACAAATGCGGAATTTAAGTTAATAACTTACTAACAAAAAATATACTTTGAGTAAGCATAAGTACACAAGTTGTTCCTTCAAAGTATTCACTTGATTAATTAAAACTAAGTACAAATAGTAATATTCAGCAGATACAAAAGTGGAGTGACTAAGCTTGCATCTACTATATAAGTATAAGGGTTTTATACTATGTAATCTAAACAATAAAAATAAACTATCCTATGTTCAGAATATACAACAAGACAGACAATTGGCATATCAGAGTTACGCATTTTCAGTACTATGTTGTCACCAAAAGATAGAACACAGTAGCCTTCAATACTGACAGTTTTGTCTTTGTGTAACTGTTGATCAACAACTCATGGAGTTCAGTGCTGATCAACAGGAGTTGATTAGCAGCACATTAATTAAGTGTTGATCGGCAGTTGTTCAACATATGCTAATCGGCAGTCATTCAGCACATGCAGTTCGGTAGTTGATTCAGCGCTTGGCAGAAATCGGCAGTTGGTAGCCGATGTTGAATTCTTGAGTTTTCGGTAGCTTCATCCTCTTGAAAGATAAATTTCATTGGCCCTTGAAAGAGAAATTTCATCTCCTTTCTTTGGGAGATTTGGTTATTTGTTTTGGCATCAAAATAAACAACCAAAAGGCGTTTTGAGAGGACGTACGTAATCATCATGAGTGGTTAAAGTACCAATTAAACTTCAACCCCAATATTCATCAACTAACATATCATGTCCCAAAATCCATTTTAGAAATTTAAAACCCATTTGCAGTAGAAAACTTGTCTCGATGCAAACACTTTTTGCTTGCCAAATATATTCATCGCAAACTATTTTTTGTCTTAACTTGCGTGATTGAGCTGATTCTTTCTCTACATACGATTGTGTGTAGCACGAACCCTAACTGATTAAGATCGTGTTCGGTTTATACCATACTATGCTTGAAGAATACCACCACCTTGGCTTGTTTTGCTTTTTGAAGACTTGTTTTGTTTTTTGAGGACTTCCATGTCTCTAAGATTTAAGATATTTACCTACAAAGACGACTTATGATATGTGAATGGCACCTTTGGAGAACCTCCCTCACCCAAAAAAAACCCCACTCCACACGAGACAAAAGAACATGAATTGAAGGAATTCAATGCTGAAATCAACACATTAGTTAAACTCGTATGTCCTCCATAATTCCTTTATTCATAATGTTAACACACACGAACGTACACTAGCATCTCCCTACCTTGTTTTGAAAACCTGCCACCAAAAATCACGCACATTAAAATGGAGTATCCCATAATTTGGCCCCCTCACCTTACTACAACAAACAATTTTGATAAAGTGAAATTAAGAGAATTTTCAACTATTTCGCTTAATCTTCAAACACAAAAAGGATTACAAGTAAAACTGACTTTGAGTTAAACTAGAAAACAAGATAAATACAAGATATAAAAACATAATACAATAATAAATAATACAAAAATTTATACAGTGGTTAATAGTCCACCAGAATCAAAGATGTAGCTGGCAGATGCTTTGACTAGGCCCGAATCGCGTAAGCAACTAATGTGGAAGTCCCTTCGTGAAGATATCGACATATCAATTATCGGTTGGGACATGAAGTACTCAGATTGAACCAACCAGAACTTTCTTTGCACAAAATGTATATCAATTTCAACCTGCTTGGTAGATAGGCGACTAAAAACATTGGCACAATGTATAATAGTTATTATATGTAAAGAAAAATAAAACTCTATTAAGATATTTCAAAGCTAAGATGTTTTAGCATCGAAATAATGATGCCTCTATATTCAGCCTCGACAATTGATTTGAAATGGGTGATTGATATTTGCAAGGACACAATATAAGATTTGTTGGATAAGTAAGGCTGGTGCAACCAAAAGTAACTCTTGGACAATTTTGGTGCAACTAATGAAGAACTTCCAAAGGCAAAAGCAGAACTTCCGAAGGCAAATGCTGAGCTTCCGAAGGTCAAGTCTGAAAGAGCTTCCAAAGAGGAACTCTAACTTCCGAAGACAAAGTCTTCCTTCTTCCTAGGTTCAACACTTGGAAGAATTCAAGACAATGACTTCCGAAGCATGAAGGCCTGAAGACACTTTAGCTTTGGAAGAAGTAGCCTCTTCTGAAGTATAAGTGGCTTCGGAAGAACAAGTTCTTCCGAATCCGATTAACCTTCGGAAGAACCTACTATGAACCAGTGGACATAAGTATGGTCCCTCTGACACTCCGCTGCAATCTCTGAGATACTGCATGGTGCTTTTCCACGCCCATGTAGTTGACCATACTTTATTCCACTATTCATTTCTTATCAGTTAGTATAGTTACCAACTTTAGTTGGTGAAAAGAAGTAAGTCATGGACATGTCATGACTACCAAATCTTAGATAGTATTTTATCTAGTAATGTAGTATTTGTCTAGTTGTAAGTTCTAGCTGGTATCAAAGTATATCCGGCTGTATATAGTAGTATATATAGTTTCTCATTGTATCTCATGTATCATGCTTGTAAGAGTCTTGTAAAACTTTGAGTTGAGAAGTAATATATACAAGTATCTTGAAAAACCATTCTCTTATGTTCTTGTTTATCTATACTTAGTATACTATTATTAACTCTTAGAGGATTCTGCATCATCTATACTAGTAAGACTTAGTGAGTTTGAGAGACCATAATCGTGTAGAGTGAACAAACCCAATACGACAATTGGTATCAGAGCCTCTTAGGCTCTTAATTGTGATATCTCACCATACAAATCAACATTTTTATCACTCATATACTCACTTCACTCAAAATGTCCATCAACCAAAAATCTGAATGTGAGATGGGGACGATGACCAAAGCACCTATCATCACCCCTGATAATTCAGATCATGGAGCAGACGTATTGAAGGCTTCATCAGATATCTGAACAAATCATCAGGGAGCATCTAGAGCTTCATGATAAGGGTGCTCCTACGGAATTCCCCAAATCAGACCTAGATGACACATATATCCAGTTGGGATATGGTGGTGATGTGAGCAGGTCAACCGTGTACAAGTTCAATTTCTCTTACAATTGGAAGTTCCTGCTTCACATAGTCCTTCACTGCCTGTCAAACAAGTCTGGGGGATGGGATCAAATTTCCTATGAACTAGGATGCCTAGTTCAAGGGTTGGTAAAGGGCCTCAGATTCAACTATTCAAGGTTTGTGCTGACCAATCTTATGGGGAACCTTCAACGGGAAAGATTCTATATGTATCCCCGGTTCATTCAGCACATCATCAATTGTGAGCTGGACCAGAGTCAGCATGTCTGTGCAGCTGCTCTACCTGTCCTCACATGAGGCTGACCATCTTCAAAGTACTGAAGAGGGTGTCCACCAACTTTTCTAGAAGACACACTCAGCTTCTTTCAGGTATAATTGAGCCAATGGCTCCTAGTGACATCCTTGTTAACCCCACCGGTGATGAACCCACACTAGCATTGAAGATCAAGATTAGGTTGGACTCACCTTAGATTATCTTTTGTTTATTCTTAAATGTAATAGGTTAAATGTTAGTTTAATTTTGTAAGTATGTTACTAATTTGTGTTTTGCTGCCCAGCGAAACTATGAGCGAAACTGTAGTTTCGCTCATAGTCAGCAGTCTGTTTCACCCGGCGAACTGTGTTTCACAGCCGGGCGAAACTAGGCTTGGGCATGATAGTTTCGCTGACAACGATACTGTCAGCGAAACTATTATCTCTATATATAGATTTTGTTTCTTTCATTAGAATTAACATTGCAAAACCCTAATTCGTCTGATCCTTGTTGCAAGTGTATTTTGTAAGCTGGAATTACATTGAAATATTATTGAGCTTTGTTCTATTTATTGTATTGGCTTTGATTTGTTTACTTTTGAATACTTTTGGTCTATTCATCATCATCAAATGTTTCTATTGTGTGTTTGTTAGTGATATTGAACGAATCATTCAATCAATTATACTGTGATTCGATCTGTTTGGACCAACAAAATGGTATCAGAGCCTTTGTGCTCTTGAATGTTTGGGGTTTTTGGTTGGTTGAGTTCAATATCACTAGTTCATCAATACCGGATTAAATTTGAGTGTATTTAATATGGAATTTGATTGAAATTAATTAGTTCTTGGTTGGGAAAGCTTTGGTAATCATCAGATCTCAAGTTCATTGAGATTTGAGTGATTTCAGATTGATTTCGTGTTGAAAAAGTATTACAGAATCATCCAGCGAAATTTCAGTTCATTCAATGAAACTGTGGGCTTTAGTCAGCGAAACTACAAGTGTTTTGGTTATTGTGATTGTTTCAGCAAACTCAACAAAAGTACCATCATTGAACGAAAGTTCAACAGTGCTTGTGATCCATTATCAAGCGAAATTGCTGCCGAATTTACATTTGAATGCAAGTTCAAGCTAGTTTCCAGCGAAATTGTCTGCGAAACTAGCATAACCAAGCAGTTAACTAGCAAAACTGCTGCCGAAATTACAAGCGAAAGTAGCAGCGAAATTACCCAATCCAGCGAAACTACCAATTCTTCTGCGAAACTACAATGTCAAAGATGACTACTCTCACCCTTGCTGATTTGGAGAGTGTTGCACCCAATAGACCCCCGAGGCTGATCAATGGATTTAATTTTGAGGATTGGAAGAGGTGTCTGAAAGCATTTTTTTCTACACGGATCATAATCAATGGGAATAAATCATCTCTGGTCCACACATACCAATTGTTACTGTTGAAGATGTCATTTCTCAAAACAAGGAGCCAGCCACGTTCAATGAAAAAGATCTGAAGTTGATTGACAGGGATCAGAAAGCATTTGGAGCACTAACTCTGTGCCTCGGACCATATATTTACAACCGCTTTGCTGAACACAAGAATGCCAAGTCTCTTTATGATGCTCTGTGTGAATTTTACGATGGAAATGATGAGTTAGTGAAAGACAAAGGTATATAAGCTGAGAAGGAGTTCAACTTATTTGTGGGTTACAAGAAACTTTGAGCATTTCCCAATCAATAGGAGTTTGATTTATGAGTCCAAATGAGCTCGTGAAAATAGTAACTCGTCTTTCCGCCCTGGTCCAAATAAGTAAGACTTAAAAAGTCCAATGGAAATAGAATAGGTGCCAGTATCCATAGGCTTGTAGGTATGAGTTCGAATAAGAGTCTTACTGATCTGAAAAACCGTTTTCTGACTGTCTTGAGCACGTTAAAGAAGTATGATGAAAAACTCTCAAATAGTGAACAAGTGAATAGGTTGTTGGATTCACTCCCACCGCAATGGATCCTAGAGGTGAGGATGCTGAAACAAGAGAGAGGATTTACAGATTACAAGCTTATGGAAATCATCAACAAGCTTAAATCATTTGAATTAGACATGAAGAGAAGAGAGTTTAATCAGTCCATGATGCCATCATCTGGTTTTCCACATAATGCTACATTACTTACTTCCGCTGCAAGCTCATTAATGCAAGAATCAAGACAAGGAGGAGTTAATACAAATGTCTCATGTGATCAACTTGGTGGTGGTGTTAATTCTGTTAGTGATCAGCCTAATTCAATATCTACTTATGGAACGTCAATCCCATCTGAGACAATGGCATTGTTTGGAATGTTTGTGCAAAGCTACGAGGCACTGGTGGCTAGGGAATTAAAGGGGAGAGGGATGACTATGGAAGACATGTATCAGGTCGATCCGGATGATTTGGAAGAAATTGATATTCGGTGGCAAATGGCGATGTTGACTCTTAGAGCAAGAAGGTTTATGGAAAGAAAAGGAAGGAAGAACTTTGGAGGTCAAAATTCTAACTCCAAGTTAGGTTTTGATAAATCCAAATTGAGGTGTTTTAACTGCAAGCAGTTATGACACTTCAAAAGAGAATGTCCATTGCCAATTGTCACAGATCCAAGCAACTCTAGAGTTCCAAGATTAGCTTCGGGTGGAGATAAGGAGGAGAGTAAGCAGAAGAAAGAGACAGCTTTGATAACAAGTTTTGACTGGAGTGCAGAAGCTGAGAAAACTAAAGAAGAAATCCATCAAGCCCTTGTTGCTGAGGTTATAGAAGAGGAGGAGAAAGTGGATGAGTTTGATATGTTTAAGGATTTCAGAAGTGAAGCTGAAGTATCTTAGGGTGTTAAGAATGAGAGGAAGGAGTGTGTTGAAAAGAATGAGACTGGTAATCTGATGGCTGATGATTTGAAAGAAGATGAAGGTCGGAAGTTAAAGTTGGCAGGAAACAAGACAGAAGAGAAGAGCAAAGAGAAGAACGATGCTACAACCACTGTTGAGGAAAACTTGAAGAGTACTCTAGTGTGTTAATGTTAAAAGGCTCAGGCAGCTGAGAAAATGGTGATGGGCCTCCCTTATGAGGTAATACAAGACATGTGTTCTTCTGCTTGCAAGATAAGGTTATTTGGTGTGTGTAAAGCAAATCATCTGTTGATTGACAATGAAAAGGATTTGAAACGAATTAGTGATGAGCTTAAACAAAATGTGTCAAAATATTTTGTTAAATTAAATGAGGCATTAAAAGAAAATGAACATTTAAAAAAATTGTTTTAGAAAGAAATATTGAAATAAATACTTTGACTAAAAGAGTTGCACTTACTGAGTTTGAAACAAGCAAACTTCAGTAAAAGCTTGATAAATGGACAATTTCTGGAATGAGACATGATGATTTGTGTAAATCTCAACGGGGGGCTCGGATTAAAACGGGTTTGGGTTATGAAAATGCTTCGGTTTATCCATTTACTAGTACTTATTGTTATTCACCTATGCCGGTTCCACACCCTTCAAATGATTTGATTCAAACAGATACTAACAGTTTGTCTGCAGGTCTAGAAGGTGTGAATTTTAAGGATGTGCGTGAAGAGTACGGTTATGGACTGACTAGTGGGCTTGGATGCAATAGTTTTAGTACACTTACACCTCAACGTTTTGTTTTAGATCATAGCTTTAGTTTATGTTCTGTTTTTGTTTCCCAAAAGTCTGTCTCAAACATTAACTCTGTTTGTTCTAGTGGTGGTTCTACTTCTTTATTAAATGATTTCAGATGTGATGTTGATGCTTCTAATGCTTGTGTGAATGATTCTGTTATCGAGAGCAAAGATAAAATTAAAAGTAATTTTTTTGAAAAATTCTTTTCTCATCCCAATCACAATTAATATTTCACAAGCTAGTGAAAGGGTAATGTCATCTTTGTGTGCAAGCACAAGTGGTACAAGTACCATATGTACTTCAGATGAGAATGCATCAACATTTGTTAATAACCATTCATTAAAAGACAAAATCAGAACCAGAGAAATGTATGAGACTTATAGTGATGTTGATTCTAGATTGTCTAAGTACGATGAGGAAATATGTATAGTTAAAACTCCTGACTTGTTGCCTAATAGACCTAGATTAAAATCTCATTGCTTTAGATGTAGTGAAGATGATCATGTAGTTAAAAACTGTCCTGAGCTTCATCACAGACATGCACATAAGAAATCTTTTGGAAGTAGATTAACTCATCTTGTTAATAATTTCTTCTGCAAAAAATCATTAGCACGAAAGCCCAAAGTTGTTCCAACATGGGTTCCTATTTCACCCGGTTAATCTGTTCATTCTATTTTTGTAGGAGTCATCCGCTAGAGCTATAAATAGTGTTTGGCATGTTAATAGTGGATGCTCAAGACATATAACAGGGCTGAAGGACTTGCTGACAAACTACCGCATCATCAATGGAGGATATATTGCATTTGCTGGCGACAGTAAAGGTGGTAAAATGATTGGTCAAGGGGAGGTCTCTAATGGATCCCTTACACTGGAAAAAGACAATTTTGTGCTAGAGCTCGCATTTAATCTTTTAAGCGTCTCTCAAATTTGTGATAAAGACAACCAGTTCTTTTTCTCTCCAATGAATGTCTTTTTTTGAAACTCGGGTTTGCTGTTCCTGAGGACATGGTGCTCATGCGAGCTCCGAGAAAGAATGATACATATCTTCTTGACATGGGATCTAAAGAATCAACGTTCACTGTCACCTGTCTTTTATCTAAAGCTTCCACCTCTGAATCCTTCTTGTGGCATCGCAGATTGGGCCATATTAATTTTAAAAATATTAACAAATCAGTTAAAAACAATCTTGTTAGGGGATTACCATTAAAAGACTTTTCTATTGTTGAGAAATGCATGGCATGTGCCAAAGGAAAACAAAATAAGAAACCTCATAAACCAAAACTTGAAAATAGCATTTCTAATCCCCTCGAGTTGTTACATAGTGATTTGTTTGGCCCAATTAGCGTTAAGTCTATTGCTAAGAAATCTTTTTGCCTTGTTGTTACAAATAATTTTTCAAGGTATTCATGGGTGAGATTTCTAGCACATAAATGAGAAGCTGCTGAAGAGTTGCAAAAGTTAATTCTTTCAATCAAAATGATAAGCAAGAGGAAGGTAATGGCCATTCGAAGTGACAACGGTACCGAATTCCAAAATCAGATCTTTGACTCCTTTTGTGCAAGCAAAGGAATCTTGAGATAGATCAGTGTAGCCAGAACACCTCAGCAAAACGGTGTTGCTGATTGAAAGAATCGCACTCTTATAGAAGCTGCTCGCACTATGTTGATCGAATCTAGTTTACCAATTATATTCTGGGTGGAAGCGGTGAATTGTGCATCATATGTTCTCAATCGAGTTCTGATTGTGAAGGATAAGATGAAGATTCCTTATGAACTGTTACATAAAAGGAAGCCATTGATTTATTTCTTTCGCCCCTTTGGATGCTCGTGTACCTTGCTGAACACTCATGCTCAAAAGATGAAATTTGGAGATGTTTCTGATGAGTGTTATTTTGTTGGCTATTCCTCCTCTCATAAAGCTTATCGAGTGTATAACAAGAGAACTCATATCGTGCAGGAGTCATTCTATGTTAATTGGCAGGAATCTAATTCCTCTGATGTCAGAATAGAACCTGCTTGGTTCTTTGACTCAAATACTGTCTTCAACTCCTTCAATCTTCCAATTTTTTATGATGATGCGTCTTTCTCCAATGTCCAAACAAACATTATTCCTCCCGATCCATTACCTCAAGTCCCTCCAGTTCCTCCCACTTCATCATCTGATCATCCCACCTCAGTTGACATTCCCTCTTCTTCATCATTTGATATTACACCCCACCTGCTTCCACATTTACCCCTTCAACATCAATCTCTATTCCATCTCAAACCTTTCCATCATCCCAACCTGATCAACCCATTCTATCCTCATCTCCATCATCTACACAATCTCAATCCTCTTGCCCACCTCAATCTAAGCCATTACCTCTAACCTATGATTTCAAATCATTAAAGGATCATCCTCACGATAATATAATCGGATCAGTTTTTGATGGTGTTAGGACGCGGAGTCAATCTGGTTTGATAAACGTGTGCCTGTTCTCTTGTTTTATATCCCAAGTTGTTCCAAAGAATGTTCATGCAGCTCTTCAAGATCCATGCTGGGTTGAATACACGCAACTGGAGCTTCAACAATTTTGGAAACTAAGGTGTGGACGCTTGTTGATCTTCCTCCAAACAAATGCCCAATAGGCACGAAATGGGTGTTCAAGAACAAACCCGATGATCGTGGCATTGTGGTGAGGAATAAATTCCGTTTGGTGGTTCAAGGATTTGCCCAAGAAGAAGGGATTGACTACATGGAAGTCTTTGCTCCTGTAGTCCGTCTTGAGGCCATTAGGATTTTTCTGGCTCATGCAGCACACAAGCAATTCAAAGTCTATCAGATGGATGTTAAATGTGCATTTCTCTATGGAGACATTGATGAAGAGATATATGTGTGTCAACCACCGGGGTTTGAGGATCTAGACTCTCCTGACAAAGTATACAAGCTTGATAAATCTCTCTATGGTCTACATCAAGCTTGTCGCATCTGGTACGAGATTCTAACACAATATCTTCTGAGCAATGGTTTCTCTTTTGGCAGCATCGATATAACTTTATTCAAGAAAGAGGTGAATAGTGAGATGCTAATTGTGCAAGTCTACATTGCCAATATTATTTTGCCTCCACCAATCCAAAGCTGTGTCGGGAGTTTGAGAAGGTTATGTGAAGTCGCTTTGAAATGAGTATGATGGGGGAGATGGGCTTTTTCCTTGGATTGCAAGTTGAACAAAAGCCGGAAGGAGTTCTCATTCATCAGGAAAAGTATGTCAAAGAGATTCAGAAGAAATTCAAGATGGATGACTCTTCTTCTGAATTAACTCCATTCACCGCTCAAACTTGCCTCACTCCAGATGAGAATGGGAAATCAGTTGATCCTCATCTGTATAGATCAAGGATTGGTTCTCTAATGTATCTCCCAGCCAGTCGTCCTGACATAACCTTTGCTGTGGGGTATTGTGCTTGATGCCAATTTGACCCTAAAGAGTCTCACGAGAAGGCAGTCAAACGGATCTTTCACTATTTTAAAGAATCTTCTCGTTTGGGTCTTTGGTATCCTTATGGTGGGATTTTGGATTTGCATGCTTATTTTGATAGTGATTCTAATGGTTGCATGTTAAACAGAAAATCTATCACTGGAGTTTGTCAATATCTAGGAACTTGTCTGGTATCATGGCAGAGAAAGAAACAGACGACTGTGTCTCTTTCCACGGGGGAGGTAGAGTATATTGCTGCTTCAAGTTGTTGCTCACAAGTGTTGTGGATACAACATCAGATGATTGACTATGGCATCAACTTTCTCCATACTCCATTATTCTGTGACAATGAAGCGGCCATTGGAATCACAAAGAATCCAATTCACCATTTCCGCACCAAGCACATCGAGACTAGGATTCATGCAATCCGTGATGCTCAGAAGAAGGGTTTTATTGATTTTATTCCTATTGATACTAAAAATCAAAAAGCTGATCTTTTCACTAAAACATTCCATAAACTTCATTTTTATGAATTGATCTCCATGTTAGGATTAATATCATTTTAAAACCGTTTTCTTACTTATCTAATGTAAATATTGTACATATTTTTCTTCTTTTTTTTCTCTCTTTCTTTCTTTTATTTTTCTTTATGCTCCATAGACCTTCATTCTTTTACATAAAAAATAATTATATATATATATATATATATATATATATATATATTATATATATATATATCTATATATATATTGATAAATTTCTCTTATCTTGCAAATTTGTAGAAATTTCGGGGAGAATAATAAATGTTTATTTGTCTTTTGTGCAGAATAAACTTTTTGGTGCCAAAAATATGTGAAGGAGGTCAATAGTATTGAGTTGGGATATGCATGATAGGCTCAGCCAGAATGCGAAGTAGACAGTGATCTTGTGCCTAAACTAATAGGGTAAGAAACTTATTGACTCAGATTATCCCCTTGACATTTTTAGCCTTCATGAAGTTTCAAGTCCTTGTCCAAAATGGGTTGAGAACGTGATAGCTCTTCTTTGATATGTTATTTTTGAAAATCCTTGTTCCGCATTCCCATATTATCAAAAATGCTGCTTGCTAGCTCTTTTTGTATCAAAGAAGCCCCTTGCTGTATATTAGTTCGTGCTTATCTCCTCTGCTATGTGTAAACATTGAGCTGGAATGATGATCTCCTCTGTTATTCGTAAGTATAGACCTGGAGCTCTCATCAACACGCTATGATGATCTTCTTTGTTATATGTGAATATAGACCTGAAGCTCTCATATGTAAAGATCAAATGATCATCTCCTCTGTTATACGTGAGTATAGACCTGGAGCTCTCATCATTTGAGAATTATAAGGTCTGTGCTTCGTTTGAAAAATTCCTTGTTGTGTTTTCTTTGGGATAATCAAGCAGAGTTTGTCATTTTGTTCAATATATCATGAGGATAGGATGAGGTTCTTTACCAAATGTCTATGGGGACTGAGTCATTTAAGTCTTCTTAATCGAACCAAAAACATGATAACAGAAGCTGTAGTTCACTTGTTGAAAAAAGAAGAAGGCATGAGTTTAAAAGGACAAGTATATCATCAATCTCGCCAAACTCTGATTTTCCGGAAAATTCTTCAGTTTATCGTATCTCTATATCCTTTTATCTTCCTTTCTTTATTTTCTTTACTTTTTCTAAATGTTGTAAAATTTTGTTAGGTCTTGTGGGGTATTTCTGACTCTTTTATTTTCTTTTAGTCTTCGTCTTAATTTCTACTCTTAATAATTAAATATTAAAAAAATAGAAATTTTTTAAGTTTTTGTGGCCAGCGAAATTATAGATTCGCTGTGCGAAACTACAGTTTCGCCTGGTACTTTCATTCATCTTAGATCCATTATGATCCAAATTATTACTGGGCGAAACTATAGTTTCGCTACCAGCGAAACTATATGCTATATATATGCGGTAATGCGAAACTGAATGCTCATTTTCGCACTATTGTACTGTTGGTTGACCGGAGCCCTAATATCATCTCCCGTTTGATTCTGATTTCTAGTGTGTTTTTCTAAGTGTTTGTTGATTGTTTAAACTTTAGGTGGGTGTTTCGAACCTTCGTACATAGGTTAATCTAGATTTAATCAACGTTTAATGGGTGTATTTAATTTCGACTCTTTGGCACCTTCGTAGTTCTTACTTCAAAAGTACAGATGACTCTTCAAAACTGAACGAAAGTTCAATGGTTTTCATCGAAAATGTGAAGTTATGCTGTCCGAGCGAACTTGACAGTTTCGCTTGATAAAACTTAGTTTCGCATAACCGCCATTCAAGATAATAGGAATCTTACTAAGGCTTTGGGTTTTCGTGACTGCATATATGATCTTCTTGTTACACACAATGTTCGCCTCGTAGTCCATCAACCAATCCATTCCTAGGACTACATCGAAACCGCCTAAGGTCATCACGAACGGTCCAACAGGAAACTTATGGCCTTCTAATTCTACGTCGTTGCCTTGTAGCATCTCAAAAATATGTGTAGGACCGGTGAAGGGCGGTCACTTACAACACAACAACACAAAGAGGAGATTAACCAAACTTAATCAAACAGTAAAAATGGATTAACCACAATAATGATACTAAGAACACAAGTAACAAGTAAGAGACAGAACAAGAGATTTGGGTTTCAAGGATGCAGTATATTACTTTCTCAAGTTCTATTACAAGTGTTACAAAGCATAAAGAAAGATACTAGAACAAGGAATACTTATACTACAACCTACAGCCGGCTATACTTTGAAAGCCAGCTGGATCCAATTGACTAGACACAAACAAAATCAATTGTAGAATCAAAAGGCATATCTGCCTTTTTGACCTTGTGACTATGACATGCCATAGCTCACATCCTTATCTATTACAAAAAGGATAAAGTACATAAAGTAGAAAGTTACAGACTCAAGACCTCAATGTACAGTTACCAAAAGCATGGACCTTTTCACCAAGTAATGTAAGTTGGTGACTTTACAGAGATGCAACGGAAAGGTGTCCAACTTTATGGAACAGTACATTAGATAAAGCATGTTACTAATAGTCTTCGGAAGAAATCTGTCTTCATAAGATGAAGCTTCGAAAGACTTTGTCTCTGAGGCTTCGAAAGACTTCATATTTGGCTTCGGATATTGGTCTTGGCTTCGGAAGATTTTACACTTAGAATATTTCTAGTGCATGGTGTAAAACTTCCGAAGCAATTCTACTTCAGTTCTTTAGTGCATTGCTTGCAGAGAGACTTTGGATGTTTTGGTTTGCATCAGACTTATAAGAATCCTTACAAACTCCCCCTAGGCTGATGCTACCAAAACATTTAGAAGATCTTCAGATGTTAGTAGTCTTCAGCACAATGATGACCATACCCTTCTTCATTAGATGGTCAGGATCATTCAGACTTTCATAGTATCTTCTCATCTCAAAGACATCATGCAGAGGTAAGTTGATTATGTCTTGCCATGTATAGACATTCTCAACACCTTAATTTCTGATTACATGCCATCTTTCTGGATTGGTAGAGAAGGTTCAGGATAAGATGGGTGTCTCAGCTGCAAGAGGAGCCACTTGCATTGGAGTTGATTGGGCTGCCTCTTCATGCACTTCCTCAGGTTGATCTGACTCAGCCTGAGGTGTAGAGGTAGATGATTTAAGCTTCTTCTTCTTAGACTTTGTTTTAGAAGCCATCCTTTTCTTCATCTTAGATGACTTTAACTGAGAAGACTGGTCTGCAACACCTTGTTGATTATCCTTGTCTTTCTCAGTTTGGTGTTCCTCCCTCACAGGTTCAGAAGGAGAGAGAGTTTGACCCTGCTGTGGATCAGAAGATGAAGCTTGCTGAGGCTCAGCAGGAGGTCCAGGTTGTGTTGTCTCAGGTTTTTCAACCTTAACGTCCACTTCAGGTGGGACTTGACTTGGAAGAGAGTGTAAGTTAATCAGTTCTCCACTCTTGATCTTCTGCTTGATTACCCTTATATGCTCATCCATTGTGGATAGAGACATAGGGCCAAGTGTTGGTCCATATGATCGATGAACAGTACAATTGATTGAATAGTTTGATCAATATCACTTATATAAGCACAATAACAAACAATTAAGAGAAGAATAAGAAGAATCAAGACATATTTGAAATGCAAATGAACTAACTCACTCAATATCAATAAGCACAATGTATTTCAATGAAGTAACTGCTTGAGAATGATAGTTTGCAACAGAATTCCACGTTTTGGGTTTTGCAAACTTATCATGCAAAATGAAATAACAAAACTATATATAGCAGTCATAGTTTCGCTGACAGTTTCGCTACAAGCGAAACTGTCATGCCGAAACTATAGTTTCGCCCGGCAGAACATAAGTTCGCCGGGTGAACCAAAACAGCAAACTGTGAGCGAAACTATAGATTCGCTCACAGTTTCGCTGGACTGCCAAAACTGCTAATAACTATCAAAATACAAACTGAAACTAACACAAGTCCTATTACATTGAAAAGTAAACATCTATACTAAAGTGAGTCCAACCTATCATGATCTTCAATACTCCCCCTAGGTTGGACCTCACTTTCTTCACTGCTCTTCGTTCGGCTCTTCAGCTCCCGTTTCCTCAGCTGCTGTAGATCTGTCTTCAACTCCTCCTGCAGCAATGTCTTGAGAAGCTTCAGCCACGGATTCTCCAAGATTAGTTCCTGCCTCATCAGCTTCATGTGAATGACCACTAGCTCCAGCAAACTGTCTAGTTAAGTCTTGAACATCCATAGCCAAGTCATCTTGTGCTCTCACCTTTTCAGCCAAACTTTTTACCTCTGCCCGAACTCCCCTTATTTTGTTCGCCACATTCATAAACAAGCTTGCCTCCTTCCTTGTTTCCTCACCTGCCCCCGCCTTTATATGATTTTCACAAAGGATCAAAAGATCTTCATCACAAAAGCTGAATAACTCCATTGGGTCAAACACCCTAAATTCTCTTCCTTGTTTAACTCTAATCACAGCCTCCCCGGTGTTATTATCATAGAACCACTTCTCAAAGTCCTGTAAACGAGGAGGAAGAGGATCAGCCAGTCTTACTCTGTTCACAGTCTTAGGCGGTTTAACTCTCAACACAATTCTCCCTTTCCCTGTCTCCCAGTCTTTGTCTTTCTTGGATCTCTTTCGTTCAGCCTTCATAAAACCAAATGATTCAAAATTATCATTTAGACCATTTTTAATCTCCTTCTCCAGAAATTCTGCCCTTTCACTTAAATTAGCATTAATCAAAGGCAATGTAGCTAATCGTCTCAGATCCCACTTAGGCAAGGTCTTAAACGCCTTCCTCTTGAGCATGTAACTGATATTGCCTCCTCGTCTTTTAATCAAGAACATCTTTAAGAAAGGATTATAACACCAGCTGATTATCTTCTTGTCTGCTTCCTTTCTGTTCAAACCCTCCAAATTTTGAAACAGAGGGGTGAGTTCTTCAGACTCCTTCTCTTTTATCAACCAATCACTCTTATCCATTTCAAACACATCATTCTCATCCTCTCCCTTCTTAGCCACATACACTAGAGGTCTTTCATCTACTTCATAGAATTCCGGCTCAGAATCATAATCAATCAACTGCTCATCCTCCTCTTCTTCTTCATCAATCAAACTTTTACCTTTATCTGATGTCTCCTCATGAGTGGCTTTAACAATCACTTCTTCTCCCAAAATATCTTTATCAAAGTCAAACTGTAGATTAACAAACTCAGCCTCAACAATCTCATCTTCATCATTTCTACCAGCCTCTACATCCTCTTCTCTTGGAATCTCTTGTTCTCTTGTTTCAGTGTCAGCTGCTCCAGAGGTGCCCTCTCCTACCTTTGATGAGGTACCAACATTCAAGAATGGGTACTTAGATAAATCAGTCATATCATCTAACTCAGATTGAGTTAGTTGACTGGGTAGGCCAGCAGCAGCCTTCATCTGTGAGATCTCTTCAAATAACTTCTTAATCAAGCTGTTCTGATCAATCAACATCTTCTTCATTCCATCCATGATCTCATCTTTCTGTTGTTCCCGAATCTCTTGATTCATCAGTTTGGTCTTTATCATACTTAACTCATTAGCCAATGAAGTATTTAGACCACGAATCATATCCTCATCAAGACCAGCACTTGCTTCTTTCCCAGCTGTGAAACCTTCATGTCTATGTTTTGATCTCCGTTCAGGTTCTACAAAGTCAGTCCTCTTTTTAGACCTTCGTTCCTTCTCCACCCTTATCTCTTCAGCTTGTGTATCTATATCTTCTTCAAAATCATAATCTTTCTCCTTTGCATATCTCTTTCGTTTCTTAGCTGCATCAGCTTGTTTCACCCGTGTTTCCTCAGCTCTTTTATTTTCAGACTCATCCACTCGTCTGATATAATTCCATCGCTCTGGTGGATACATGTTCTCCCAGAGATGGGTTATTTTACCGCTGAAATCATGGCGTATAGCACAGCAATCTGCAAATATCCGAGGGTTCATCTGAACCAATCTCTTAACTTCACCGTGTTTAGGAACATCAGGAATCAAATCATCAATCATCATTTGAATAAAACGAGGATATAACAACCATTTATCCTTTTTCACTGCCATCACGTTTTCTGCCATACAAGCGAAGATCAATCTAGCAATGTTTGCCTTCTCTCCTTTGCAACATATCACCATTGCTTTGGCCCAGTCAAGATTAAGTCCATCTGATCCACCCTTACGGTGATCTAAGCACATAATAAACACGTGAGCTATATATCTCCATTCTTTAGATAAAAATGACTTTTTAATCTCTTTCCTTGACCCAAAAACTGGTCCCTCATATCCCATTTGCCTGAAAGATTGGAATACTTCAGATTCTGTCATATCAACCTCATCACCAGTATCATCGTCCAGTCTAAGAATCCTCGACACATCTTCAGCAGTAATAGATATATCATGAGCAAGTACCCTAGCTGTGATCCTCTGAACATCTCCTCCGGTGTTGTATTCCGCTGACCTCCAAAAATCTCTAATGTGAAGATCATATATAGTGGGAGAATGAGAAATAGCATATGCAATGGGTGATCGTTGGAGCCATCGAATACAATCTCGAAATCCGGCCGCTTTAGGCAAAGTATCATCTAATATCGCAGTAATGTTATTCCTCTCGTCAAACTTTAGATTCGCCATAATAATCTGAAAGGATCAACAAATAAATTTGAATAAGAAATACTGAAAATAAGAAAAATAAGATACAAACAAAAAAAAAAAAAAAAAAAAAAAAATTAATTTCGGCAAGCGAAACAACAGTTTCGCTCACTAATACATGATTGATTCGCTGAATTAAAGACAATTTCGTCAAGGAAATCAAACAATTTCGACAAGCGAAACTATAGTTTCGCTCATAGAAACTTGTTAATTTCGCAGAACAAAAAGTATTTTTGACAAGATTAGAATGATTCAAAGTAGTTTCGCAACTAGTTTCACCAGAAATTAATTTAGATTCGCTGTTACAAATTAGTTTCGCTGACTTGAGAAATTATAGACGAAACTGTGAAATAAGGATTAGTCTTTGCGAAATTAGATAAGATGTGCCGAAACTGTTAAGTTCGCTCGGACAGCATAACTTTACAGTTTCGCTGAAAAACAGTGAACTTTCGTTCAATTTCGCTGAAACTTCGGTAGTTTCGCTGAACGAACAGCGAAACCACCGAAGCGACAAATCCAAATCGCTTCACAGAACAGAGATATAATCCAGATTAAATGCTCAATTCATGTTAGAAACTCACATCTGAAGAGAATATCACTCAAAATCGGTCTAAAAACCAATTACAAATCAATATCGCCGTGTAAGAAGCCTAAAAACCCTAACAGTCAACTTGAACCAGATTTGCGAAGTTATGAAGAAAATTTCGCAAAATTGACTTATATAGTCAATAGTTTCGCTGGCAGCGAAACTATAAATTCGTCAAGCGAATTTACAGTTTCGCTCAGTGAAACTGTAATTTCGCTAAAAGATAACTGATTAACAACTTATAAGCTAACCTAGCGAAATTGCAGTTTCGCTTAGCGAAACAGTCAGCGAAAGAATAATTTCGCACCAAAATTTTTATTTATTTTTTATTATTATTATTTTTTTTTATTTTTTTTATTTTTATTATTTTTTTTTATTAATTTTTTATATATATTTTTATATATTTTTTATTATTTATTTATTATTATATTTTTTTTTATTTTTTTTATTTTTATTTTATTTTATTATTTTTTTTTTATATTTATTAACAATAATACTCAAGGGAAGCACATCACATAATGAGATCTAAAATAATCAGAGATCACATTCTCTAAATATTTTAGAACATAATGATGATTAAAAATCATCTACCAGTCATGAGATCATACTGAAAACAAGATCTGATCACAATCTGCACAGAAATCACAGAAATTAGAACAAATCAATAACGATTGCTGATATAATTATCCACTTTAAACTCATGCCTTATCCTTTTTCAAACAACAGCTTATGATTCATTTAAGGTTCGATTAGATGCTTTAGAATGCTAAGACCCCACAATCATTTGGTAAAAACCCTCACCCAACCTCAGGATTTATTGAATTATGAATCAATCTTCATGAAGCAAACTTTTGAAAAAGTATATAAATGATTATACACAAAATATTTCATTCTGAGAGAAATTCATCGATAAGATGATTTGACATAATTATATCAAAATGGTGAGAGCTCCAGATCTATACTCACGTATAACAGAGGAGATAACCATTTGAACATGTGCTGATGAGAGCTCCAGGTCAGTACTACCGTACAGCAGAGGAGATCATCACTCCAGGTCAGTACTTCCGTACAGCAAAGGAGATAAGCACAGACACAAGACATCTTAACACAAAAATAAAACAGCAGAGAATGATGACTAACAAAGCACAATGAACGAAAGATTCATTCTCAATCCATTTTTGTCAGGACTCAGTTTTTGTGCAATCCAAAATGAATAAGTAAATCCAGGCATTCTTAAGCATAAAGTTTAATTTAACCATAAAGCTGCTGTCTACTTCATTCATCAGGCTGAGTCTATCAAGCATATCGTCAAAGAATTTGATCCATTTCCTTATATTTTTTTTATTATGAAACAGAATCTAGAGACAGTTACTATCATTTCTCATAGAATTACTGGTCATGTAGATAAGAAATATTTTAGAAAATATACAATCATTTCTCATCATGTTAAATCCGATCTCAAAATACTGATATTACTCCCCCAAATTTTTATTTTCATATGTCAATTAATTATAGAAAAATTGGAACTAAAAAAGTTATTTTCATTTTTATTGTTTTTTTTTTAACTTATTATCAAAGAAATAGAAAATAAAAATTTAAAAAGATAGTAACCCAAGCATAGAAATCAATTCATAAAAACGAGGTTTGTCAAACGTTTTTGTGAAAAGATCAGCCTTTTGATTTTTAGTATCAATGGGAATAATATTAATGAAACCCTTCTCTTGAGCATCACGAATCGCATGAATTCGGGTTTCAATATGCTTTGTGCGAGAATGATGAATAGGATTTTTAGCAATTCCAATGGCAGCCTCATTATCACAGAATAAAGGTGTATGAAGGAAATTGATTCCATAATCAATCATTTGGTGTTGTATCCAGAGAATTTGAGAGCAGCAGCTAGATGCAGCAATATATTCAGCTTCCCCTGTAGAAAGAGAAACTGTTGTTTGTTTCTTGCTCTGCCAAGATACCAGACAATTACCCAAATATTGACATCCTCCAGACACAGATTTTCTGTTTAACCTGCAACCATTGGAATCACTGTCAGAATAAGCATGTAAATCAAAATTTCCACCATATGGATACCACAGTCCGAGACGAGATGATCCTTTGAGATAACGAAAAATTCGTTTGACAGCTTTCTCATGAGATTCCTTTGGAGCCGACTGATATCTAGCACAGTAACCAACAGCAAAAGTGATATCAGGACGACTTGCAGTAAGATACATGAGAGAACCAATCATAGAACGAAAAAGATGAGGATCAACTGGTTTTCCATTTTCGTCTGGAGTGAGACACGTCTGAGCAGTAAAGGGGGTCATTTCAGTAGACGTATCATCCATTTTAAATTTCTTCAGAATATCTTTAATGTACTTCTCTTGATGAATAAGAATTCCTTCTTTCTGTTGTTCAACTTGCAAACCAAGAAAGAAGCACATTTCTCCCATCATGCTCATTTCAAACCGTTGGCTCATCACTTCTTCAAACTCTCTACACAACTTAGAGTTTGTAGATCCAAAAATAATATCATCGACATACACTTGAACAAAGATCATTTCACCATTCACCTCCTTCTAAAATAGGTCATATCAATGACCACGATGAATACCATTCACTTAAAAGATATTGTGTAAGAGTCTTCATACCAGATTCTGGTGCTTGATGAAGTCCATACAAAGATTTATCAAGTTTATACACTTCACTTTTGTGAGCAAGAAATCTCACCACATGAATAACGTGAAAAATCCTCTGTAACACAAGACAGAAGACTTTTTTAGCATGGATTTAACACTAATTGGCCCAAATAATCAGTATGTAACAACTCTAGAGGACTTGATATGCTTATTTAAAAGTTTAGCTTATGAGATTTCTTATGTTGTTTTTCCTTTGGCACATGCCATGCATTTTTCAGACACAGAGAATCTTTTAAAGGAAGTCCTCTAACAAGATTGTTTCTTTACTAATTTATTAATTATCTTAAAATTGACATGGCCCAATCGACGATGCCACAAGAGTGACTCAGATGTTGATGCTTTTGAAGAAGACAAGTTGCAGTAGCTTTTGACTCATTAGAATTCATATCAGAAGATATGTATCGTGTTTCCTTGGAGCACGCATGAGATTAAATCTTCTGGAACAGCTATCTCTGATTTCAAAAATAAACATTCGTCAGATTTAAATAGAACTGGAATATCTTTATCACAAATTTGAGAGACGCTCAGAAGATTAAATGCCAATTCAGGAACATGGTTGACTTTTTCAAGAGTAGAGAGCCATTAGTAACTTCTCCTTGTCCAATCATTTTTCCACCACCCTTCTTGTCTCCAGCAAATGCCACATATCCTCCATTGATAATTCGATAATTAGTCAACAAATCTTTTAATCCCGTCATGTGTTTGGAACAGCCGCTATCAACATGCCACAGACTGTTTACACTCTTTGAAGAAGATCCCTGAAATGAATAAACAAATCATTTAGCCAGGAGTAATAGGGACCCAAGATTGAACAACCTTTGTTTTCAAAGAAGCTGATTTTTTATGAAAGAAATTATTAACCAATTTTGTCAATTTATTCCCAAAGCAATTTCTATTAGAGGATCTTTCAATCAAAGGGCAATTTTTGATAAGATGATCCTCTTCACCACACCTGAAACAATGATGTTTGAATCTAGATCGATGATGTGATGAAGTAAAAATAGGATCAATAATAATCTCCTCATCACATTCAGACAAACTAGAATCAACATCACTGAATGTCTCATACATCTCATGATGTTTTTGTTTATTTGTCTCAGAATTATTCTTTACAAAATCATAGCTTGATTCTTTTGACAAATCAGTAAAACTCGTACCATTGGTACTAGTTTCAGAAGAAGGAGAACTGCATTTTTCTGAAGATGTCATATTTAATGGTATAAAAGATGAATAGGTTGAGAAAAGAACTTTTCAAAAGAATTAGTTTTAAGTTTCTCAGTTGTGTTATGTGAAACATCAGATTCTTTTGGTGAAACATCAGATTCATTCAATTCAAAACCAGAACAAAAATCATCACTATTAAGATTTGAATTACAAGATGAAATAGAACAATCAGGAGAACATGAGACATTCAAGTCTGTTACATTTGAACTAGAAACAAATACTGAATTTAAACTAGACTTATTATCTAAAACAGACTGCAATTTTTCAGGTGTACTAGAACTAGTGCATCCAAGCCCACTAGTTGGTCCATAGTCGTAGTCTTCACGAATGTACTTAGAGTTATTCCCAACTAAACCTGCAGACATACTATCAGTATCTGATTTGATTAAATCATTAGAAGGATGAGGAACAGGCATAGGATAACCTGTACATTTTCATAACCCAAACCAGTTTTAATTCTTGCTCCCCGTTGAGATTTACAAAGATCATCATGTTTCATTCCAGAAATAGTCCATTTATCTAACTTTGACTGAAGTTTGCTTGCTTCAAATTCAGCCAGAGCAACTCGTTCAGTCAAAGTATTAATCTCTACATTCCTTTCCAAAACAATTCTTTTTAAATGATCAGTTTCTTTTAAAGCCTCATTTAATTTCACAAAATATTTTGATTCATTCAATTTAAGTTCATCATTAATTCGTTTTAAATCCTTTTCATTATCAATTAACAAACGATTAGCCTTATAAACCCCAAAAAGTCTAATTTTACAAGCAGATGAACACATATCCTGTATTACCTCATAAGGAAGTCCCATTACCATCTTTTCGGCAGCTAAAGCTTTATCGCACATGCATACTGGAGTACTCGATTTCCTTTCCTCAACAGTAGCGGCCGCATCATCCTTCTCTTTTCCTTTCACAGCTTTTGAATCTGTAGCTTTCTCTTTCTTCTCTCCATCATCTCTCTCTTCTTTCTCTTTTACTGAAGATTCATCTCTCTCCTTTGAATTCTTTAAACAGCACAAACTCATCTTTCTCAACTTCCATCTCATCACTTTTCACAATCTCAGCAACTAAAGCATGATTTATTTCAGATCTGGTTTCTTCCACCTCTGCACTCCAGTCAAAATTAGAAATCAAGGCTGACTCCTTTTTCGAATTTCCCTCTTCCTTTACTTTCTCTGTCAATCTTGGCACTCCAGTGTTACTAGGATCTGTTACAATTGGTAATGGACATTCACGTTTAAAATGTCCCAATTGTTTACAGTTGAAGCATCTCAGTTTTGACTTGTCAAATCCTAGTTTTGAGGTTGATGATTGACCACCGAAGTTCTTTCTTCCCGTTCTTTCCATAAACCTCCGAGCTCTTAAAGTTAACATTGCCATTTGCCATTGAATGTCAGTCTCTTCCAAATCATCAGGATCAACTTGATACATATCCTCCATAGTCATTCCTTTACCCTTCAACTCACCAGCAACAAGAGCTTCATAGCTCTGAACAAACATTCCAAAAAGAGCCATTGTTTCTGATGGAATAGTAGTTTCAGCATTCACCTTAGAATTTCCCAATTCCTTTCCAACATGATTACTACCACTTGAGAAATTACTTGAATTGCTCCCTCCTTGAATTGGATTCTGAATGTGAGAGTTTGCAGCGGATGACAATAAAGCAGCATTTTGAGAAAAACCAGGTGTGGGCATCATAGTCTGGTTAAATTCTCTTCTTTTCATATCCAACTCAAAAGATTTCAATTTATTAATGATATCCATCAGCTTGTAATCTGTAAAACCTCTTTCTTGTTTGAGCATCCTCACTTGAAGACTCCATTGTGGTGGAAGAGAATCGAGAAGTCTGTTAACTTGTTCGCTGTTGGAGAGTCTTTCATCATATTTCTTCAGAGTGCTTGAGACAGTTAAGAATCGATTTGTAAGATCTGTCAAACTTTCATTCTTATATCCTACAAACGAGTTAAACTCCTTTTCAGCTTGAATACTCTTGTCTTTCACCAGATCTGCATTCCCATCAAAGAATTCACAGAGAGCATCATAAAGGGATTTAGCATTTTTATGCTCTGCAAAACGATTATAGATGTCAGGAGCCAAGCAGAGAGTTAGAGCACCAAATGCTTTTTGATCACGATCAATCAGTTTCAGATCTCTTTCAGTATAAGAAGATGGATCTTTATTCTGAGAAACGACATCACCAACTGTAACCGTAGGTATATGAGGACCTGAAATAATCGATTCCCATTGATTATGATCTGTATAGAAAAAGAAAGCCTTGAGACATCTCTTCCAATCTTCAAAATTATCTCCATTAATGAGTCTTGGAGGTCTATTAGGAGCAACACTTTCAAGATCCGCAAGTGTGAGAGTAGTTAATTTTGACATGATAATTTCGCAGAAAGTTTGGTAATTTCGCTGGTAAGTTCGCTGGCAAATTCGCTAACAACTTCGCTGAGAAAGTAAGCCTGCTTAATAGTTTCGCTACAACAAATACTTTCGCAAACTCAGACACTTTCTCTTGAAATTTCAGCAGCACTTTCGCTTGAATCAAAGACAACAATTGCTTAGTTTCGCTGCTAATTTCGCAGGAAACAAGCTTAAACTTTCGTTCAGATATAGTTTCGGCAGCACTTTCGCTTGATACTTGATCAAAAACACTGCTGAACTTTCGTTCAAAGAGATACTTTCGCTGAAATTCTAAAAAACAACTTCAGATTCAAAATAAACCATAATTTCGCTGAATGATGATCGCAGTTTCGCTGTAAGAACTGTAGTTTCGCTCGTCGATCTGAAAACCCTTTTTCACCTTAAAATCAATCCAAAATCATCCAAAACTCAATGAATTTGAGATCTGATGATTGTAGAATCTTCCTCAATGAAGAAAAAGCATAATTCAATCAATTTCCATCCCAAAAACAGCTAATAATTCGATGAAAATTGATTGAACCTAGATATTGACCAAAACCACCAAAACTCAACAAATCAAGAGCACTAAGGCTCTGATACCATATTGTTGGTCCATATGATCGATGAACAGTACAATTGATTGAATAGTTTGATCAATATCACTTATATAAGCACAATAACAAACAATTAAGAGAAGAATAAGAAGAATCAAGACATATTTGAAATGCAAATGAACTAACTCACTCAATATCAATAAGCACAATGTATTTCAATGAAGTAACTGCTTGAGAATGATAGTTTGCAACAGAATTCCACGTTTTGGGTTTTGCAAACTTATCATGCAAAATGAAATAACAAAACTATATATAGCAGTCATAGTTTCGCTGATAGTTTCGCTACAAGCGAAACTGTCATGCCGAAACTATTGTTTCGCCCGGCAGAACATAAGTTCGCCGGGTGAACCAAAACAGCAAACTGTGAGCGAAACTATAGATTCGCTCACAGTTTCGCTGGACTGCCAAAACTGCTAATAACTATCAAAATACAAACTGAAACTAACACAAGTCCTATTACATTGAAAAGTAAACATCTATACTAAAGTGAGTCCAACCTATCATGATCTTCACCAAGTCTCCTTCCGGTGAATCCATACAGCTTCAAGAAGCTCATCATCCTTTGTCTATCAGCAGACTTCTTCATATTCTTTTGGATGATGGCTCTTGACTTTGCAGCTTCTTCCCTTAGCTTCTTCTAAGTTGTCTTTCTCTCTTTGACTAACTCAAGCTCAAGTTGTTTTAAGTACTCAAACTCAACAAAGTCATAGCACAAGGGAAGAAGTGCATCTGCCTGATAGAAGCCTGTGGCACTCAGGTAGTTGATCATTTTGATCCTATCTTCTTCTTTGTCTACCTGAGGTTCTTGTTGAACCACATCTTCTTGTACAGGGCTTTCTTGAACTGGGGAGAGAGTAGGAGCATGCTTGTAGAGTCTTTTCTGTCTCTTCTCCTCTTTGAATTGGAGAAGTAACCTTGCATCCTCTTTTTCTTTCATCTCTCTTGACAGTTCCATGTCAGCCAGTTCATTTAGTTGTTCTAAGGGGAGAGAAATGATATTGTCTATATCATAGTTCCTTGACTGCAGATAATTTATCCTGACTGCCCTTAACTCATCATTCTGAGTATCTGGTCTGGGGGCAGCCCTGATAGTAGACTCCATGAGTCTTGAAGACTCAGCAGAGGAACTTTCTCCCCTCAGCCTCCTTTTCCTCTCTCTCTCCTCCTCCTCAATCTCCTCAGGAGTCAAAATCCTTTTCCTTTTGTCACCAACAGACCTTTGTGACTCAGGGTGGATAGAGGTTTGGCCTTCATTGCTTGGTGTAGCATCCATGCTCTGGCCAGAGAGAGGTTGAGAAGCACCTTCACCAGCAGGTGTCTCAGAAGGAATGTGGATCTCTGCAGCAGTTGATGATGATGAGACAGGGGTCTCAGGTTCTGCCACTGGGCCTTCAGTCAAGGTTTCCCCTATGAAAATAATCTTAGGGTCTACCTCAACATCCAGTTGACCGATGGCATTACCTGATTGCTTAAGTCTCCTTCTTAAGCTAAACTCTGCAGTGATCCTGTCTTGGATTCTTTAAGCCAATCTGTCAGCTTATCTTGAGTTGCTTGGGTTGACAAGTGGCATGTTGACTAGATCCAGACCTTCATAGAAGTTCAAAGTTTGAAAATCAAATACTTCTTGTTGCCCATGAACTCTGTGAAGAATAAGGGCTCTTCAATCAGCATCATACCTCCACCTAATGATGTAGTTTGAAGCTCCTTGAGGTGGGGATGACACAGCCCTTGCTATACCTTCCTCAAAGAGACTCCTGATGATAGAGTCTATAGAGTCCACATTAATGTGAACTTGAGGAAGTTGCTGAGAATGCACAATTGCAAGTGAGGATGGTGAGTCCTCTATGTCCATTCTCTGTGAAGAACTCCTAGGTTCTGTGGCTGCAATGACTTTCTCCCCCTTTTTGGTAGCATCACCCACTTGCATAGGTGAGCTGGAGGATAGATCAATCACATCCACAGGTTCTTGTGTTCCTGGTTGAGCTCTTCTTAGAGGTCTCCCAGCTAGTTTTTCCTTAAGATATGAAATCTCAAGTTGCTGATCATTGACCCTGTTGTGTAAGGTAGTCACCTGAGATTCAAGGTGACTAACCTTAGAGACTAAATAGGAGCATGTTTTTGATAGTTTTTGCACCTTTAGTATCAGATTCCCCTCTTCTTCATCAGAAGAATCATTGGGGGATGAGATGATTGGACCAAAGTCCTCTCTCTCACCACCAGCTTCAGTTTCTTGGCTGCTGGTTTTCCTCTGCTCACTAGCAATCTCAGTTGAGATGTCAGTGGGCTGAGTTGCCATGGTTGAGGTCTTAATAATGTAATCACTTGCAAAAGTGAGAGCCTCTTCCATATGGATATCCTGAACAGGTTCAGAAGTATCCACCTCAGTTATAGGTGACTGATTTGGGCTAGACTGAGGAGACTCAGGAGTACTCATCTCTCTTTGAGTAGGGGAAGAGAAGAGAGACTCATGGTACTCACTGAAACCTAAGTCTTCATCAGTATAGAAGGATAGGTTGGGAATGGGTTGATTTAGATCTAAAGGCTGGGGATGGTAACTGTCCCCTGAAGGTTGTTCACTTGAGTGTTGAGACTCAGAGTGAAGGCTTAAGGCAGTTGAGCTTGTGAGCTCATCATGGTGAGCATGAGTAACCTCAGCCCTGATAGTTGAAGAGATGGGAGTGGTTTGCTCCTCAGGGGAAGTGGGAGCTCTAGTGTCCACTTCCTCCTGTAAAGGTGATTATATGGGGACCTGCACAGACTCAATAGCTTGAGCAGGGGTTCGTTTGGATTTTCTTTGGTAGGTGAGGGTTACTTGAGGCCTTTTTAGTGGTAGAGAGGTAGAAGGTGTGGGTTCAACACTAGCTTGTGTTGCTAGGTTGTCACCTTAAGCAATGAGCTCTAACATTTTGGGGATAAGGGCTGTTTCTACCCCTGAGAAGCCTACAGTTGGCTTCTTCATGATTTTAAAGATGCCGGGCTTCATCTGTCCCACTTTAAGAACATTATCTGTTTCCCTCAACTGTGAGCCCAGTTCACAGTTGAGAATGTGTTGAACATATCTAGGAAACATATAATACTCTAAGGAGTCCAAGTTAGCAAGTAAATTGGTATAGACAAATTGAGAGTACCTGAACTTGACCCCTTGAACCATTCCATGTACTATAAAGGAGAGATCCTCAGGAATCTGGTCCCATCCTCCATGCTTGTTTGACAAGCTATGGATAACCACATGGAGTAGGTATTTCCACTGGGATGAGACCTTCCCTTTCCTGAAGGTCTTTACAGAGAAATCCCCCTCATAGCCCATCTGCTCAAAGGAATGATTGACAACTTCCTTTAGGAAGAACAACTCACCTTCTTCATCATCCAGCTGCAAATGAGTGTTGATGATGGCCGGAGTGATGAAGATTGTCCTCCCTTGCACTGTGGCAGACAGTGCCTTCTCCCCATCCATGATGACCTCTTGGCAGGTCTTCCAAAATTCAAGCAGATGATCCTCATAAAGAGTAGGATCAATGGTTAGGGAGGTGAAGTAATTTGATAGAGTTAAGAATTGGCAAATCTCTGAGAAACTTTCATCTTTCTCAGAGCTTAACAGAGCAACCTGATTATGTTGCCTGTGAAGTTGCATGGAGAAATCTGGGTTGTTTCTGCGGTTAAGGTTGGCCATTTGAGAAGCTTAAGGATGAAGAAAGGTGAAAAGCAAAGGCGGTTTTGGGAATTAGGTTTGAGGAATAGTAGAATTGAAGAAGATAGTGAGGGAGAGGGGGAACCGTTGGGTATTTATGTGAAAAGGATTTGAACCAAAGTTAATGAAAGAGGATAAATTTTGAAATCTGAATGTCGGTCCCACCTTTGAAAAAGTAGTTAGCTTTTGCTCAAAAAGTAGTTTTCTTGGAATTCGAAAAGCTTCCGAAGGTAAATTATCTTCGGAAGTTTTTAATGAAAAAGCTTCCGAAGCTAAAATGACTTCGGAAGAATTTCCTGAGAGTCTTGAAAATTTTGCTTCGGAAGAGAAATAAACACTTGAATGCTTTGTATATAAAACAACAAAGCTTCCGAGAGTTAATTTTGCTTCGGAAGGAAAAAGTCCTTAAAAACAAATAAGTGTCTGAGACAAGTATTTAAGCTTCGGAAGATAGATTTAGACTTCTTCCGAAGGTAAAATTTCTTAGACATGTATTTATTTTGAAGACATGATTTTCTTCCGAAGGTAAAACTATATCTTCCGAAGGATCATAAAATTTTCAAGAATCTAAGGAAAGTCTTCAAAAAGGATTTGATATCCAAAGAAAACATGAGCTTATAAAAGTGATGAACTAGACAACTTAGGACACACATATTTTAAGAAATAGTTAGAATTAGTTTTAAGAAAATATCTACTCAAAGTTAATCATCCCAATAGCTGATATTAGATACTTAAATCTCTGTTCATCAAAAGCTTTTGTAAACAGATAAGCATATTGTTCATCTGTATGAACTTTGACTAGTTTAATTAATCCCTTTTCATAGTTATCTCTTATTAAATGATACCTGATATTGATGTGTTTGGTCCTTGAGTGCTGCACAGGGTTCTTAGTGATAGAGATAGCACTATTATTGTCTATGTGGATAGGAGTCTCCTTGAAGTTAAATCCATAGTCTAGCATCTGATTTTGAATCCAAAGCACTTGAGCACAACAACTTGCAGCAGTAATGTATTCAGCCTCAGCAGTTGATGCAGACACGCAGGATTGTTTCTTACATTGCCATGAGACAACCCTTCCACCAAGGAATTGAAATCCCCCAGATGTAGACTTTGCAGTCATGTTGCAACCACCATAATCACTATCTGTATAAGCATACAGATTGAAGTCAGGATTCTTTCGATACCATAAACCAAGTGTTGAAGCACCTTTGAGGCATCTTAAAATCCTTTTGCCAGTGATGAGGTGAGACATCTTAGGGTTAGCTTGATATCTTGCACAAATACATGTAGCAAACATGATATCAGGGCTGCTAGCTGTAAGATACATAAGAGACCCAATCATAGCCCTGTATAAGTGTTCATCTACACACTCCCCCTCAAGATCAGGTCCAAGGGAGTGGTTTCTGGCTATGGATGTCTTAGCAATCTTACAATAAGTCATGTTGAACCTCTTGAGTATGTCCTGAACATACTTTGATTGACTTATGAAGATGCCATCTTCAACTTGCTTCACTTGAATTCCCAGAAAGAAATTGAGTTCTCCCATTGCACTCATTTCAAATATGTCTTTCATCAGCTTCTCAAAGTCTTTGCAGAGCTTTGGATTAGTTGAACCAAAGATGATGTCATCTACATACACTTGAACTAGCAATAAGTCATTTCCCTGTCCTTTGATGAAGAGAGTTCCATCTATAGTACCTCTCCTGTATCCATGTTTACAAAGATACTCAGACAATGTCTCATACCACTTCCTGGGTGCCTGATGCAGCCCATAAAGAGCTTTGTCAAGCTTGCAGACATAATCAGGATGATCAGGATCTACAAATCCAGGTGGCTATTTGACATAAACCTCTTCATCAATCACTCCATACAAAAAAGCACACTTTACATCAAGTTGAAAGACCTTGAAGTTCTTGGATGCAGCAAATGCCAGGAATATCCTAACAGCTTCTAATCTTGCTACAGGAGCAAAGACATCAGTGTAGTCAATCCCTTCTTCTTGTGTGTATCCTTGAACAACTAGTCTTTCCTTGTTCTTGATGATAATGCCTCTATCATCCTTCTTATTCCTAAACACCCATTTGGTTCCAATGGTAGTCTTCCCATGAGGAAGAGGACAAAGGTTCCAAACTTTTTGCCTTTTGAATTGAAGCAACTCTTGTTGCATAGCTTCAACCCAACTTCCATCCTTTAGAGCCTCATCAACTTTCTTTGGCTCTATCTGAGATAAGAAACAAGAGTGAAGACAAACATTTGCTTCATGGGTTTGTCCTCTTGTTCTTACCCCTGTGACAACATTTCCAATGATGTTTGTGGTGGGGTGAGACTTGTGCATCCTAAGCTGAGGGATCACAACAAGTTGCTGAGAAAGATCCAAATTTGAGAAATTTAGATCTGGCATACATGATTCACCCTCCACATCACCACACTTATCAAGAGTGACTTGATCCAATGAGTGTGTGACATCATTGATGTTGTTATCTATGGTGTGCTTATTAGCATCAAGGAATTCCTGATCACTTTCACCATCACCATTGTTGTCTTCCACAATTGAGGTATCTTTATCTGGTTGTGAAGCCTCTGAGCTGGAATTTGAAGGCACCCCAGATGTATCAGCTGAGTTTGTCATTGTAGTGCTGATAGAAACCTCATTTGCTGAAGTAGTTCCAACTGGAGCTGAAGATGTATGAGATGAAGGTCTTCCTAGCTCAAATCTTGAATCAGGATCACCTGTATTTAAATTTTCTGCAGATCCTGAAACATTCCCACAAGATTTGTTAAAACAGTTGGTAACTAAATCAAGATCAAATAGCCAATCAGGACCAGAACCAGCCACACAGGGTGTGTGTTCATTGAAAGTCACATTGGCTGACTCCTCAACAATTCTAAGTCTGAGATTATATACTCTATAAGCTTTAGCTTGGGAAGAGTATCTAATGAAGTGTCCATCATCTGATTTCTCAGCAAATTTGGCAATTTGATCTTTGGTATTCAAGATGGTGCAAGGACATCCAAAAGACATGAGAAAACCAATGAAAGGTTTTCTCTTGTGCCAAAGTTCATAAGGAGTCTTACCATGTGTCTTAACTACTAAAACTCTGTTTTACACATAGCAAGCAGTATTTACTGCCTCTGCCCAGAAGGTGATGGGCAGTTTAGAGTCAGACAACATAGTTCTTGCAGCTTCAATTAGTGTCCTGTTTCTCCTCTCAGCAACACCATTTTGCTGAGGAGTCCTGGGAGCACTATATTGTCTTGTAATACCTTTTTCATCACAAAATGTATCAAGGATTTTGATTCTTGAATTCAGTCCCTTGATCACATCTTATGGTTTTGACCTTGTGATCACTTTGATTCTCAATTTTTAAGATGAAATTCTTCAGAATCTCAGGGGTCTCATCCTTAGTTCTAAGAAAGAAAACCCAAGTGAAACTTGTAAAATCATCTTTGATTACCAAACAATAAGAGGTCCTTCCTAGACTCATTACACTGGTGGGGCCAAAGAGATCCATATGTAATAAGTGTAGGGGAGTAGTGATGAAGTTCTTTTCCTTAGGCTTGTGAGATACCTTATGTTGCTTCCCTTTCAGGCATGCAACACAATGATCATCACTTGTAAACTCTTTCTTTGACATTCCAGTTACCAAATCATGTTTAATTAGTTTATTCATGTTCTTAAAGTTTACATGGCACATTCTTTTATGCCATAGGAAAGACTCATCACTATTTACTTTAGAAAGAAAGCATGAAACTTCTCTAGAGGGAGATGTTTCTTGCAAATCCATCTTGTACATGTTCCCTTTCCTGGGGGCTCTAAGCAGGATGTGCTCATGAGGAATGACCACTCCAGGCTTGAGAACAATGCACTCATGCTCAGTAAAGAGCATGTTATGACTCTGATCACAAAATTGGGATACACTCAGAAGATTGTACCCAAGCTCCTTGACAAAGTTTACCTTTTCAATGCTGAGCTTACCATTTGTGACCTTGCCCCTTCTAGAAATGTAACAACCTTCATCTCCGCCAAAAGCAACTGGTCCTCCATCAATCCTCTCAAAGTTATGGAGTAGTGACCTATTGCCTGTCATGTGCCTGGAACAGCCACTATCAATGATCTAGACATTCTTGTTTGTCTTGAGTTGTTCCTACACATGGAAAATGATTAGTTACATTTGGAAACCCAAGCCTTACTTGTCTTGGGCTCACTAGGTATAATAGAAGGTAATGCAACAGTAATAGATCCTATGGTTGTGCTAGAAGGATCTTGAGCTGTTGTTGATGGAGAAACTTCAGTCACTTGGTCTTTCTTAGACTTCCACACCACCTTTGGAGTCTTGGACTTGACCTTCAAAACCTCGGAAGCTTTTGGGACTTCGGAAGTTTTGATGACTGAACCTTCGGAAGATTCTACAGTCACTGCAGCAGACTTCAGTGCTTTGGAAGAATTCCTTTCTTCCGAGACCAACTTCTCTTTCGAAGGTAATTTTCCATTTGCCTTCTTCTTTGATTTGGAGCTTACAAAGGAAACAGACTTTCCTTCCGAAGCTTGAATCTTCTTGAAACTCTTTGAAGTCATTGTCTTGGTCATATGGACAGTACTTTTAGGATTGTATGAACAATCCTTAGCAATGTGAGAGGTACTTTCACACATGACACACAACAATTTCTTCTTCACAAGAGTCTCCTTATGAGAGCAAGACTGTCTTTGGTCACATCCCTTTTCCACCTTCATCTTTGCAGATGCTGAGACAGTTCTTATGGGCTGGGAACTGTTCTTGGAGTTTGATGGTTCAGGCTGTGCAACAGTGGTACACAGCAGATCAGTCTTCTTCTTGGTACTGAGATGATTTGAACAAGAACCAAAACTCTTATATGAAGAGTTTTGGTTGATGTCTCCAGTCTTTACTACTTTAAACCCTGCAGAGATAAAAACTTGTTTCTGCTTAGAGTCAAAAGTAGCCTTGATCTCTTGAGCCTTCTTTGCTTTTCTTTTGCTCGATCAAGTTCTTTCTCATTGACTTGGTCATCACAGCAATCTTCTTCTCCTCAGAAGGATAGTGGCCCTTCTTAGAATCCTCCTCTTCACTCTTCTCAGAGGACTTCTTCACTATCTCTTCTTCATCCTCTTCACTTATAGGATCTATGAGAGGAAGCTCATCTTCACAAGTTTCACACCTAGGAGATCTTACAGACAAGATTGTGTGTGGAGGAGCTATCTCATTAGATCCCGGTCCCTGTCTATTTTGATAACACACCTTGTTGTGCAGGGATGAGGATATCATGTTCTTGAAGGTCTCTTCTTCAAGAACACTCTTTTCTGCCCTGGCTTTGCTGATCACAAGCTCAGCCTGGCACTCAGTCAGCTTGGTTATGAGATCTTTGATTTGAGTCCTAAAATCTGTATGCTCATGTTTTAGAACTGAAATGGTTCTCTCTAAGTCCTCTATCTTTAGTTTATAATCATTTTAAGACTTTCTAAAATCAGATTTTAAAATGTTTAAGGACTCAAGATCAGATCTCATTTCCAAGTTATAGGACCTGTATATGTTAACTTTAGCAATGCATTGAGGAGTACAGAGATGTTCCCATACCTTGGCTTCATAATGATCTGCCATTAGTGCTTGGTTTGGAGAAGCATCTTCCACCTGAAAGCTCCAGTCAAAGCCTCCTTCTTCAACAGCAACAACAGCTTGTTGCTTTGGCTTCTCATTCTTAGGGGCTTTGTCAGTGTAGTTTGCTCTGGTTTGTGCTTGGCCACCATTTGTTTTAGGTGCCTTACACTCTCTTGCAAAGTGGCCCATCAAGTTACAGTTGTAACACTTTACTTTGCTTTTATCCAATCCAAACTTTCCACTGGTTGCATTGCTTGGAAACCTCCTTCAAGTTCTCTTGTAAAACTTCTTGGCTCTATGAGTGAGAAGAGCCATCTGCTGGACTATTTCCATATATTCCAGATCATCTGGATGGATACAATCCAGGTCTTCAAGAGTGAAAAGAGAGTTGCCACAACTTTCATCAGAAGACACAAAGGCTTGAGAAGAGCTTGTCTCTTGGAATGGGCTTCCTTGAGTGTAGTTCTCCCTGGGTGTCTCTGGGAAGGTGATGAAAGGACCCTTTGGTGAGTTTTCATGGTAGCATATGAGATGATGTTGGGGTTCTATGCTATCCCTTTCAACCACATGCAGGGCCGAACCCAATTGATTGTTGGAGTTGCCAGATGAACGTTGCATGTTCATCTCCATCTGGTAGCCACTGAGAATCCCATATAACTCTGTCAGAGTAAGAGTTTTGAGATTTTCAGTCCTCTTGATCACCACACAATAGTGTTTCCATTGCCTAGGAAGTGAGGACATGAACTTCCTTACAATGTCTCTGTTTTCAAGAGGAACTCCTCCATCCACAAGGGTATCCACTATCTGAACATACCTAAAGTATTGCTGAGTCATGGTTTCATCTGTTTTGAAGGTGAAGTTTTCAAACTGCTGCTTCAGGAGATCCTTCTTGTTCTCCTTGGCTTCAAAGGAGCCTTCATACATCAGTTTTAGTGCATCCCACAGCTTTAGCTGTTTTGCACTTCTTGAAACCTCTGTACACAGAGTTTGAAAGGGCAGTTTGAAGAGCAGTCATGGCTTTTCTATCAATCTCTACTCTTTTCCTATCTTCATCAGAGTAGTTAGCCACATCTTTGGGGATCATACCAGCACCAGTAGCAAAAGGAGTGCTGGGTATGAAAGGTCCATTTTCAACAGACTCCCACATTCTTGAGTCTAGAGACCTGATGAAACCTTCCATTCTCATACACCAGGTATCAAAGTCATCAAGAGTGATCAGTGGGGACTTGTTCATGGTTCCAGTTTCCATATCAGTCTTTGAAATGGATGCCATTTGAAAGTTTAGTATTTGTGTGTGTGAGAGATCTTAAGATGGTGAGATCTTATATCAAGAGCCTGAAAAGCTCTGATACCAATTGCAGGACCGGTGAAGGGCGGTCATTTACAACACAACAACACAGGGAGGAGATTAACCAAACTTAATCAAACAGTAAACTGGATTAACCACATTAATGATACTAAGAACACAAGTAACAAGTAAGAGACAGAACAAGAGATTTAGGTTTCAAGGATGCAGTATATTGCTTTCTCAAGTTCTATTACAAGTGTTACAAAGCATAAAGAAAGATACTAGAACAAGGAATACTTATACTACAACCTACAGCCGGCTATACTTTGAAAGCCAGCTGGATACAATTGACTAGACACAAACAAAATCAATTGTAGAATCAAAAGACATATCTGCCTTTTTGACCTTGTGACTATGACATGCCATAGCTCACATCCTTATCTATTACAAAAAGGATAAAGTACATAAAGTAGAAAGTTACAGACTCAAGACCTCAATGTACAGTTACCAAAGGCATGGACCTTTTCACCAACTAATGTAAGTTGGTGACTTTACAGAGATGCAGCGGAAAGCTGTCCAGCTTTATGGAACAGTACATCAGATAAAGCATGTTACTAAAAGTCTTCGGAAGAAATCTGTCTTCATAAGATGAAGCTTCGGAAGACTTTGTCTCTGAGGCTTCGAAAGACTTCATATTTGGCTTCGGAAGATATTGGTCTTGGCTTCGGAAGATTTTACACTTAGAATATTTCTAGTGCATGGTGTAAAACTTCCGAAGCAATTCTACTTCAGTTCTTTAGTGCATTGCTTGCAGAGAGACTTTGGATGTTTTGGTTTGCATCAGACTTATAGGAATCCTTACAATATGATCTTCATATCAGAGACTTCTAGAGATCTGCCAAGTATGACACGAGGGCTAATCCTCAGAGGATTGTAGCTAGGTTTTGGAGAATGATATCTCCATCATTGTGGAGATCATTGCTCAGGTGCTAAGATTGCAGGAAGATTATGGGGATGAGATTGAGTTATCTGATCAAGAGGTGTTCGCGGCCTTCAAGAGTATGGGGTATGAGGGTCCTCCTTTTGGGACAAGGAAAGAAATCAAAAAGTATTTCTTGTCCAAGGAGTGAAGGTATATTGCTCATGTCTTTATCATGTGTTTGGATCATCGGAAGGGTGGATCAGATGGGCTTAACTAAGACTAGGCCAAAGCTATGGTTATTTGTTGCAGAGGGCAAAAGGCCAACATAGGTAAGCATATATTTGATTGCATGGTCGCGAATGTGATGGCGCTGCAGAAGGATAAGTGGTTATTATACCCAAGGTTTCTCTAGATGCTGAAAGATGATCTGATCCTAAATGTGCCTAGACATGGAGAAATAAAAAGATTAGTATAGATGAACACCAAAATATTTGCTGACTGCTCTGCCATTAGGTATGACTTTAGTGGGAAGATCACTCATCTATGGGAAAACATGTATCCAGCCGAAAGGAGGAACTACATCAGGAGGGTGATAGAGGCTGATAATAAGCATGCTGAGGTGACAAGGGAAAAGCATGCTGATTCTGTTAGGAAGAGGAAGAGATACACTAAAGAAAAATATTATGACTTTGAAGATGAGATAGATGAGGTTGAACAGACGTTGAGAGCTGAAAGGGAAAAACGATCAAAGAAAAAGGCAGATCAAGATGAGACTGAAAGGAGAACAAAGCATAAGCATCAATCACTCACTAAGCCTCAAAGGAGAGAGGAGAGGGGAAACTTGGATAAGGATGTTATCAGGAACCTCAACTCATCTCGGGCTAATGAGTTGAGCATGATAAAGACGAAATAGAAAAATCAAGAGTTGAGGGAGAAAAGAAAGGATGATATGTTGGAAGGGATGTCGAAGATGCTGGTTGATCAGCACAATTTGATCAAGAGGCTGTTGACAGAGGCGAACGAGCTTAAGGCTGCCACCGGCCTGCCTAATCAGCTAACTCAATTTGAGTTAGATGATCTTATTTATATGTCAAGGTACCCATTTTTGAATGTGGGTACCTCTTCCAAGGCAGGAGAGGGCACAAGTGGTGCAACAGATGAGACTAAGGAGGCTCAGGTGTTAGAGATGATGATGAGAGAGAGACTGAGACAGGAAGGAAGGAGTCTGAGGAGAATGTGGAGAAGGTGTTGAAGCACAATTTATTGATTTGGGATTAGATATTGATAAAGATTTGGTTGGATAGGAGATTATGAGAGATTCGACTATAGAGGGTGTTCAGAAGACGGCTGAGAGGAGATTGATTAATGAGGAGGATGATAATGAATAGTTGGTGGATTATGATTCAGAGCCCAAATACTATGAAGTTGACGAATGACCCCTGACATATGTGGCCATGAAGGGCTCTACTAATGGTGTTGTTTTTGAGCTTGAAAAAGATGATTGGTTTGTGAAGGAGAAAGAGGCTTAATAGGTGACCCCTTTATTCCAGCATATGCAAGGGCCAAGCACGAAAGAGGCGGATAAGAAGATCATAAGTTGGAAGTACAACACGGGGCTGAAAATGTTCATTATCAAAAGGAGAGGTGGAGGGATATCATATCTACACAAAAGGAAAGGCGTTCAAGACCTTCCCGAAATGGGTTCTGAGGAGGTTGGCAGAGATTCCAATGATAGATTCTCATCTAAGTGAGTGAGCCAAGATGTTGGAAGAGGAGATTAAACAACAACGAAATGACAATTATGAGTCCTTTGGATATATGATGGTAGAGAGGAGGAGGAGGTCAAAAAAGGATAATGACTGGGAGACACGAAAGGGGAGGAGAGTGCTAAGTGTGAAGCCCCCAAAGACAGTGAGTAGGGTGAGAATATCTGATCCCCTCCCCCAAAGGCTTCAAAGGTTTGAAAAGTGGTTCTATGATAACAATACGGGGAGGCGGTGATTAGGGTGAAGGATGGAATTGAATATAGACTTTTTGATCCTATGGAAGTATTCTTGTTCTGTGATGAACATTCAATGGTGTTGTGTGAAAACCACATTAAGGCTGGGGCAGGAGCATAAACGAGACAAGAGGCAGGCCTATTCATGAAGGTTGCCCGAGGAGTTAGAGCTGAAGTTAGAGAACTAGTCAAGAGGATCCGTGAGGCGGACGAGGTCAGGATGGATGTGCAAGATTTGGCTAGACAGTTTGAAAGAGCTAGTGCACATGGTGAAGATGAGAGTACACCAGGAGCCAAAGCTGAATGCTGATCAAAGGCTGAAGAAGACACTAGAGCTGGAAAGCCAATCGAAGATGATCCAGTCGGTGAGGTCCAACCTTGGGGGAGTATTGAAGATCAAGATTAGGTTGGACTCACCTTAGATTAGCTTTTGTTTATGCTTAAATGTAATAGGTTAAATGTTAGTTTACTTTTGTAAGTATGTTAGTTATTTTTGTTTTGCTGCCCAGCGAAACTATGAGCGAAACTGCAGTTTCGCTCATAGTCAGCAGTCTGTTTTACCCAACAAAACTGTGTTTCATAGTTGGGCGAAACTAGGCTTGGGCAAGGGGGGACGGGTAAAGCTACAGGTCCAAAAACTTTGACCCTTCTTTCCAAATACTGTCAGCGAAACTATCAACTTTATATATAAATTTTGTTTCTTTCATTAGAATTAACCTTGCAAAACCCTAATTCGTCTGATCCTTGTTTCAAGTGTATTTTGTAAGCTGGAATTACATTGAAATATTATTGAGCTTTGTTCTATTCTTTGTATTGGCTTTGATTTGTTTACTTTCGAATACTTTTGGTCTATTCTTCATCATCAAATGTTTCTATTGTGTGTTTGTTAGTGATATTGAACGAATCATTCAATCAATTGTACTGTGATTCGATCTGTTTGAACCAACAAGCATTAACCCCCACAACGCTAAATCCCCCACCCCATCAAAATTACTTATCAGAGACGTTTTAAACGAACCCTTGTTCAATCTCCTCTGATAGAACAAGTCCCCCCTGTTCAATCCAAAAGGCTAGAGTGGAAACATGGGCTCCCATTCAGTCTGAGGTCTCACCTTCCTTGACAATAGACCTCAATATGGGTATTGAGTCTCCTTGGTCTCAATCCCATGAGCCCCAAACCCCAGCTGACAACCCTCAGGATGAGTCTCTATACTCTCCTAAGCAGCCAAAAAAGGACAGCCCCATCATAGGCTCAATGCCATTAGGATTAACTTCCATATCCTTTACTGACCTTTTAATTGGAACTGATGAGGAAATTGTTGGACCAAAAGAACCAATGAGCCGGATCAGAAAGAAAAAACCTTTAAGTCCCACAAACGTCACAACAACTACTGAAGTCCACAACAGCTGAAGACAACAACTGATTACAAAGTCTGAAGACAAGTGCTGAAGACAAAGTCTGAAGACAAGTGCTGAAGACAAAGTCTGAAGACACAAGTACTGAAGACAAAGTCTGAAGACAAGTGCTGAAGACAAAGTATCAAACGTTGTCATAACAGCTGAAGAGGACTTCTTCAGTAGTTGTGACGGTTTGCTTTCAGTAGTTTTAAATTTTCTCTTTTCAGTAGTTTTGTAAAACGACTGAAGAGTTTGTTCTTCAGTCGTTGTAGTATCAGTAGTTTCTTTTCAGTTGTTTTATGTTTTATACTTAGCACTCTGACATGTTCTCAGTAGTTGTGAACATTTCAGTAGTTTGTTAAGTATTAGTTATTTTTGTACTAGATCTGCTAGTAATCACCATCCCGTGATTGCAGCAGTGATTGCACTCTATATAAGGAGTGCCAACCTTATTGTAATAATGAATGATTTAGCAATAATATTGGGCATTATTGAAACATTCCTAATCACAGAAAAATATTCTGTCGCATTTGTTTACAAGTAACAAACTCTTGCTATAATTTGACTAATTCTTCTCTTCATTCCGCAGCATTACACTCTAATACTTCAAACTTGTGATCGTTGATCCTGACAAATGGTATCAGAGCTGGTTGATCATTGATCGATCTAATAATTGATCATTGAAACTGCTCTTCAAGATCCAAGTTTGAGTGAATTAGCATTCTTTTGCAAGAAACTGTTATAGAGATTGAATTTTCTGTGCTTTTAATCATTCATCCTGAGACTTATTCTTGGTTTTCATTGAGTTTGTTGTGGTGTGTCTAAATTTTTACTTGAATAAAATTGTTTTTGGTTCTAAAATGACTACTCCTTCCAATGATCCTCACAATACTGGTTCCTCAACCAAGCCTCCAATGCTGGTTAGGAATGAGTATAACATATGGCAACGTCGTATGCTCCATCACCTGTCTGTTAACAGCTCAGGTTGTTGGACATCAGTGGTACATGGTCCACACAAGCCTATGGTGAATAACCCGGAAACCAATCAAATGGTTCCGAAGAGGAAGGATCAATACTCAGATGAGGATAAGAAATTGTTTGAGATAGATGCAAAAGCTCATGGAATTCTAGCCATGGCACTACCCAATGAAATTTATTCTGGGTTAATGCATTATGAATCTGCCCATGACCTCTGGAATGCCTTGAAAGAACAATTTGGAGGAACAGATGAGGTCTTGGCAAATAATAGAGAGATCCTTGCCCAACAATATGAGACATTCTCTCATAGGAAGGGTGAGACACTGACTCAACAGTTTGAGCGGTTCTCTTGTTTGATCTCTGAATTGAAAATGGTCAAACATGAGTATACTAATGTTCAGATGAATAACAGATTTCTCAGATCACTGCCTGAGAGATGGGATACATATACCATTGTCCTACGCTCCAGTGCAAATTTGGACAAACTATCTCTCACCCAACTTCATGGGAAATTGCTCACATTTGAGAGAGAGATAGAACAAAAGAGAAAACTGTCTTCATCTGGTAAGCTCACTGAGGATTTTGTACCAGGCAACACTGCTCTGGTTAGTCATGAGTCAGAATATGCTTCATCTGAATGCCAGTATGATGAGCATATTGATTTCTCTTCAAACATTTCTGATTCAGCATTTGTGAGTGTTGATAGTCAATTTTCTGGGTGTAATAATGACAATCTATGCTTCATCATGGATGATCTCAAGGGGATTGCTGATGATGACTTAGAAGAGATGGATATTTTGAGCCAAATGGCCTTGATAAATATCAGATCTCAGAAGTTCTACAAAAGAACTGGAAGAAAGTTCCCAGGACTCTCTGGCAAAACCAAAGTTGGTTTTGACAAGAGCAAGTTGAGGTGTCACAGATGCCAAAGGCTTGGACACTTTGCTAGAGAATGTAGATCATCTGGATCAAATTCCTCTGCACCTTTTGTGACTTTTCCTAGCAATAGTCAACAAAACAAAGGGCAACATCCTGTCAATTCTAGTCATCAGTCTCAACTACAATCTCCTGCATATTTTGTTCCTCAGGGTCAAATGCCTTACCCTTACCCGTGTTATTACATGCCACAAACCAGTCAAGTTCAAGCCCTATGGTACCACAACCTCATGCACTTCCAGAACCTCAACCATCTCATCAACCCCCTCAACCTCAACAACATAGCTTCTTCACCCCAGAAGTTGTTGTTGGAGCAGCTTGCCAGATGACATGTCTGGTCATGAACAACTGTTCACAAGTGCTGATCAACATGGTGGTGATAGTCCTTTTGGAAATCTGGCACTTATGGCTCTGGAATCAACTGAGGGTTCCTGCTCAACTGCATCATCTTCACAGGTAACTCAGGTATCTTCAGAGGCCAAAGCCAAGTTATGTTCTGAATCTTGCATTGCTGCCTTTGTCTCTATTAGAGAGGCAAATGTAGCATTAATAAATGAAAAACTTGAGTTTGAGAAAACAATTTCCAAAAGACAAGCTGAGTATGAGTCTGCTCTTAATAGTAAAAATGATGAGATTTATAAGCTTAAATGCCAATTAAATGATGAAAAGGCTAAGCTAGAGGTTATTCTGGAGGACCAGAAAAGTCTTAAAGAAACCCTTGCAGTCACCCAAGTAGAGTGTGATCGATGGGTGCAATCATGCAAAGGTTTTGAGATGCTTCTTAGTAAGCAATCAGCTTCCAATGTGAAGTTTGGCATTGGTTATAATCACACTGCTCCTCCTACAGATTTTGCTCCAAAAGTAGAGGTGAAATCTGATGGAGAAAGCAATAATCAATCCACCTCATCATGTGATTCACTTTTTGATAAAGCATCATCAAAAGTTGAAGTCAGCACTAAGCCCTCTCAGAACCTACCAGAAAATGTTGATGGTTCAATTGCTGACACTCACATGATCAAAGAGTTGATCAACTCAGGAGTTATGTCTGAAAGTCCTGAAAGGACTGGAGAGCAAGATTTAACTCCTGAAGTTCAAGCTCCAACTACTGACAGCACTGAAAAGAAGAAAACTGTCAGTAGAAAGAGTTTGAAGACTACTAAAGAGGAAGTCAAGAAAGCAAATAGTGCTTCCAAAGTACTGAAGAACAAGTCTTCAGTAGTTTCATCCTCTTTAGTTGATGATCAACATAAGATGAAAAAGAAACCATGTGAAGTATGTGGTTTGTTTAATCATCTCACTGATGATTGTTGGTACAAAAGAGGATCCAAACTCAAACATAAAGATGAAATTAAAGAGAAAATGGTTAAAATGAAAAATGAGTTTAAAGCCACATTTGTACCAGCAACATCAAATCCTGTAATCCTTAAGTCCAAAAAGAAATCCAAAAAGGAAGGGGTTAAACAGGTAACAGCTGAGGTTGCTCAAAAGAAGAAGGTGCAACATAAGAACTTATCAAACTCCAGTGCTAATGTGTCTGAAGAGCTGAAAGCTTTATCACAAAATCAGACACAGCTGGTTATGATGGTTCAACATCTATTGGGAAGAGTCAACCAATTAGATGTTCCTATGTTGAATCCACAGAAAAGGAGGTCCAAGCCAAAGGATTCCTCTTTTCCACCATCTTCTTCCTCTCAAGCTGTTATTTCTAGCAAACTTGTTAGTCCACCATCTGTTGATGTGAATAGGCCCAAAACCAAAAAGGTTTGGGTCTCAAAATCTAACTAATTTGCTTTGTTCTGCAGGGTTCTTCAACATGCCACAGAGGCATCTGGTATGTAGACAGTGGAGGATCCATGCATATGACAGGAAACAGATCACTTCTTAATGACTACTCTCAAGGAAGGAAGGGATTTGTATCTTTTGGCAATGATGCAAAGGGTTACATCATCGGCAAAGGCTTTGTTTCCAATGGGGAAATAAAGTTTGATGATGTTAACCATGTGGAAAATCTCAAGTACAACCTCTTGAGTGTCAGTCAAATGTGTGACAAAGGCCATGTTGCTCTTTTCACAAGTCAGAACTGCCGGATTCTGTCATCCAAAGTTCTGAGTTTGATTGACAAGGTGTTGGATAAACACACTCTCCTTAAGGCCAACAGGACAGGAAGAGTGTATGCCTTAGATCTTTCTAAGAAAATAGATCTCAAAGGCCATCCTTGCCTATTTTCCAAGGCTTCCCCTCAAGAATCTACACTATGGCATAGAAGGCTGGGTCATGTTAATCTCAAAAACATAAATCAGCTGATTAACCATGGTTTAGTAAGGGGATTGCCTATGAAGGAGTTTAAATGTGAAGATGACTGCACTGCTTGTCTAAAAGGAAAACAGCACAAAGTTTCATTTCCTTCCATAGAAGAACCTAAGTCCACAGCCTGCTTACAGCTTCTTCACATGGATCTCTTTGGTCCTGTGAGAGTGATGAGTATGGCTAAGAAGAAATACTGTCTAGTAATTGTGGATGATTACTCCAGATTTGTATGGACTTTCTTTTTGCATTCAAAGGATGAAGCACCTCAGAAGATTATCAACTTTGTGTTGTATGTTGAGAAGCAGTATTCCCTCTCAGTCAAGTGTATTAGAAGTGATAATGGAACTGAATTTAGAAACAATACACTTGATGAGTTCTACCTCTCAAAGGGAATCAAGAGGCATTTTAGCATTCCAAGAACTCCTGAACAAAATGGAGTAGTGGAGAGAAAGAACAGGACCCTTATTGAAGCTGCAAGGTCCATGTTGGCTGACTCTGGATTGCCAATGACTTTTTGGGCTGAAGCTATCAATACTGCTTGTTATGTACAAAATAGAGCTCTAGTGAATAAGAGGTTGATGAAAACTCCATATGAAGTTCTTCATCATTTGGCCCCTCTAATTTCATTCTTTAGAGCTTTTGGATGTCCTTGTTTCATTCTCAACACAAGGGATCAACTCCAAAAATTTGATTCTAAGGTGGATGCAGGATATTTTGTTGGTTATTCATCAACTTGCAAAGCATACAGAGTCTTCAACTGTAGAACAAAGATGGTTGAAGAGACTCTACATGTTAAGTTTAATGAATCTCCAAAGGACAAGATTCCACAAAATCCTGTGGAGATATTTGATTTGGACATACTACAATATGCTCCTCATCAAACTCCTGCTGTTGCTCATGTCAACAGTTCTCCACCTGGTGGTACTGCTGGTGCTGATGATGATGATAGTAGTACTCACCTCTTCAGATTTACTGATCAACTGCCTGATTCAGCTAGACCTGATGTTCCTGCAGCTCCAGCAGCACAATCCACAACAAATGCTGATGAGATTTCTACAACTTCAACTTCCTTTGAACTACCATCAACTGATTGGTTTCAAGGAAATTCTTCACCATCACCATCTGTTGCTGCTGAGCCTGCTACAAACACTTGCACTGATCTCATTGTGTACCAAGATCTGAAGAATCACCCTATGTCTCAAATCATTGGTGATATCACTGCTGGAGTATCAACAAGAAGTCAATTGTCAAATTTCTGCTTCTATGCTCTCTTCATTAGTCAGCAAGAGCCAAAGAATTATCACATTGCCTTAAAGGACAATGGATGGGTTGATGCCATGCAGCTTGAGCTTCTTCAGTTCAAGAAACAACAAGTGTGGGAACTGGTTCCTCTACCTCCAGGTAAGTGTGCAATAGGCACTAAATGGGTGTTTAGGAATAAGACTGATGAAAATGGGCTTATTGTTAAGAACAAGGCCAGACTGGTTGTTCAGGGGTTTGCACAAGAAGAAGGTATTGATTATGATGAAACCTTTGCTTGTAGCCAGACTGGAAGCAATTCGATTGTTTTTAGCTTATGCTGCTTATCAAAATCTTAAAGTTTTTCAAATGGATGTCAAAAGTGCTTTTCTGTATGGGAAAATTAAAGAAGAGGTTTATGTATGTCAACCACCAGGTTTTGAGGACAACAAACATCCTAATTGGGTGTATAAGCTTGATAAGGCTCTTTATGGGTTGAAACAAGCTCCTAGGGCCTGGTATGAGACATTATCAAACTTTCTTCTTGAAAATAATTTTACTAGAGGCACCATAGATAAAACTTTATTCATTAAGAAAGCAGGGCAGCATAATTTACTTGTTCAAATTTATGTAGATGATATTATTTTTGCATCTTCTGATCCACAGTTGTGTGATGACTTTACAAAGCTGATGCAACAAAAGTTTGAAATGAGTGCAATGGGGGAATTACAATTTTTTCTGGGTTTGCAAATCAAACAAAAGGCTGATGGAATTTTCATTCATCAGTCCAAATATACAAAAAATCTTTTGGAAAAATTTGATTTACAAAATTGTAAACCCTGTTCTACTCCCATGTGCAACACCACACAACTGGATACAGATCAGAAAGGTAAAGTGGTTGATGAAACACTTTACAGATGTATGATTGGGTCCTTGATGTACCTAACAGCTTCTAGACCAGATATTATGTTTGCTACATGTGTTTGTGCTAGATTTCAGGCTGCACCTAAGGAGTCTCATTTGATTGCAGTCAAGAGGATCTTTAGATATTTGCAAGGCACTCCATCTCTAGGTTTATGGTATTCTACTAGACATTCTGGTAAATTAGTTGCTTTTTCTGACAGTGACTATGCAGGGTGTAAGTTGACCAGGAAATCAACTTCTGGTGGATGCCAATTCCTAGGCAACTGTTTGATTTCTTGGCAGAGTAAGAAACAAACCTCAGTTGCTACATCAACTGCTGAAGCCGAGTACATTGCTGCTGCAAGTTGTACATCTCAGGTATTATGGCTTCAAAACCAATTATTGGATTATGGCATAACTGAGACTAAGACTCCATTGTTAATGGACAGTTCTTCAGCTCTTTGTATTGTCAAGAATCCTGTCCAGCACTCTAGGACTAAACATATTGAAATCAGACATCATTTTATTAGAGATTGTTTTGAAAAAGGTCTGATTGATCCAAAATTTGTTCCTAGTGCTGATGAGCTTGCAGACATTTTTACTAAGCCTTTGGATAGTTCAACCTTCCACAACCTGGTGTTAAGGCTTGGTATGCTGCAGCTAGAATAAGTGACAACTACCGATAATCTCAGTAATAAATACTGATGATCATTGGTAACCATGTCATATATAAGTACTTCATTTGTTAAAACAGCTGATGTAGTTATAACAGCTGATGAAATCACAACAGCTGATGTAACTACAACTGCAAATGTCAGAAATGCAGATAAGTACTGATGACCAATGAAACATCAAACTCGGATTTAAATGTGGAGGTCAGACTGAAACAGCTGAAAAGCTAAGAATTGACGACAACAGCTGATGAGTAATTTCTCTTCAGTTGTTTTTACAACTGCTGTTTCTAAACAACTGAAGCCACAACTATGTCTTCAGTAGTTTACAACTACTGAAGACTACCACTAAGTCTTCAGCTGTTTACACCAACTGATGACAAAACCACTGTCTTCAGTAGTTACATAACTACTGATGACAAACACCATGTCCTCAGTTGTTTCACCACCTGAAGTCGGAATTGTCCTCAGTAGTTTTATAACTACTGAAGACTAAATCAAAGACTTCAGCTGTTTCAATGTCTGACGGTTAAAACCAAGTCTTCAGTTGTTTTATAACAACTGATGATCACACCAATACGGTCAGTCATTTCAAACCTCTGAAAGTTAATGCCACGTCATCACCAGTTTCACCAAATGATGACTCACCAAAACCTTCAGTCGGTTCATAACCCTACCCTATAAATCCCTTATCTCACCAGAGTTTTTCTCACCTTTCCTCTCAAACCTAACGTTCAAAAACTCTGTACCCTCTCTTCATCCATGGCGACCATGCAACTAAAACCACGACACAACTGTGTCGCTCACCTTACTAAATCACCATTCTGGACCAAGTTTCACAACGCCATTGATTTAATGGTCCAGTCACCTTACCAAACAGCTTTTCTGATAAACCCCACCATATATGCCGAATCCCTTAGCCAATTCTGGACAAACGTCACTCTTGTCTCTGAGGAGAATGACACAGAGTCACTTCATTCGTTTGTCCATAGCCAAAAGGTGGTCATCAATCCAGAGATTCTTCGCCAAACCCTCAATCTGGATGATGCCACTTTCCCGACTAGCTATCCAAAGGGCACCACTGATCTATCATTTGCCCACCATGGATACGAAGGCAACCTGAGTGCCTCTACCATATTGAAGAAACATTTCCAGGATGCTGAACGGCTTATCTTTCATATGGTCAATGTCTGCCTGGCTCCAAAGACTTCATCATGGGATCAAATGTCCACAAGGTGGCAACAGGTATTGTACTCTATCCTTGAGCAACAACCTTTAAATTTTTCTGAAATATTATTCTTAGAGCTCAAGGATATGGCCCAAAAACAACTTTCTAACCGTTGGATATTATATCCTCGGTTTATAATGGCCATAATTGAAAACCAGCTTCAAGCTGAGGGACTTGTTGGCCTGGGAGTCCCTGCTATGGCTGTATTGCCTGAAGTATACTCCCGGCACAACTCTGACCAATCACTCAAAATGGCTGCCAAGCTGCGCAAACCCACGCAGCTGGAACCCACAGCCACCACCACAAAATCCAAAGTCCCCACCAAACCAAAAACAAAACGAACCAAAACAGCTATTCAGGAAGATGAGTCCCCTGAAGATGCTCCTGTACCACCAAGACAGGATATACTTACGGTGTAAACCCCCCAGTAGTATCAGAGACTCACCCAGCCACAGCCGCTCAGATCTCCTCTCAAAAGGAACCTGAAGCAACCAAAGAAGGGGTACCCACAACTCTGGAATCTTCCTCATTTGAGGAGATTGCCATTGAAACACACCATTCTCCCCAGGTGCATAACACCCTATCTCCTCATGAAAATGCCCCCCAAAGTCCAACACTTATAATTGCAAATGTGCTGACTCAGCTGCATGCCTCTCCTCCTCCCCAACAACCACCTAAAGGGAAAACCACAGATATTGAGGTAGAGGATCAACATGCTTCTGACAACCCACAGCACAGGGGTTTAAATGTTCAGTCTCCTAGTGTAGATATGGAGACAAGAATATCTGGTGAGGCTGCCACCTCTTCTGCATCAGCACATGATCAGACTGAGGCTGGTAACATGGCTAAGACCTCATCAGAGGCAACAGCTGATGAAGGACATCGTCCTGAGGCTGGAAGTCCCCAGTTCCAAGAAAAAGGGGCACATGCTACATCTGGTCTACACCCAGGGCATGTATATCTTGCTACTAGCAGGAGGTCAGGTGATTCAGCATCTGCTGATGATGACCTGGGCTTCTTTTATGATGTTCTAGCCCAGAACACAATTCTTGAGGAAGAAGTCAGTAGACTACAAAGACTACTTGACCAATTCTCTCAAGAAGCAAGTCCATCTGATACCACCATACACCCACAGATGGCACCTTCACCTGAAGGTCTCCTAAACACTCAGCCACTAAAAACATTCCATCAACCAGCCTCTACATCTGGCACTGCTTCTCAGGGACAGAACCCCTCTGAGCAAACAGCTGCTATCTTTCATAAATCCCTACCTCTCATCACCCCAATGATCACCGACATAGTGATCAAAACCTTGGATGACAGACTTCCCTCAATCATACAGCCACTGGTGGAGGAGATTGTGAGCACAAGGTTTTCTACTACTCAAACCCTTGCAACCAATGCAACCAAAAAGGGGGAGAGTCAGTTAGTGAAAGGGAAGAGCATATTGATAGAGAGAGAACAGGAGGAAGAAGAGGTTGTGAAAGAGACTGAGAAGGAGGAAGAGTATGTGAAGGGAGCTGACACTGATCAAGTGAGTGAAAGTCACAAAGACTTTCACATCACATATAAGAAGAGGAAGATTGAAAGAAAAGAAAAAGAACTCCAACTTGATGAGATGGTCAAAATGGCGGATGCTACACATAGTAAATCTATGGACTCCATTATTGATCAACAGACAAGGGTTCGATACTGCACAGCTTGACTCAGAGATTAGAAGACTTGAAGTTGAAGAAATTAACTCAAGATGGGCAAGTTATGATGTGTTAGAAAGAGAAAGACTGGAGATCATGATCAGATTCATTGCAAAGTATCTTGGAAGATCATTGATAGAGATTAAGTCATGGACCAAGGACAGTATCTTGGCAATAACCACCAAGATCTGTACGTCTGAAGCATACACAAAGGGATTAGTGATTGAAGCACTAAATGAAGCAGGTGCTGGAAACAGAAACGAACTAGCAAAATACTCCAAAGCCTCACTCATTACAAGAATGCTAGAACAACCTGCAAAACCTACCACTTCAAAATCACCACTACCACAACCCATTAAACCAACTCCTTTACCCTCAAAACCAACAGCCGATGATGCATCCAAGAAGAAAAAGAGAAGGATGTTGTGGCTAGAAGAAGAAGAAGAAGAGGATGATGAGGAAGAAGATAGGTTGCCTCTTTCTGTAGTCCTAACTTTGCCTAAAGCCAAATCTATGCCCATCACTCCCACCTCACAGATGGAAACTGTGAGAGTAAAGATCGAAGAAGAGCAACTGCAAAGGCTTCATGATGAGGAAATGCTAAAGAGTATAGATAAAACTTATGCTGCTTCTTCATCAATAATAAGTATGAAGAAAGAAGCTCTGAGACTGTACACCCTTGCCAACACATTTCAATATCAAAAGGAAAAGGTGAGGATATGGCCTGATCCTAGGGTGGCTCACAGAATTGTGAAGAAGGACATTCCTGCAAGATACAAGGGCCAGATAAAAAGGATCGTAGATGAAGAGATCACAGTGGTCCTTGTAGTATCACCCTGGGAGATTGTAGAAGACTTCAAGAAGGCTTATGAGACTAAACAGCCTCCCCAAAAGATGTTAGAAAACAGAGTAATCAAGAAGGGGTTAGTCTACAAGAAGCTTGAGAACTTCAAACAAAATGAGCTGAGTCTGTTACTTGAAGGTAATCATCCAGATGAGTTTGCCTACAGACAGATCACAACAGTTGAGCTCAAAAATGGCAAACAGGCCAAATACATCTCAGAGCTGTATGGGCGTGAAGGATTGTTCGATGGTGAACCAGAGAATCTTACTATGGAAGAACAAATCATGTTTCTCAGAGCATATACCAGAGAATCCTACAGGCTTATACATGGGAAGTGAGTTTCATGGATGGGGGAACAGCTCAGTGTCCAATTCCCCAATACAGAGCTCCCATCCATACTTTGCCAACCAAATCATCAGAGACTTACTTCCAGGCCGGTGCTTATATGGGTCATCTTCTCAACTGATCAAGAAGGAAAAAGACCAACCATTTTGCCAACAATAAGTGGGACCTCAATAAAGTTAAAGGTTTTGGCTGCATTGGTTCAGGGGGAGTTTGTTGGACCAAAAGAACCAATGAGCCGGATCAGAAAGAAAAAACCTTTAAGTCCCACAGACGTCACAACAACTACTGAAGTCCACAACAGCTGAAGACAACAACTGATTACAAAGTCTGAAGACAAGTGCTGAAGACAAAGTCTGAAGACAAGTGCTGAAGACAAAGTCTGAAGACACAAGTACTGAAGACAAAGTCTGAAGACAAGTGCTGAAGACAAAGTATCAAACGTTGTCATAACAGCTGAAGAGGACTTCTTCAGTAGTTGTGACGGTTTGCTTTCAGTAGTTTTATATTTTCTCTTTTCAGTAGTTTTGTAAAACGACTGAAGAGTTTGTTCTTCAGTCGTTGTAGTATCAGTAGTTTCTTTTCAGTTGTTTTATGTTTTATACTTAGCACTCTGACATGTTCTCAGTAGTTGTGAACATTTCAGTAGTTTGTTAAGTATTAGTTATTTTTGTACTAGATCTGCTAGTAATCACCATCCCGTGATTGCAGCAGTGATTGCACTCTATATAAGGAGTGCCAACCTTATTGTAATAATGAATGATTTAGCAATAATATTGGGCATTATTGAAACATTCCTAATCACAGAAAAATATTCTCTCGCATTTGTTTACAAGTAACAAACTCTTGCTATAATTTGACTAATTCTTCTCTTCATTCCGCTGCATTACACTCTAATACTTCAAACTTGTGATCGTTGATCCTGACAGAAATCATGTCTCTTCAAGGCCATGAGGTTGATCCACAACACCTACATAAGGATCAACTGAGCCTAGAGAGATCTCTGATTTCCGGCCCCCATCAGCGAACCCCAACTGAGGTGAGTCCCACTAGTGTGGATGGGACTCATGTAGATTCAGCTACCACTACTGGAGGTTCCTCATTGGACCTTCAGGATAGTGGTAACATATCTAAGACTGAATCTATAGCAACCGTTTCCTTTTTAGGCAGGGGAAACCAGGGCGCCAAGAAACCACAACTGATGGTGAGCATGAACATACTAGGTATGTTACCTCATCTCCCCATGATTCTTCTAAAGAGGATGAGGGAAGCATGCAACTCACAATCAGAGACCTACTTTCTAAAGTCTCAAACCTTGAATCCAGGGTTAAGACTTTAGAGGATAGATCTGCCACTCAGTAACCTAAGATTGAAAATCTCAAGGCTATATTAGCTGAGAAACAGACTGAGAGATCTGTTAGGCACGTACCAATTCAAGTCTTATTGACCTATTCTTCTAGCTCATCCAGCTCTCAAGATGATGCTACCAAAAAGGGGGAGAGTGTTCAGAGACAAGCTAAGGAACCACAAAGCTTAGCTCTTTCTACATTGGCTTCTAGATATCCTGCTCAGCTAGCAACAGTTTTCCCTAAGCCTCCTCCTATCATTCTTCAAGTGGACCCAAGGATGCTCAAAGACCTAAACGGGTTCTTTTCCAAGTTCTCGATGGAATCTTCTATTGAACAGCCAAGTCCGGATGTTGTTGTGGCATACTTTGGAGCTAAAGAGTTTCAAAGCTTGAATGCACCTTCTACCACTGTCAAAGAAGTTTGTCAACCTAAGGTCCACATTGAACCTAAGATTGAATTCGAAGGGGAAATGAGAATTGATGGCCTAGCAACTGAAACAATTGGGACAGATAATGCAATCCCACAGACTTCCAAAGATGAAGTCAAAGCTTCAGAAGAATCACTTCAAACTTCCAAAGCTGAGATACAAGCTGCGGAAGGGTTATTATCTCTGTCTGAAGATCTAATTATCACAGATGCAATCCTTGAACTAGCATCTAAGGTAAATAGTGAAGACTTTCTCAATTTCCCCCTCACTCAAACACCATCATCACCTCATGCTCCAATGACCTCCTCCCAACCTGAAACCTCTACACAAGAACCTCCCAGGAAGCTACTAGCTACAAGTAGCAAAGCAGCTGTAGCCAACCAGGAGGCTTTCAACAATAAAAGAAGGGTGGAGATTATTGACAGACTTGTCAATCTGGAAGCTACTAGTGTAGATGTGCTCCTGTTACCACTTGAGGAGCTGGTTGTGTTAGAAAAGGCAACCTTGCTGTAGATAGAACAAGAAGAAATAATAAGGTTGGCTTTAGAGGAAGATAGAAGAATAAAGAAAGAAGAAGTTGACCAACAGCTTAGGAGTGAAAGGATAGCTTTCCTAAGCGCCAGGGGATTCTCTCTTGAGGAATTAATTCCTCACAAAAATGACACGATCTTGTGGCTTGTCAAGAAAGAACAAGATCAAATGGAGGCAGAGAAAAAGAGAGATTCCAAGGAAAGGCTAAAGGAGAAGAAGAAAAAGGAAGAAGAAGCTAAGCTTGCGGCTGCCAAGAAGATGGGTGACAAAGCCTGGATGAAAGATTATCTCAGGGTCCATGGCTTCTCTATCAGGCAAGTGGGTCCCATGTATGAGAAGACCCTGCAGCGACATGTCAGTGAGATCAAAGCTGACATTCGCTCAGGAAGAAGGAAAGATGTAAGGCCCCGTTCCCGGGACACTCACAGTTGGTCATTCATCGCACATAAAACATAAAGTATACATTTACATCTATAAAAAAATCACATCAGAATAACTTAAAACCATTTCATATATTAATGACTGCTTTTTCAAAATACTACATGATTGTTAACAGTTACAAAATATTATCGTTTGGATTACATCACCAAAAACGTCATAGTTATACAAATGGATGCCATCCAAAATGCCAAGTAGCTACCCCGTGCCATCCTCAGCAACATTCACCTGCAAAATTGAAAAATACATAAAAGTCAGCGTTGATGAGTGAGTTCTAGTTTTATAAATAAAATACTTTACTTTTTCATAAAACCGTTCTGTACTTTCATTCGCGTTCATACATCATACGTACAAGTAGAAAATCTCATCATTATCTTTCATCATTTGTTCATTAACAATCATTCAATGTAAGTCATCATTAATATTTGTTTTCATTCATAGTCTTCCTTACTTATCTCCCGTACATTCGTCATCATTCTAACTTACATTCCGGACCTATGTCATGTGCTATACCCCGAACATTGAGCACGAAGATGGTTAGTGGACCTGAGGTCTATCATTAGACCCCGAACATTATGCACAAAGCTGACACCACTACCTAGGGCAAGCGACAAGGGTCCCATACATATGGTCATTCACAAAGATTAGACCCCAATGTGCATCCTTCCGGTCTATCATTGGGTGTGAACCTCCTTACAGTGCTTGGAAGACTTTTCTTACATTCGTTCGTTCATTAATGCATGCATTCATTCTTTCGTTACGTTCCACTTATCATTATCATTAACTTTCGCTTTACGTTACATAAAACTTTTCGTTCATTTCATAATCACAACATGTAAGTCACAGAATAATACATAATAGGAACTTATGGTCAAAATAACACCTTCATACATAACATTACTATAAACATCACTTACAACATCACACATCATAATAAACATCATACACCATCCATCCCCATACAGATACACATGCACATGCACATACGGGTATACACCCAAATCTTATAAAAATGTTAAATATGCATTTCCAGCCCTAAACAGTTTGAAACCTTTAAAAAAGGGGATCTAGAACTCACCTGGACTCAGGGAGTAGCTTCTCAATCAAGCTTTCTAAGCAAGGGTTACTCCACACAGCCTGCAGATAAGTCAACACCCAAAGGGGTTAATTTCTGCCTAATTTTTCTGCTAATTTCGCTGCAAGATCAGCAGATTCGCAGCTAGTTTCACAGCTAGTTTGGCAGCTAGTTTCGCGGCTAGTTTCGCGACTAGTTCGGGTGGCATTTTCACCCAACTTTCGTTGGTATGCATGGCTGCGAAATTACCAGCGAAACTATAGTTTCGTTGGATGATCCACAATTTCACAGGAAGAACTGACAGTTTCTCTGGATGAACTAACAGTTTCTCTAAACGCATAAAAATGACAATCCAGCCCGTTTTTGACCCAAAACATCAACGTTTTACATCAAAAACCTTAGTTTTTCATCCATAAACTTATATCCAAGCTTTTTACATGTTTTCTTACACAAAAACATGAGGTTTGGATGATTCTTTGCCACTTTCTAAAACCCCAAACCCTAGAATCCAGGTTTAAACTAAAGAGACGATTAGATGTTGTTTCTTACCTGGATTCTTGGTCTTTTTTTTGTTGTTTGGATACCCACAAACACCGATCTTCAATCTCTTTGATCAACCGAGCCTCGAATCACCACTTTCTTTCCAATTTCTCTCTCTACACACTCTCTCTAGAAGTTGGGTGTTGAGTTGCAAATGAGAGTGGCTCTGGCTGATTCGTTTATATATATAGGGTGTTCCCGGGACTTCCAACTCGCCCAACACATAACCCGTAATTAACTCGGTCCTTAATCCACTTCCTGCTATTTTCATTAAATAACCCCGACTAGCCATTATTATTAATTGGCTTGCTTTATTTTATTCCGGGCGTTACATGTCCACCCTCTTATTTAGGTTTCGTCCATGAAACCTGTTAATCCTCGAATAGATGTGGGTAATGTTGTCTCATCTCTTCTTTAGTCTCCCACATAGACTCAGATCCCTTCCTGTGCTTCCACTGTACTTGCACAAGGAGAACCACTTTATTCCTTAGCCTCTTCTCCTTGCGATCGATGATCGCCACTAGTTGCTCCATATAATTGAGTTGTTCATCCACTTCGATGTCTTCAAGTGGTACGACCATATCTTCGTTGGCTAAGCACTTTCTCAAGTGAGATACATGGAATGTCGGATGAATTCCACTTAACTCACTGGGCAACTCCAACCTATAAGCCACCTCTCCTACTCGAGCCATGATTCGAAAAGGCCCTATATTCCTCGGGCTCAACTTGCCCCGCTTCCAAAACCAAATCATGCCTTTCCAAGGTGAGACTTTCAACATAACCATCTCACCCACCTGGAACTCAATCAGTCTACGCCTTTTATCGGCATACGACTTTTCCCTATCCTTGGCTGCCTTCATAAAGACTTTGATCTTCTCAAGTTTCTCAGTCGTAGCCTCGATAACCTCGACGCTCCATAACTCTTTATGGCCAATATCACCCCAACAAGCGGGTGTTCTACATCTCCTACCGTATAGCATCTCATAAGGAGGCATACCAATGCTGGCATGATAACTATTGTTATATGAGAACTCGGCTAATGGTAAGTGGTCATCCCAACTTCCTCCAAAATCAATGACGAATGCCCGAAGCATATCTTCAAGCGTTTGAATAGTCCTCTCCGATTGACCATCCATTTGAGGAAGATAAGCTGTGCTGATATGTAATCTCGTCCCCATAGCATCATGGAATTTCTTCCAAAACTTAGATGTAAAACGAGTGTCACGATCAGACACAATAGACACCGGTACACCATGAAGAGCTACAATCTCCATGATGAAGGGATCCGCGAGTCTATCAGAGGAATACGTCTCTCGGATCGGTAGGAATTGAGCACTCTTTGTCAGTCGATCCACTATCACCCATATAGCATCATACCCTTTCGCGGTATGCGGTAACTTCGTGATAAAGTCCATGGTAATATGTTCCCACTTCCACTTGGGTATATCCAAAGGTTGGATTTTCCGGTATGGCTTCTGATGCTCCGCCTTCACTTGCAAGCAAGTAAGGCACTTACTCACATACTCCACTACATCGCGCTTCATACCCGGCCACCAATAATCTTTCTTCATATCCTGATACATCTTGGTGGCATCAGGATGAATGGAGTACCGAGTCTTATGAGCCTCTTCCATGATCTTTCCAAGTAAATCCCCATTAGGAGGAATCCACATTCGTCCAAATCGGGTTGTAACACCGAGAGTGTTTTCACCCAACTCCGCGACTAGACCTCTCATCCTTTCAGAGTTAAGACGATATTCTTTCAATGCCTCGTCTTGAAACTCTTTGACCTGTGTCATCACATCCGAGGTCATAATCAACTGATAAGCTTTTACTCGAATTGGCTCGGGTCTCTCTTTTTGGCTAAGGGTATCCGCCACTACGTTGGCGTTGCCCGGATGGTAATGGATCTCGCAATCATAATCCTTTATGAGCTCCAACCATCGCCTCTACCTCATATTCAAGTTCTTCTGCTCGAAGAAGTACTTTAAGCTTTTGTGGTCGGTGAAGATGGTGCACTTCGTCCCGTACAGGTAGTGCCTCCGGATTTTTAATGCAAAGACCACAACTACTAACTCTAAGTCATGAGTAGGATAATTAACCTCATGAACCTTTAGTTGTCGGGATGCATAAGCTATAACCTTTCCTTGCTGCATCAACACGCAACCCAATCCCGAGTAAGAAGCATTCGAATAGACCACCAATCCTTGCTTCCTTTGGGTAATGACAAGACAGAAGCTTGAGTCAACCTCGCCTTTAGCTCCTCAAAATCCTTCTCTTGATCTTGACCCCATACAAATTTCACATCCTTGCGGGTCAACTTAGTCAACGGAGAAGCTATCTTGGAAAAGTCTTGGATGAATCTTCCATAATATCCCGCCAACCCTAAGAAACTACGGATCTCGGATGGCGTCTTTGGAGACTTCCATTGCATCACCGCCTCTACCTTTGCCGGGTCTACCATAATCCCTTCGGCATTTACCACGTGACCCAAGAACTGAACTTCGCGCAACCAGAACGCGCATTTGGAGAACTTAGCATACAATTTTTCCTTCCTCAAAGTCTCCAACACTTTCCAAATGTGACCGGCATGCTCCTCTTCGCTCCTCGAGTAAATCAGGATATCATCAATAAACACAATCATTGATTTATCCAACATCGACCGACACACTCGATTCATCAAGTCCATAAAAGCAGCTGGCGCGTTTGTTAAACCAAAAGACATAAAGAGAAACTCGTAGTGTCCATAACGCATGCGAAAAGCTGTTTTAGGAATATCTTGCTCCTTCGCATTCAGCTGATGATAGCTAGATCAAAGATCTATCCTCGAGAACCAACTGGCACCTTGGAGCTGATCAAACAAGTCATCAATCCTAGGCAATGGATAGCGATTCTTCACCGTCAACTTGTTCAATTGACGATAGTCAACGCACATCCTCATACTATCGTCCTTCTACTTCACGAATAAGACCGAAGCACCCCAAGGAGAGATACTCGGTTTAATGAACCTCTTATCAAGCAATTCTTGTAGTTGTTCCATCAATCCTTCATCTCGGTCAGAGCCAACCGATACGGTGCCTTAGCAACGGGCTGGGCACCGGGTATCAAGTTGATTTGAAATTTGATCTCACGGTCCGGTGGCATACCTAGTAGATCTTATGGGAACACGTCCAGAAAATCACACACGACTGGTACATCAAACAATTATGGTGTTGATGTATCCACATCCTTCACGTAGGCCAAGTAGGCACTACATCCACGTCTCATGCACGTTCGCGCCACCACCATCAAAATCACCTTCAAATCGTAGTGACTCGGTCACCGTAGATCGTCACTGAACTCCCGTCAACTGTTGTCAGTCGAATCATCTTCTTGCGACACACAATGTTCGCCTCGTAGTCCACCAACCAATCCATTTCTAGGACTACATCGAAACCGCCTAAGGTCATCACGAATGGTCCAATAGGAAACTTATGGCCTTCTAATTCTACGTCACTGCCTTCTAGCATCTCAGATTTATGACCTTTATATTAGAGACTTCTAGAGATCTACCGAGTATGACACGAGAGCTAATCTTCAGAGGATTGTAGCTAGGGTTTTGGAGAATGATATCTCCATCATTGTGGAGATCATTGCTCGGGTGCTAAGATTGCAGGAAGACTATTGGGATGAGATTGAGTTTTCTGATCAGGAGGTGTTCGCGGCCTTCAAGAGTATGGGGTATGAGGGTCCTCCTTTTGGTACAAGGAAAGAAATCAAAAAGTCTTTCTTGTCCAAGGAGTGGAGGTATATTGCTCATGTCTTTATCATGTGTTTGGATCATTGAAAGGGTGGATAAGATGGGCTTAACTTAAGCTGGACCAAAGCTATGGTTATCTGTTGCAGAGGGCAAAAGGCCAACATAGGTAATCATATATTTGGATGCATGGCCGCGAATGTGATGGCGCTGTAGAAGGATAAGTTGTTGTTATACCCAAGGTTTCTCCAGATGCTGAAAGATGATCTGATCCCAAATGTGCCTAGACATGGAGAACTAAAAAGATTGGTATAGATGAACACCAAAATATTTGCTGACTGCTCTGCCATCAGGTATGACTTTAGTGGGAAGATCACTCATCTATGGGAAAACATGTATCCAGCCGAAAGGTGGAACTACATCAGGAGGGTGATAGAAGCTGATAATACGCATGCTGAGGAGACAAGGGAAAAGCAGGCTGAGTCTTTTAAGAAGAGGAAGAGATACGCTAAAGAAAAAGATTATGACTTTGAATATGAGATAGATGAGGTTAAACATACGTTGAGAGCTGAAAGGGAAAAACGATCAAAGAAAAAGGCGGATCAGGGTGAGACTGAAACGAGAACAAAGCATAAGCATCAATCATTCACTAAGCCTAAAAGGAGAGAGGAGAGGGGAAACTTGGATAAGGATGTTATCAGGAACCTCAACTCATCTCTAGCTAATAAGTTGAGCATGATAAAGACAAAACTAACAAATCAAAAGTTGAGGGAGAAGAGAAAGGATGACATGTTGGAAGGGATGTCGAAGATGCTGGTTGATCAGCAGAATTTGATCAAGAGGCTGTTGATAGAGTCGAACGAGCTTAAGGCTACCGCTGGTCTGCCTAATCAGCTTACTCAATTTGAGTTAGATGATCTTATTGATATGCCAAGGTACCCATTTCTATATGTGGGTACCTCTTCCAAGGTAGGAGAGGGCACAAGTGGTGCAGCAGATGAGACTGCAGGTGGCTCAGGTGTTAAAGATGATGATGAAAGAGTGACTGAGACAGGAAGGAAGGAGACTAAGGAGAATGTGGAGAAGGTGGTTGAAGCACAATTTATTGATTTGGGATTAGATATAGATAAAGATTTGGTTGGATAGGAGATTATGAGAGATTCGGCTATAAAGGGCGTTCAGAAGACGACTGAGAGGAGATTGATTGATGAGGATGATGATGATGAATAGTTGGTGGATTATGATTCAGAGCCCGAATACTATGAAGTTGATGAATGACCCCTAACATATGTAGCCATGAAGGGCTCTACTAATGGTGATGTGTTTGAGCTTGAAAATATGATTGGTTTGTGAAGGAGAAAGAGGCTGAAGAGGTGACCCCTTTATTCCAGCATATGCAAGGGCCAAGCAGGAAAAAGGCAGATAAGAAGATCAAAAGCTGGAAGTACAACACAGGGCTAAAAATGTTCATTATCAAAAGGAGAGGTGGAGGGATATCATATCTACACAAAAGGAAGGCGCTCAAGACCTTTCCGAAATGGGATCTGAGGAGGTTGGCAGAGATTCCAATGATAGATTCTCATCTAAGTGAGGAAGCCAAGATGTTAGAAGAGGAGATTAAACAAGGACGAAACGACAATTATAAGTCCTTTGGATATATGAAGGCAAAGAGGAGGAGGTCGAAAAAGGATAAGGACTGGGAGACAGGAAAGGGGAGGATAGTGCTAAGGGTGAAGCCCCCAAAGACAGTGAGTAGGGTGAGAATATCTGATCCCCTCCCCCAAAGGCTTCAAAGGTTTTAAAAGTGGTTCTTCGATAACAATACGGGGGAGGCGGTGATTAGGGTGAAGGATGGAATTGAATATAGACTTTTTGATCCTATGGAAGTATTCTCGTTCTGTGATGAAGATTTGATGTGTTGTGTGAAAACCACATTAAGGCTGGGGCAGGAGCAGAAACGAGACAAGATGCAGGTCTGTTCATGAAGGTTGCCAACAAAACCAGAGGAGTTAGTACTGAAGTTAAAGAACTAGTCGAGAGGATCCGTGAGGCGGACGAGGTGAGGATGGATATGCAGGATTTGGCTAGACAGTTTGAAAGAGATAGTGCACATGGGGAAGATGAGAGTACAACAAGAACTGAAGCTGAAGGCAGATCAAAGGCTGAAGAAGACACTGGAGCTGGAGCGCCAATCGAAGATGATCCAGTCGGCGAGGTCCAACCTAGGGGGAGTATTGAAGATCAAGATTAGGTTGGACTCACATTAGATTAGATTTTGTTTATGCTTAAATGTAATAGTTTAAATGTTAGTTTACTTTTGTAAGTATCTTAGTTATTTTTGTTTTGCTGCCCAGCGAAACTATGAGCGAAACTATAGTCAGCAGTCTGTTTCACCCGGCGATGTTGGATCTTGTATGCCCAAGTCGGGTCATACCCAATAACAAGCTAAACAAACACCAATAAATATATATTTGTTGATGTGATCAAACAAATAAATATTGACACCAATTTAGAAAATGGGATTTCTAAATTATTGCTTTTGAAATAGAACAAATTATATGGATAATTTGTTCATGAGAAATTATTTGTATTATTAGTTAAGTAGGTTAAATAATAACAAATAATAGTGTGTTAAAGTTATAAAAGTAAAAGGGGGTAGTGTAAACATTTTATAAAATTAAAATGGGTGGGAACCTATTTTGAACAAAATTCGGCCACCCCTTGGGTGGTCTCCTTGGGATTCTTTTTGTCTTGTTTTAATACAAGACTTAAACCATTTTTACACTCCACTCGATACACACTCTCTCTCATACACAAATCAAAACTCTCTCTTCTTCTTTCTTGGCTGATTTTCGGATTTGGAAGAGAACCTTGCTGAAATTTCGGAGCAAGAAAGCATAAGAAGAAGAGGTTTGGTGTTCCACTTCCTAACTAGTTGGGTGTTTGGGAGGAAGCTTGTGGGTATACTAGGTTGAGGTCTTCTTCTTTGGAGGCTTCCATTCAAGAAAATCATCATCTTCTCCCATCTCACATCTTCTTGTTCTTAGAAAGGTTGTATTCTAAGAACACCCTATGGTTGTTTATGTTTGATAGCATTCTTTTCACATATATTTGATCCTTTGTTCTTGGGTTTGTTATGTTGGTTAATAAATGGCTTACTTTCAGCACTAAAACAAGTTTTATATCACATTATATCCGCTGCGTTTTTGGTTTAAATGGTTAAACTATCCTTGATAAACTTGTAATAAACCCATCAATGGCATATAGAGCCGGTTATGTGGAAAACTTGCTTCAAAAGTCCAAGAAAAGTTAGTTTTGTTGGACTTTTCAACCCATTAGGGGCTGATTTATTAGGATATATGAATCCCTTGTCTTTCAAGTTTTATTTTACATGCTTTAGAATAAATCTTGAAAGATTGATGTCAAATGGTTGATTATATTGTTTGGACAAAAACCCTAAAATTTTAGTTTATGTTGGCTGAAATTTTGAGGGTTCAAGAGGGAGTTCATTTTGTTCTTGAATATTGTATTTGGACACATATTTTGGTGCATAACATAGCCTTGACCAAGTGTGTTTTGGATTTGGTTGAATGTTTTGTCATGTTTGGTTTTATTCTTCAAAAGGGTTGTAATAATATTTTGTGTTTGTATCTTTGGGTTGTAATTTATTTATTCTTTGGTTATGTAATAAATAGATTAGATTCATTTCTTTTATGAGAAAAATTGTATTAGGATATAATTTTTTTAAAAGAAGATGCACAAGTTGGAGACCCAAAGGAAGACACAAAGGAAGGATACAAAAGACATGGACACTTGAAGCATTTGGATGAGGATTCAATTGGGCGTTCATGGACACATTTTGATGTGTCATTGTTAACCCTTAGGAAAGACCTAATGACAACACTTGTGATGGCAAACAAATGTAGTCAACTTAGTGGCTATGGTTATGCACTTGTGATTGTATGGTTATGCTTGTTTGGTTGTTTGTTTTATGGTTGTTGTTTGATATATGGATATGCATAACAAACTTATTAACAAACATAACAAGCTGAAAATTGATGGTTCTTTATCATTAAGAGGTTATTAAAAGGATTAATGATTTTAATAAAAGGGTTTTATTAAAAAGGGAACCATAGGGTACCATGTGTTTGAAATCATGCAAATACAAGGTACATAGAGTTTTCTAAAACTAGAATTATGAAAACTTAAAATTTATTTTGAAAACAAGTTTAACACCGTCCTTTTGCACAACACTTGAGTCATTTGGAAATTCTTAATGGGATAAAGGTCACCTAACCATTTTTGAGGGAACTTGTGATTTGAGGTGGGAATACCATATTTGTGGGATAAAGGTCACCTAACCACTTATGTTGGAAAACTTACATGTGTGTGTAAGTAGGGTGACTTGATTTGCAAACCATGTTAAATGGATCACCTACAATGTGGTTTACAAATGGTGTTGATGGGATTAACTTGCCGACTATACATATGATGTTTATGTCGATCCCATACCTCTAGAAGTTGCAAAGGGTTGCAATTGTCAATCGTTGACTACCTTGTTAATTTGAATAATAGGATAAAGGTCACCTAACCACTATTTAAATGTAACGTTGGAGTCTAGAATTTTAATTTTTGTTTGACATAAAAGTGTATTAATTATTAAAATATGATAATATCAAAAATTCTAAAATTAAACTTTGTTAAATTTTGTAGATTTCCACCAACAACAATGAGAATAATGATATCAAGTCCGCCCACTCATTATCACTAAGGACCATTCTCCAAAAAGAGCGTCTAAACCATAACAATTTTATTGATTGGTTTCGAAACTTGAGAATTGTTCTCAAGCAAGAGAAACGGTCATATATTTTAGACGATCCGATTCCCGATCAACCCAATGAGGAAGATGAGGAGGCCTAGAATAATTGGGTGAAATACACTAAGGACTCGGTCCAAGTGTCTTGCCTTATGTTGGCAAGTATGACTCCGGATCTCCAAAAGGAGTACGAACATCACGGAGCATACGACATGATTACCCAGTTGAAGGAAACATTCCAACAACAAGCAAGGGTAGAGCGCTTTGAAACGGTTCGAGCACTCCATGCATGTCGTATGGATGACAACCAATCAATCTCATCTTATGTACTTAAGATGAAGAGCCACATTGACCGCCTTGAAAGGCTGAATTGTCCCGTCCCGAAAGAGTTGGCTACGGATTTGATCCGCAACTCTTTGTCAAAAAGGTGTGACAACTTTGTTATGAATTATAACATGAAAGGGTTGGACAAGAACATAAGTGAGCTTCACTCTATGCTCAAAATAGCCGAGGCAGCCATGGGTAAAAAGGTTTTACCCATTCTCACCATCAATGAAGTTGGAAACAAGAAAAGGCCTCACCCCACACCCAAGACAATTGTTGCCAAGGGTAAATGGTACATTAAGGGAAAGGGAAAGGGAGTGGTAAGAGCGCCACCACCAAAACCAGCAGAGAAGAAGCAAAAGGTTGCTTCGAATGACCCATGCTTTAAGTGTGGGGAGATTGGACATTGGGCAAGAAATTGTCTTGTCCATCTCAAAGAGTTGCAAGCTAAGAGGGATGCCGGGCAAACCTCAAGTACAATTTTAATGATTCATATTGATCTCAATTTAATATCCTCTAACACATGGGTATTGGATACCGGATGTGGAACTCATATTTTCAATTTGTTACAGGGGTTCAAATGAAGTAAGGACTTCAAAAGAGGGGATGTAAGCCTTTACATGGGAAATAGGGCAAAAGTTCAAGTTGAAGACCGAGGGGACCACATCTTGAAGCTTCCAAATGGTTTGGAAGAAATTTTGAACAATGTTTTGTATGCTCCTAGTTTGACTAGGAATATTATTTCAGTTGCCCAATTAAGACAATATGGTTATGTTATGACATTTATTGAAAATGAAATTCATGTTTCTTTAAATGACATCTTTTATTTTAAAGCTATTCCTATTAATGGTATTTATGAATTGGTTCATGAAAACACATTATATGATAGCTCATTGTACTAAACCACCACCAAGAAGCTGAAATTGGTTTTGAGTGACACCTATCTTTGGCATTGCCGTCTTGGTGATATAAACAAGAAGCGCATACAAACACTTCAAAAGAATGGTCTTTTAAAAGCAAGTGAATATGATTCATTTGATGTATGTGAATCTAGTTTACAAGGCAAAATGACTAAGGCACCTTTTAGTGGCAAAACTGAGGGAAAAAGATTTATTAGTTATCATACATTCGAATGTATGTGTTCCTTTTAAGCCAATGACTAGGTATAATGAAAGATACTTCATCACCTTTACCGACGACTATAGTCGATATGGGTATGTGTACTTGTTAAGACACAAAGATGAACCTTTTGAAATGTTCAAAACCTTCCAGAATGAAGTAGAAAATCAACTCAACAAGTAAATAAAAATTCTCCGCACCAATAGAGGAGGTGAATATCTAAGTGATGCTTTTAGAGATCATCTTAGAAGTTATGGGATTGTCTCACAACTATCTCCACCAGGAACACCACAACACAATGGTGTGTCTGAGAGGAGAAATCGAACTCTATTGGATATGGTTTGATCTATGATGGCTAGAAGCTCATTGCCTCTATCATTTTGGGGTTTCGGTTTGCTCTCTACGGCCCATATTTTAAATATGTCCCCAACCAAGAAAGTGGAAAAGACACCTTTTGAAATATGGCATGGAAGGGTTCCATCTCTATCATATTTAAAGGTGTGGGAATGTGAGGCTTATGTTAAGACTCCCACCTCAAATAAGTTAGAAAGCTGTTCCACTAAGTGTATCTTTATTGGATATCCTAGAGATTCTATGGGATATTATTTCTATGACCCATTGGAACAAAAGGAGTTTGTTGCCAAGAAGACTGAGTTCTTAGAAGCTAAGTTCCTTATGGAAGGAGCTAGCAGTAGAATAGTGGATCTTGAAGAGGATCAAGAACCACGACCCAATACACGTTTGGTTGACACTAGTACTCAACATGAGGATGTTGAGGATGATCAAATGGTTGATCAATACACACAAAACGTTCACAGATCTGGTAGAATTAGTAATCCACTTGAAAGATATGGTTTTTTCGTAGATGGATGTTATGTGGTAGATTCCAGTGAACCAACCACTTACCCTGATGCAATGTCCAATTTGGATTGTGACAAATGGCTTGAAGCCATGAACGTTGAGATGCAATCCATGTATGACAACCAAGTGTGGGACTTGGGTTGTACCAACTCTTAACTCCAAGGTAGTTAAAAGTAAGTGGGTTTTCAAGAAGAAAATCGATATGCATGGAAACGTGGATACTTAAAAAGCTAGACTTGTAGCAAAAGGTTTCACTCAAACTCAAGGGGTTGAGTATGATGAGACTTTCTCGCCAGTTGCAATGCTAAAGTCTATTAGGATATAGCTGCTTATTATGATTATGAGATTTGGTAAATGGATGTCAAAACTGCTTTTCTAAATGGATATCTTGAGGAAGATGTCTATATGGTTCATCCTGAAGGTTTTGTCGATCCAAAACATCCTAACAAAGTATGCAAGTTAAAGAAATCAATTTATGGATTGAAGCAAGCATCAAGAAGTTGGAATAACCGTTTTGATGAAGAGGTAATCAAATTTGGGTTCATCAAAAACGTTGATGAAGCATGTATGTATAAGAAATCTAGTGGGAGCATCATCACTTTCCTAGTATTGTATGTCGATGACATCCTAATATTTGGAAATGACGTTCCAACCTTGGAGGATGTAAAACCTGGCTTGGAAGCTTTTTTCAATTAAGGATCTTGGTGAAGCCACCTATATTTTGGGAATAAAGATCTATAGGGATAGATCAAGGCGGTTGATAGGTTTAAATCAAAGTGCATACATTGATAAGATCTTGAAAAGGTTCAAGATGGAAAACTCTAAGAAAAGTACCGTATCTATTCAAAGAGGAAGGATATTGAGTACGACTCAATGTCCAAGCTCAAAGGTTGATCAAGTAAAAATGAAGGGAATCCCATATCCATCTGCTGTAGGATCCATCATGTATGCAATGATATGCACTAGGCCGGACGTGTGATGCGCTTTGAGCATGACAAGCCGATACCAGCAAAATCCTGGAAATAGTCATTGGATGGATGTTAAGAACATACTTAAGTACCTAAGGAGGACTAAAGATATGTTCCTAATCTATGGATCTGGTAAGGAGGAACTCGTGGTAAAAGGTTACACGGATGCGAGTTTCCAAACTGATCGGGATGATTCACAATCACAATCGGGATACATTTTCGTCTTGAATGTATGAGCAGTCTCTTAGAAGAGCTCTAAGCAAGATGTGGTGGCATTATCAACTACAGAGTCAGAATACATTGCCGCTTCATTAGCAGCTCAAGAAGCTGCATGGTTGAAGAAATTCATTGCCGATCTAGGGGTGGTCCCTTCCATTCAGGACCCCTTAAAAATTCTCTGTGATAACGAGGGTGCGATTGCTCAAATCAAGGAACCCCGTGCACATCAAAAGACTAGGCACATTGAGCGGAGATTCAACTACATAAGGGATGAAGTTGAAAAGGGAAAGATATGTATTCGCAAAGTTCACATGGATCAAAACATTGCGGATCCACTCACAAAGCTTCTTGAAAAGGCAAAGCATGAAGGTCATACTTGTGCCATGGGACTTCGATATTCTAGTGACTGGATTTGATCCTTTAATTTTGTATTTGGATATTGGAACCTTTTATTACTTGAATAAATTATTTGGTTATAATGTTTCAACCAATGTTCCTATTTTGCATGTTTAAAATCCATGAGTAAATTATTTACTCAAAACGTCCGTAGTCGTTCATACTTGTGGGAACAAGTATGAGGGTAAGACTATTATGAACTTGGATTGGTAGATATTCATATGGATAAATATAGAGCAAAGGGTTGCTGCCAAAGTTCATAGATATGTGTGGGATACAAATATTGGACTGACCCGCATCTCAAATTTTACTACATGGAATCTTCTTGATTGATCATAAGTAATTTTGAGTAAAGGCGAATATCATTTGGTATCCTCTAACCTGAGATACATATTGGGTCTTGATATTCACCGAATGTTATACTTTGACTTAGTTCTTCGCTGTTCAGAAACATGGCAGTACATAAGGCTGAACTCAGGTATAATATGAGGTGATTGTGAGAGACGTATGTAGTCAATATGGGATTTGTCCCTCTTATTCGTTGAGAGTAAGATGTCTAAGGCCTGATAAAGTTAAATCAATGGAGAATGATCACTCTGTGTCTCTGGGATTTAACATGACATTTGTGACAAAAGGATAGATGATTGATTCACCTAAAACAATTCGAGTAAGGTACTTGAAGGGGATGATGTTATTGAATAACACTTAGTCATACGTATTAAGGGTAGTAAACCATTGTTAGGCGGTATTTACTGCTTGCATCAATCTTCTATAAATCTTGTGCAAGTGGGAGATTGTTGGATCTTGTAAGCCCAAGACACATACAATATTGATGTGGTTAGTACGTTATGATCCAAGTCAGGTCATACCCAATCACAAGCTAAACAAACACCAATAAATATTTGTTTGTTGATGTGATCAAACAAATAAATATTGACACCAATTTAGAAAATGGGCTTTCTAAATTATTGCCTTTGAATCTATGACAACCGTTCCCTTTATTAGGCAGGGGAAACCAGGGCGGCAAGAAACCACAACTAATGGTGAGCATGAACATACTAGGTATATTACCTCATCTCCCCATGATTCTTCTAAAAAGATGAGGGAAGCATGCAACTCATAATCAAAGACCTACTTTCTAAAGTCTCAAACCTTGAATTCAGGGTTAGGACTTTAGAGGATAGATCTGCCACTCAGTATCTTGAGATTGAAAATCTCAAGGCTAAATTAGCTGAGAAACACTGAGAGATCTGTTAGGCACGTACCAATTCAAGTCTCCTTGACCTCTTCCTCTAGCTCATCTAGCTCTCAAGATGATGCTACCAAAAAAGGGGTGAGTGTTCAGAGTAAAGCTGAGGAACTACAAAACTTAGCTTTTTCAACATTCACTTCTAGATATCCGGCTCAGCAAGCAACGGTTTTCCCTAAGCCTCCTCCAAGATTCTTCAAGTGGACCCAAGGATGCTCAAAGACCTAAACAGGTTCTTTTCCAAGTTCCTGATGGGATCTTCTATTTAACAGCCAAGTCCGGATGTTATTGTGGCATACTTTGGAGCTAAAGAGTTTCAAAGCTTGAATGCAACTTCTACCACTGTCAAAGAAGCTGGTCAACCTAAGGTCCACATTGAACCTGAGATTGAATTCGAAGGGGAAATGATGACTGATGGCCTAGCAACTAAAACAATTAGGACAGCTAGTGCAATCCCACAGACTTCCAAAGCTGAAGTCAAAGCTTCGGAAGAATCACTTCAAACTTCCGAAGCTGAGATACAAGCTGCGGAAGGGTTATTATCTCTGTCTGAGGATCTAATTATCATAGATGCAATCCTTGGACTAGCATCTGAGGTAAATAGTGAAGACTTACTCAATTTCCCCCTCACTCAAACACCATCATCACCACATGCTCCAATACCCACCTCCCAACCTGAAACCTCTACACAAGAACCTCCCAAGTCTCAAACTTCTAAAGACATTAAAGGAAAAAGGAAGTTGACTGCAGAAGAGCTTCTAGCAAAAGGAAGGTTGGAAAAGCTAAAAAGGAAAGGTGGACTCCGCACTAGGAAACTACTAGCTGCAAGTAGCAAAGCAGATGTAGCCAACTAGGAGGCTATCAACAATAAAAGAAGGGTGGAGATCATTGATAGACTTGTCAATCTAGGAGCTACTAGTGAAGATGTGCTCCTGCTACCACTTGAGAAGCTGGTTGAGTTAGAAAAGGCAACCTTGCTACAGATAGAACAAGAAGAAGTAGCAAGGTTGGCTTTAGAGGAAGAAAGAAAGAAGAAGTTGACCAACAACTTAGGAGTGAAAGGATAGCTTTCCTAAGCTCTAGGGGATTCTCTCTTGAGGAATTAATTCCTCACAAAAATGACACGATCTTGTGGCTTGTCAAGAAAGAACAAGATCAAATGGAGAAAGAAAGAAAGAGAGATTCCAAGGAAAGGCTAAAGGAGAAGAAGAAAAAGGAAGAAGAAGCTAAGCTTGCGGCTGTCAAGAAGATGGGTGACAAAGTCTGGATGAAATATTATCTCAGAGCCCATGACTTCTCTGATAGGCAAATGGGTCCCATGTATGAGAAGACCCTGCAGCGACATGTCGGTGACATCAAAGCTGACATTCGCTCAGGAAGAAGGAAAGATGTAAGGCCCCGTTCCCGGGACACTCACAGTTGGTCATTCATCGCACATAAAACATAAAATATACATTTACATCTATGAAAACATCACAGCGGAATAACTTAAAACCATTTCATATATTAATGACTGCTTTTGTAAAATAATACATCATTGTTAACAGTTACAAAATATTATCGTTTGCATTACATCACCAAAAACGTCATAGTTATACAAGTGGATGCCATCCAAAATGCCAAGTAGATGCCCTGTGCCATCCTCAGCAACATTCACCTGCCAACTAGAAAATACATCAAAGTCAGCGTTGCTGAATGAGTTCTAGTTTTATAAATAAAATACTTTACTTTTGCATAAAACCGTTATACTTTCATTCGCGATCATACATCATACGTACAAGTAGATAATCTCATCATTATCTTTCATCATTCATTCATTAACAATCATTCAATGTACGTCATCATTAATATTCGTTTTCATTCATAGTCTTCCTTACTTATCTTCCGTACAGTCGTCATCATTCTTACTTACATTCCGGACCTATGCCATTTGCTATACCCCGAACATTGAGCACGAAGCTGGTTACTGTGCCTGTGGTCTATCATTAGACCCTGAACATTGTGCACGAAGATGACTCCAGTACCTAGGCAAGCGACAAGGGTCCCAATACATATGGTCAATCACAAAGATTAGACCCCAATGTGCATCCTTCCGGGGTAGCTAACCCGCTCACCGTTGAGCTAACACCGTTCATTGGGTGTGAACCTCCTTACAGTGCTTGGAAGACTTTTCTTACATTCGTTCGTTCATTAATGCATGCATTCATTCTTTCGTTACGTTCCACTTATCATTATCATTAACTTCCGCTTTACGTTACATAATACTTTTCGTTCATTTCATAATCACAACACATAAGTCATGGAATAATACATAATAGGAACTACTAGTCAAAATAACACCTTCGTACATAACATTACCATAAACATCACTTACAACATCACACATCATAATAAACATCATACACCATCCATCCCCATACAGATACACATGCACATGCACATACGGGTATACACCCAAATCTTATAAAAATGTTAAATATGCATTTCCAGCCCCCAACAGTTTGAAACCTTTAAAATAGGGGATCTAGAACTCACCTGGACTCAAGGAGTATCTTCTCAATCAAGCTTTCTAAGCAAGGGTCACTCCACACAGCCTGCAGATAAGTCAACACGCAAAGGGGTTAATTTTTGCCTAATTTCGCTGCAAGATCAGCAGATTCGCTGCTAGTTTCGCAGCTAGTCTCGCGGCTAGTTTCGCAACTAGTTTCGCGGCTAGTTTCGCAGCTAATTTCGCGTGGCATTTTCTCCCAACTTTCGTTGGTATGCATGGCTGCGAAATTACCAGCGATACTATAGTTTCGGTGGATGATCCACAGTATCGCAGGAAGAACTGACAGTTTCTCTGGACGAACTCATAGTTTCTCTGAACGCATAAGAATGACGATCTAGCCCGTTTTTTACCCAAAACTTTAACTTTTTACATCCAAAACCTTAGTTTTTCATCCATAAACTTATATCTAAGCATTATACATGTTTTCTTACACAAAAACATGAGGTTTGAATGATTCTTTGCCACTTTCTAAAACCCCAAACCCTAGAATCCGGGTTTAATCTAAAGAGACGATTAGATGGTGTTTCTTAATTGTATTCTTGGTCTTTTCTTGTTGTTTGGGTGCCCACAAACACCGATCTTCAATCTCTTTGATCAACCGAGCCTTGAATCACCACTTTCTCTCCACTTTCTCCCTCTACACTCTCTCTCTAAAAGTTGAGTGTTGAGTTGCAAATGAGAGTGGCTCTAGCTGATTCGTTTAAATATATCGAGTGTTCCCGGGACTTCCAACTCGCTCAACACGTAACCCGTACGATTAACTCTGTCCTTAATCCACTTCCCGCTTATTTTCATTAATCAACCCCGACTAGTCGTTATTATTAATCGGCTCGCTTTATTTTATTCCGGGCATTACAAGTCCACCCCCCTTATTTAGGTTTCGTCCTCGAAACTTGTTATTCCTCAAATAGATGAAGTTGAAACTGAATCAATATCTGAATCAAAATCTCAAAAGACTGCTGAAGATACATTGCATGTAGAAGAGGAAGAAGTACAACAACAAATAGAAGCTCTTGATGATCTTGACTCAGATATTCTAGATGAATGGTATAATGAAATTTTAGAAGATGAAGATATTTGTGAAGGAGTTGACTCACCAATGTTGAATATGAATGAAGATATTCCAGTTCTAGTAGACTTTGAAGACAGACTTAATTATCTGGTTAGGCAAAAGTACAATAGAGTATTCTTAGATGGATTGATAGTGTCTCAGATTAATGAAGTGTATGAAAAGTGCATGATAGTAGAGTCATCAGCACCAATTGATCCGAATGAAATAAGTTTAGAACATGGTGAGTGGGCACCAATGAGTGAGAGTATAAATGTGTATGATATTCTGAGAAGGAATTGCACCATCCTGATCATGATGATATGAGTATTCTAGCTTTGAGGATGTGGTTGCAATCAAGGAATTATCCTTGGAAAAAGGCTTAAAAGATTGCAAGGAGAATCATTAAGGAAATTGGTGAGAAGTTTTCAACAAACTGAAAAAAGATGTATAATAAGATGATAGTACTAGACATGGATAATCGTCAGTACCTGGAAATTACGAAGAGAACTAAGATTTTAAAGCCTCAAGAGATAAAATCCATGGAGCTAGTAAGAAGGACACATGAAAGAAGGAAAGAATTGATGAGGATGTTTCGTAACACTGAGCAGCAAGCCTATAGAGTTGATTTAGATAAAAAACAGTTGTGGAATAAGGCAAGATCTGCAGGTGATTTGGTGCGGAATATGCTTCAAACAGGACAATCTATATCAGAGCTTCTTAATGCTATGATTGTGCCTGATAAAACAAAGGATGTAAAGATAGTTGCCTGGAAGTACGATGAGGTGTTTGCTGCTTTCTTGATAAAATGAGTAAATGCTATATGTGATGTGTATCATTTTTACTCGAGTATAGTTACTTTGCCAGTGCAAGACTTAAAAGAACTACACAAGTTACCACTCATTAACCTCTCCAATGCTGTTAGAGGAGAGAACTTTGTGAAGATACTTGATAGAGGAATCACATAGATGCCATCTTTTCTTCAAACAAGATGTGATCAAGAAGACAAGGCTTATTCGGAGAGTTGAGAAGAAAGGTGAATCAAGATCATAAATGGCAGATAAATATCTAGAAGCATTTGGAGATAAATACTTTGAGAAAGTAACCAATCCCGGATTAAAAGTGATTGATGGTACTCAAACGACAAAACCAATCAAGAGATGGTTTTATGATTCTGATACATTTCAACTTAAGCTGGTGAGAGATGAAGATGATTGGGAGAAAGACATGATAAGTTTGTTTGGAGTGTTCGAACTAAAGTTACTACATCCAAGCTAAATCTCATTTCTGTCAAATGAAAGATTTGAGCAAGTATCATCAGTTGAGGTTGAAGAAAGTATTTTATGACAATTATCAAAGTGATGAATGCAGCCATCGAGCGGATTTCGTTGAGGAAAGCTCTGGCATATGCTAATATAAAAAAAGATATTCACAACATAGAGTTCATGAGAATATCAAGTAAAGGAGTGTTAGAGGTGCATTTTAAAGATCAATATGATCCAATTGAATTTTATGCAAATGTTGACATAGCAACATTATCTAAGGAGACTTTCCAGGTGATAGATGCTATGGAGATAAAAACTAATGCCTTAAAACCCAAGCAAGGGAATTTAGCTGAAAAATTCAAGTCTTCAATAAAGAAAGCTTTGAGAGAACTGGAGCTGTATAAGGAGAAGCCCACGTTCAAGACCAAAGAAGAGCCTGAAGATTTTTTTGACTAAAGACAAATGCAAATCTTAGGGGGAGTATTGTTGAAGCCTTAAAGATTAGCATTAGTTTTTAGTTTTCGTTTTTGTCATAGTATAGGGACTTATTGTTTAAATATATGTTCCTTAGTTTCTTGTATTAGTATAAATAGGATTATTTATGTTTTTCAGGGTAGACTTTTGAAACAAAACTCTCTCATTTGTACTTGAAATCCTTTGCTAATATCAATGAAATCACTGTGAAATTTTATGATATCTTTGCTTAGTTAATTACTTTGTGTATATTATTATCAATTGTAGTTCATCATTAACACAGATCGATCCATTTGAACCTATCAAACTTTCAGCCCTTGGCTTCCTACAGTCCGTACTCATATGGCCCTTTCCATCACAGTTAAAACACCTCGCCACCTTGCATTCTCTTGCCATGTGGCCAGGCTTCCCACCCTTGAAGCACATGTTCAATCCCCACCTACACTCTCCAGTATACTCCTTCCCACACTTGCCACACCTTTTCGACCCCGCACCGGATGTGACCACACCCCGCTCATCCACCCGTGCACTCTTGTTGTTTGCCGGAGCACCACCCCGTCCAAATCACTTCCCGTTCCAGTTCCAGTCACCACCACCTTTCTTGCTCACCTCAGCCACCACCACCTCTTGCTCATGATATAGCCTTCCATCCAGATCAACCACCGACCTGAAAGTACTTGGTCGGGCAGCGATCATGTGCCTACGTATGTCCGTCGGCAAGCCCTGGATATATCTTTTGATCTTCCGTGACACAGGCGTCACCTGATCCGCCACCAGCCGCGCCATCTTGTTGAATTTGATAGTGTATTGCTGATGTGTCATGGTTCCCGCCTCTAGCTGCAGGAACTCCATCTCAACCTTATCAAGCTCCTTATGAGGACAGAACTCCTCGATCATCAAATTTGTTAGCTCGTTCCACCTCATCCTTCCAATCGCCATGCTACCCTCGGCCTGGACGATATTGTCCCACCAACACAAGGCCGAGTCCACGAAGGAGTGGGTAGCAAACATCACCTTCTATTCCTCCCTGCACTTGCTGATATCGAGCACAACTTCCATCTCCCTTACCTACCGATGGGCAGCAGCAACAGTGCCATTGCCATCAAAAGTAGGGGGCTTGCATCTTTGGAACACCCCATAATTACAGCCTCCTGCAGTTCTTGCACTGGCTCCTCCTCCTCCTCCTCATCGGAGACCAACGTCTCAGTCTCTGGTTGCTCCCTTTCCCTAGTGGGCCTCCTCCTTTCCCTTCTCTCTCCTTCCATAACAGCTTTGGTTACTTCATTCACCACAGACGGTAGGATCGTCTACATGACTCGGTGAACCTCTTCCACCACATCCTCCTTCACCGAGGCCCTTAGGTTAGCACTTTTATCACCAGCCTCTGGATGAGGGGTCTCGGGCACCTCATGGGCCATCTCTTTAGCCCTAGCCCTTCCTCTTGTGACCCGTGGTCCAACACCACGTCCACCTCGGCCTCCGCCTCGTGAAGCCTTAGAAGATCTACCTCCAGCCATCCTCTAACACACTATAAGATCCAAACACCAACACGATCAATCAAGGTAATAGCTCAGTTTATGTCAAGTATAGTAAGTCCCTAATTACAGTGGCCAGTTGTGATTAGCCACTTACTTTACTATTCATACCTCAAGCATTACCTATCCTGACTACATCAGTATCTAAATCTACTAGGGGCACATAAACCACATAACATGCGCACATAATACCGGTTAACGTTACAAAAAATACCTGATGGCACGTAGCTACTCGGACTAGCATCCTTTCATTTTGTCCCATTCTCAGTTTAAGTTTAGGTTTTTTAAAATATTTACCCATTTCTCTTAAACTTTGGCTCTGATACCAACTTGTAAGGCCCCGTTCCCGGGACACTCACAGTTGATCATTCATCGCACATAAAACATAAAATATACATTTACATCTATGAAAACATCGCAACGGAATAACTTAAAATCATTTCATATATTAATGACTGCTTTTGCAAAATAATACATCATTGTTAACAGTTACAAAATATTATCGTTTGCCAAGTAGCTGCCCCGTGCCATCCTCAGCAACATTCACCTGCCAACTGAAAAATATATAAAAGTCAGCGTTGCTGAGTGAGTTCTAGTTTTATAAATAAAATACTTTACTTTTATATAAAACTGTTCTGTACTTTCATTCGCGATCATACATCATACGTACAAGTAGATAATCTCATCATTATTTTTCATCATTCATTCATTAACAATCATTCAATGTACGTCATCAATGTAACACCTCTGAAATCTAGCCCAATTAGAAAACTAAATGTATTATAGGACCCAATAAAGGTCCGGATTGAATTGGGCTTACCAAAGAAAGCTTGGAAAAGAAACTAGCCTTTTTAGGCCCAATAGGCCCAATAAGGGCCCAAACTTATAAACAAGGCCCATTTAAGGCCCAATACCCATTTACCATCTAATTAAATAAGTGATCATAAGATAATAAATTAATTTGTGATTCGAAGCATCTACGATAAGAATCCAAACCAAAAATAGATTCAAAACCTATACCGTGTACAGTCCGGTAATCTAACGCGTACTAACGTCTAATTTACAGCGGAACGTACTTATAATGGGTTATATTCTTTTAAAATCATTGTTAATCATGATGCATACTGTAAACAGTACTTGCTAAAAGATCCTAACCAAACGTGTATAATCAGCTATGATACGTCGGAAAAACGCGAATACCGGATACTCCGGCATTTAACGGACATCTGATACGACAACCGAGCCCTAAAACGTCACAAATATTTATCTTATTATTATACCTATTATAACATTCTAGATTAGAGAGTGAGACGGTTATCCAGGAGCAATGTGGTTCGAGACGCGACCGAGGCGTGTACCGGCCTGAGATTAGGTCAAACCCGAGGATTTGACAGATAAAGTTTTAACGCGGCCGACGTGGGAAAATTAAGGTGCAAAATAGTAATTAATACTTAAGGTTATATATATTATGATACCAAAATAATAACAATGCTTATTCGAGGAAAACGTTTAAACAAGTTAAACGTGTTGAATACGCGATATTTACATGATGGAACCCGTTTAATTATCAAGCAAATTTTAAATATGATCAAATAAATACTCTTGGAACATTTATAACATTTGGTATAAGTAAAACCATCGTGAAATAAATTCATAACAATACGAGAAAAACTGATCCGAACGTGTTACGAACCGAACCATTAACAAACCCATCCCTTAACCCTACTATATAAACCAATTTTTCTCCATCTTAGGGTTTTTATAACATTTTAGAGAGAAAAAGAAAGGGGCAGCCGCAGCCCCCTCTTTCCGGTGGACTTCCGGCCGGTTTCCGGCCACCGGCGATGATTTTCCGGCGAGTAAGGGAGAGTGCCATACATGACCGGGTAGATCTCGACCTCCTGATCACGATGGTGGTAGCGGTTTCTTCTAATTCGCAGCGGTGTGAAAGATATGGGAGAAAGAAGACAGCGGCGGCTAGGGTTCCGGCGAGTTTTCAGGCCGCCGGCGCCAGCGACTGGCGGCGAGTGGCGGCGAGTGCCACCTATGCTCTTCTTCGTCTCGACGAGACCTTTCCAACGGCGGTAGCAGCGATGTCTAAATCTTAACGGTTTGAAAGTTATGGGCGTTGGAAGGTGACGGCAGCAAGGTGTTGGCGGTGAAGGTGGCTGTCGCGGCTGTCGTTATGGTGGTTGTGGAGGTCGACTGCGGCTACGGTTGCGGTGGTGATGATGGGGTTCCGATGACTGTGCTGCGTGGGGTTAGTGATAGCGATTAAGGGAGTCGAAGGTGGCTGATGTTGGGGGCAGCGGTGGTCGATCGGGGGGTTCCAGACGGCTGCCCGAAGGCAGCAGCAGTGATGACCGTGGATGGTGTTGTTGCTGGCTGTTGATAGCGGGTGTGAGGACTGCCTAAGGCGGTTGGGATCCGACGACCTCTTGGTTCACGATCGCATAGGCGGTTATGGCCAAGGGAGTTATCGATTTGAGTGGTGGTTCCGGTGAATCTGGGTCCCGAAGGTGGCGGTTGTGGTGATGGCAGCTGCGATAGTTGGCTGTGATTTATGGTTGTCGGGTTTAGGTGGTGATGTATGGTGGTTGTAATGGCGGTGCACGGTGATGGTGGAGATGGTTGTGATTGTGGTTCTTGGTTGTGGGTGTTCTAGTTTGGTTATTGTTTGGGCTGCTATGATGATGGACTAAAGTTCGGTTAGGATGATTGTGAAAGTCGTGGTTGAAATAGTATTTTAGTGGTGTTGTAGTGGTGTGGATCGTGATGGTTGTTGTCGATTATGGATGGGGTTGTGTTAGAAAGTCAAGGTGAAGTTTTGGACAACCATTGGACAAGCTTGGTCAACGAGCACTCAACGGAACGTGAACGCGATTAGATCAAGAGCAATATGAGTGGGTTAGCGAAGTCAACCGAGTGAAAGGTATAATCGCACGCGCAACACATTTGAAATTTAATTATAATTTATATGCGTGTTACTTGAGCTCTAATTGTATAAAGTACATAAGTTATAAAACGAAAGCAAACGCCACTCGAGATCATTATCTGATTTAAATGGATAGTTCTAACATGAGACTTAAGTAGCAACGATATTTATCAGAAATCAACCTAGATAAAAATATATGTATCATTACAATATAAGAAGGATCATAACATGTTAATGACAATACAACTCAATTTGATCCCATGTCACACTAAATCCATACAAGGCTTCGAGATGTAAAATACATACAAATATGATGGTGCATATACATATACAATAAATACATGGGTTAACCGACAGCTACACGTTTTTATTTAAGATAAAAGACTAAAATATACTATAATAATCCATCATATTACTACTATTCATAGTCGATCATGTAATTATTATTGGAATAAATATTATTTGTGTCACCCCTTTTATTAAATATATCGACAACTATTATCAATATTTGGATTATTTTAGCATCAATCAATTTAACATTATGATATAAGTGAAAGCATTATAAACATCATTTGAAACATTATGGATTTCTTACTTCATCATTAAAAAACTATCTATAAAGATTTGGAATCCTTGATATCAACCGTTTATGGCTACACTCTTTATGAAAAGAACCATTTATCGGATAAAGGCATTAATTAACCTAATATGCACGAGTGAGTGCATAACAATTGATAATTTCACAAGAAGCTAATCTACATCAATGATACTAATTGTTAACTTTAAGTTAACTAAAGAGCTCAACCGCACGCATGTAATGACATCGTGCTAATTCTAAACATGAATCTCTTATGTTCTAATTAGGATTGCTTTGTTGGTGACCTTCACATTTCTTTACCGAGTTCAAAATTTATATAAGGAAACCAGGTGAGATCTAGTGATTCCCCTTTTTACTACTGTTTTGGGGTGAAGCATGCTCTGTTATTTTTGAACTATAATTGTGCTTTACTTGATGATTCTATGTGGGATTGTGGTTACCTGCTGATTCTTATATCATGATCATTAATTCTTTCGTGAACCGCTTGATTTATATGGATAGATCTATTTGGGGAATCCCCCACACAGTGGCTTCCGTTCCAGGAAGGTTACCCCACTGAGATCCTGAGGGATCGTTGTGGCATGTAACAAGTTTTGTTAAGATACTACGGTGAACCATCCGGGCAGGTAGGGTTCACTGGTTTGGGGCTCAGTTTCTTCCTTCGGGAATATCCGGTAAAACACAACTTTAGAAGAGGCCAACCGGGACTGAGTGCAGGGTTGATTATGATTTTTCTCCCACAATGTTGAAACTATGATTCATTCATTTTTATCAAATGAGGATTTGTTAAGTCCTTTTTGTTTTTAAACTTTAAGCACTTGAACTCACCAACTTTATGTTGACACAAAATCTTTTGAGCATGTCTTTCAGGTACAGCTAGGTAAATTAGCTGAGCTATAGAAGATATCTAAATCCGAAGCAAGAAGTGAGGGTAGGTGTTGAAGGAAAAAGGTCGAGCCTAGAAGCCTTAGTTACTGAAGCCTCAAGAAATATTGACAAAGAGATAGGTCATGATACCCATGGATTGTAGATTGAGGCACCTTGTAAACTGAAACTAAACCCATATCCTAATGTAAATATTGTGAGATGCATTGTAATAAACCATTTAGTTTCCGCTGCATTTTGGTTGTTGTTTACCAACCATTACGTCCCGCCTCTCTGGGCCCGGGGTGTGACAATCAATAACATTCGTTTTCATTCATAGTCTTCCTTACTTATCTATCATACATTCGTCATCATTCTTACTTACATTCCGGAACTATGCCATGTGCTATACCCCGAACATTATGCACAAAGCTGGTTACTAGGTCTGAGGTCTATCATTAGACCCCGAACATTATGCACAAAGCTGACTGCAGTACCTAGGGCAAGCGACAGGGTCTCATACATATGGTCAATCACAAAGATTAGACCCAGTGTGCATCCTTCCGGGGTAGCTAACCCGCACACTGTTGAGCTAACACCGTTCATTGGGTGTGAACCTCCTTACAGTGCTTGCAAGACTTTTCTTACATTCGTTCGTTCATTAATGCATGCATTCATTCTTTCGTTACGTTCCACTTATCATTATCATTAACTTTCGCTTTACGTTACATAATACTTTTCGTTCATTTCATAATCACAACACGTAAGTCACAGAATAATACATAATAGGAACTTATGGTCAAAATAACACCTTCATACATAACATTACCATAAACATCACTTACAACATCACACATCATAATAAACATCATACACCATCCATCCCCATACAGATACACATGCACATGCACATACGGGTATATAGCCAAATCTTATAAAAACATTACATATGCATTTCCAGCCCCAAACAGTTTGAAACCTTTAAAATAGGGGATCTAGAACTCACCTGGACTCAGGGAGTAGCTTTTCAATCAAGCTTTCTAAGCAAGGGTCACTTCACACAGCCTGCAGATAAGTCAACACCCAAAGGGGTGAATTTTTGCCTAATTTCACTGCTAATTTCGCTGCAAGATCAGCAGATTCGCTGCTAGTTTCGCGGCTAGTTTCGCAGCTAGTTTCGCGGCTAGTTTCGCAGCTAGTTTTGCGTGGCATTTTCGCCTAACTTTCGTTGGTATGTATGGCTGTGAAATTACCAGCGAAACTATAGTTTTGCTGGATGATCCACAGTTTCGCAGGAAGAACTGACAGTTTCTCTGGACGAATTGACGGTTTCTCTAAATGCATAAAAATTACGATCCATCCTATTTTTGACCCAAAACATCAACTTTTTACATTCAGAACCTTAGTTTTTCATCCATAAACTTATATCTAAGCTTTTTATATGTTTTCTTACACAAAAACGTGAGGTTTGGATGATTCTTTAAAATAGGGGATCCAGAACTCTCCTGGACTCAAGGAGTATCTTCTCAATCAAGCTTTCTAAGCAAGGGTCACTCCACACAGCCTGCAGATAAGTCAACACCCAAAGGGGTTAATTTCTACCTAATTTCGTTGCAAGATCAGCAGATTCGCTGCTAGTTTCGCAGCTAGTCTCGCAGCTAGTTTCGCGGCGAGTTTTGCAGCTAGTTTCGCGTGGCATTTTCGCCCAACTTTCGTTGGTATGCATGGCTGCGAAATTACCAGCGAATCTATAGTTTCGCTGGATGATCCACAGTTTCGCAGGAAGAACTGATAGTTTCTCTGGACGAACTCACAGTTTCTCTGAACGCATAAAAATGACGATCCAGCCCGTTTTTTACCCAAAACTTTAACTTTTTACATATAAAACCTTAGTTTATCATCCATAAACTTATATCTAATCATTATACATGTTTTCTTACACAAAAACGTGAGGTTTGGATGATTCTTTGCCACTTTCTAAAACCCCAAACCCTAGAATCCGGGTTTAATCTAAAGAGACGATTAGATGATGTTTCTTACTTGGATTCTTGGTCTTTTCTTGTTGTTTGGGTGCCCACAAACACCGATCTTCAATCTCTTTGATCAACCGCGCCTTGAATTACCACTTTCTCTCCATATTCTCCCTCTACACTCTCTCTCTAAAAGTTGAGTGTTGAGTTACAAATGAGAGTGGCTCTAGCTGATTCGTTTAAATATATTGGGTGTTCCAGGGACTTCCAACTCGCTCAACACGTAACCCGTAAGATTAACTCGGTCCTTAATCCACTTCCCGCTTATTTTCATTAAACAACCCTGACTAGCTATTATTATTAATTGGCTCGTTTTATTTTATTCCGTGCATTACAAGTCCACCCCCCTTATTTAGGTTTCGTCCTCAACACCTGTTATTCCTCGAATAGATGTGGGTAATGCTGTCTCTTATCTTCTTTAGTCTCCCACATAGTTTCCACTGTACTTACACATGGGGAACCATTTTATTCCTTAGCCTCTTCTCCTTGCGATCGATGATCGCCACTGGTTGCTCCACATAATTGAGTCGTTCATCCACTTCGATATCTTCCAGTGGTACGACCATTTCTCATCGGCTAAGCACTTTCTCAAGTGAGATACATGGAATGTCGGATGAATTCCACTTAACTCACTAGGCAACTCCAACCCATAGGCCACCTCTCATACTCGAGCCATGATTCGGAGAGGTTCTATATACCTCGGGTTCAACTTGCCTCGCTTCTAAACCAAATGATGCCTTTCCAAGGTGAGACTTTCAACATAACCTTGTCACCAACCTGGAACTCAATCGGTCTACGCCTTTTATCGACATACTACTTTTGCCTATCCTTGGCTTCCTTCATAAAGGCTTTGATCTTCTCAAGTTTCTCAATCGTAGCCTCGATCACCTTGACACTCCCTAACTCTTTATGGCCAATATCACCCCAATAAGCGGGTGTTCTACATCTCCTACCGTATAGCATCTCACAAGGAGGCATACCAATGCTGGCATGATAACTATTGTTATATGAGAACTCGGCTAACGGTAAGTGGACATCCTAACTTCCTCCAAAATCAATGACGTAGGCCCGAAGCATATCTTCAAGCGTCTGAATAGTCCTCTCCGATTGACCATCCGTTTAAGGATGATAGGCTATGCTGATATGTAATCTCGTTGTTGGACCAAAAGAACCAATGAGCCGGATCAGAGAAACCTTTAAGTCCCACAGACGTCACAACAACTACTGAAGTCCACAACAGCTGAAGACAACAACTGATTACAAAGTCTGAAGACACAAGTGCTGAAGACAAAGTCTGAAGACAAGTGCTGAAGACAAAGTCTGAAGACAAGTGCTGAAGACAAAGTCTGAAGACAAGTGCTGAAGACAAAGTCTGAAGACAAGTGCTGAAGACAAAGTCTGAAGACAAGTGCTGAAGACAAAGTATCAGACGTTGTCACAACAGCTGAAGAGAACTTCTTCAGTAGTTGTGACGGTTTACTTTCAGTAGTTTTATGTTTTCTCTTTTTGCTAGTTTTGTAAAACGACTGAAGAGCTTGTTCTTCAGTCGTTGTAGTATCAGTAGTTTCTTTTCAGTTGTTTTATGTTTTATACTTAGCACTCTGACATGTTCTCAGTAGTTGTGAACATTTCAGTAGTTTATTAAGTATTAGTTATTTTTGTACTAGATCTGCTAGTAATCACCATCCCGTGATTACAGCAGTGATTGCACTCTATATAAGGAGTGCCAACCTTATTGTAACTGTGAATGATTTAGCAATAATATTGGGCATTATTGAAACATTCCTTATCACAGAAAAATATTTTCTCGCATTTGTTTACAAGTAACAAACTCTTGCTATAATTTGACTAATTCTTCTTTTCATTCCGCTGCATTACACTCTAATACTTCAAACTTGTGATCGCTGATCCTGACAAATGGTATCAGAGCCTGTTAATCATTGATCGATCTAATAATTGATCATTGAAACTGCTCTTCAAGATCCAAGTTTGATTGAATTAGCATTTTTGCAAGAAACTGTTATAGAGATTGAATTTTCTGTGCTTTAAATCATTCATCCTGAGACTTATTCTTGGTTTTTATTGAGTTTGTTGTGGTGTGTCTAAATATTTTTTTTGCTTGAATAAAATTGTTTTTGGATCCAAAATGACTACTCCTTCCAATGATCCTCACAATATTGGTTCCTCAACCAAGCCTCCAATGCTGGTTAGGAATGAGTATAACATATGGCAACGTCGTATGCTCCATCACCTGTCTGTTAACAGCTCAGGTTGTTGGACATCAGTGGTACATGGTCCACACAAGCCTATGGTGAATAACCCGGAAACCAATCAAATGGTTCCGAAGAGGAAGGATGAATACTCAGATGAGGATAAGAAATTGTTTGAGATAGATGCAAAAGCTCATGGAATTCTGGCCATGGCACTACCCAATGAAATTTATTCTGGGCTAATGCGTTATGAATCTGCCCATGACCTCTGGAATGCCTTGAAAGAACAATTTGGAGGAACAGATGAGGTCTTGGCAAATAATAGAGAGATCCTTGCCCAACAATATGAGACATTCTCTCATAGGAAGGGTGAGACACTGACTCAACAGTTTGAGCGGTTCTCTTGTTTGATCTCTGAATTGAAAATGGTCAAACATGAGTATACTAATATTCAGATGAATAACAGATTTCTCAGATCACTGCCTGAGAGATGGGATACATATACCATTGTCCTACGCTCCAGTGCAAATTTGGACAAACTATCTCTCACCCAACTTCATGGGAAATTGCTCACATTTGAGAGAGAGATAGAACAAAAGAGAAAACTGTCTTCATCTGGTAAGCTCACTGAGGACTTTGTACCAGGCAACACTGCTCTGGTTAGTCATGAGTCAGAATATGCTTCATCTGAATGCCAGTATGATGAGCATATTGATTTCTCTTCAAACATTTCTGATTCAGCATTTGTGAGTGTTGATAGACAATTTTCTGGGTGTAATAATGACAATCTATGCTTCATCATGGATGATCTCAAGGGGATTGCTGATGATGACTTAGAAGAGATGGATATTTTGAGCCAAATGGCCTTGATAAATATCAGATCTCAGAAGTTCTACAAAAGAACTGGAAGAAAGTTCCCAGGACTCTCTGGCAAAACCAAAGTTGGTTTTGACAAAAGTAAGTTGAGGTGTCACAGATGCCAAAGGCTTGGACACTTTGCTAGAGAATGTAGATCATCTGGATCTAATTCCTCTGCACCTTTTGTGACTTTTCCTAGCAATAGTCAACAAAACAAAGGGCAACATCCTGTCAATTCTAGTCATCAGTCTCAACTACAATCTCCTGCATATTTTGTTCCTCAGGGTCAAATGCCTTACCCTTACCCGTGTTATTACATGCCACAAACCAGTCAAGTTCAAGCTCCTATGGTACCACAACCTCATGCACTCCCAGAACTCAACCATCTCATCAACCCCCTCAACCTCAACAACATAGCTTCTTCACCCCAGAAGTTGTTGATTGGAGCAGCTTGCCAGATGACATGTCTGGTCATGAACAACTGTTCACAAGTGCTGATCAACATGGTGGTGATAGTCCTTTTGGGAATCTGGCACTTATGGCTCTGGAATCAACTGAGGGTTCCTGCTCAACTGCATCATCTTCACAGGTAACTCAGGTATCTTCAGAGGCTAAAGCCAAGTTATGTTCTGAATCTTGCATTGCTGCCTTTGTCTCTATTAGAGAGGCAAATGTAGCATTAATAAATGAAAAACTTGAGTTTGAGAAAACAATTTCCAAAAGACAAGCTGAGTATGAGTCTGCTCTTAATAGTAAAAATGATGAGATTTATAAGCTTAAATGCCAATTAAATGATGAAAAGGCTAAGCTAGAGGTTATTCTGGAAGACCAGAAAAGTCTTAAAGAAACCCTTGCAGTCACCCAAGTAGAGTGTGATCGATGGGTACAATCATGCAAAGGTTTTGAGATGCTTCTTAGTAAGCAATCAGCTTCCAATGTGAAGTTTGGCATTGGTTATAATCACACTGCTCCTCCTACAGATTTTGCTCCAAGAGTAGAGGTGAAATCTGATGGAGAAAGCAATAACCAATCCACCTCATCATGTGATTCACTTTTTGATAAAGCATCATCAAAAGTTGAAGTCAGCACTAAGCCCTCTCAGAACCTATCAGCTAATGTTGATGGTTCAATTGCTGACACTCACATGATCAAAGAGTTGGTCAACTCAGGAGTTATTTCTGAAAGTCCTGAAAGGACTGGAGAGCAAGATTTAACTCCTGAAGTTCAAGCTCCAACTACTGACAGCACTGAAAAGAAGAAAACTGTCAGTAGAAAGAGTTTGAAGACTACTAAAGAGGAAGTCAAGAAAGCAAATAGTGCTTCCAATGTACTGAAGAGCAAGTCTTCAGTAGTTTCATCCTCTTTAGTTGATGATCAACATAAGATGAAAAAGAAACCATGTGAAGTATGTGGTTTGTTTAATCATCTCACTGATGATTGTTGGTACAAAAGAGGATCCAAACTCAAACATAAAGATGAAATTAAAGAGAAAATGGTTAAAATTAAAAATGAGTTTAAAGCCACATTTGTACCAGCAACATCAAATCCTGTAATCCTTAAGTCCAAAAAGAAATCCAAAAAGGAAGGGGTTAAACAGGTAACAGCTGAGGTTGCTCAAAAGAAGAAGGTGCAACATAAGAACTTATCAAACTCCAGTGCTAATGTGTCTGAAGAGCTGAAAGCTTTATCACAAAATCAGACACAACTGGTTATGATGGTTCAACATCTATTGGGAAGAGTCAACCAATTAGATGTTCCTATGTTGAATCCACAGAAAAGGAGGTCCAAGCCAAAGGATTCCTCTTCTCCACCATTCTCTTCCTCTCAAGCTGTTATTTCCAGCAAACTTGTTAGTCCATCATCTGTTGATGTGAATAGGCCCAAAACCAAAAAGGTTTGGGTCTCAAAATCTAACTAATTTGCTTTGTTCTGCAGGGTTCTTCAACATGCCACAGAGGCATCTGGTATGTAGACAGTGGAGGATCCATGCATATGACAGGAAACAGATCACTTCTTAATGACTACTCTCAAGGAAGGAAGGGATTTGTATCTTTTGGCAATGATGCAAAGGGTTACATCATCGGCAAAGGCTTTGTTTCCAATGGGGAAATAAAGTTTGATGATGTTAACCATGTGGAAAATCTCAAGTACAACCTCTTGAGTGTCAGTCAAATGTGTGACAAAGGCCATGTTGCTCTTTTCACAAGTCAGAACTGCCGGATTCTGTCATCCAAAGTTCTGAGTTTGATTGACAAGGTGTTGGATAAACACACTCTCCTTAAGGCCAACAGGACAGGAAGAGTGTATGCCTTAGATCTTTCTAAGAAAATAGATCTCAAAGGCCATCCTTGCCTATTTTCCAAGGCTTCCCCTCAAGAATCTACACTATGGCATAGAAGGCTGGGTCATGTTAATCTCAAAAACATAAATCAGCTGATCAACCATGGTTTAGTAAGGGGATTGCCTATGAAGGAGTTTAAATGTGAAGATGACTGCACTGCTTGTCTAAAAGGAAAACAGCACAAAGTTTCATTTCCCTCCATAGAAGAACCTAAGTCCACAGCCTGCTTACAGCTTCTTCACATGGATCTCTTTGGTCCTGTGAGAGTGATGAGTATGGCTAAGAAGAAATACTGTCTAGTAATTGTGGATGATTACTCCAGATTTGTATGGACTTTCTTCTTGCATTCAAAGGATGAAGCACCTCAGAAGATTATCAACTTTGTGTTGTATGTTGAGAAGCAGTATTCCCTCTCAGTCAAGTGTATTAGAAGTGATAATGGAACAGAATTTAGAAACAATACACTTGATGAGTTCTACCTCTCAAAGGGAATCAAGAGGCATTTTAGCATTCCAAGAACTCCTGAACAAAATGGAGTAGTGGAGAGAAAGAACAGGACCCTTATTGAAGCTGCAAGGTCCATGTTGGCTGACTCTGGATTGCCAATGACTTTTTGGGCTGAAGCTATCAATACAGCTTGCTATGTACAAAATAGAGCTCTAGTGAATAAGAGGTTGATGAAAACTCCATATGAAGTTCTTCATCATTTGGCCCCTCTAATTTCATTCTTTAGAGCTTTTGGATGTCCTTGTTTCATTCTCAACACAAGGGATCAACTCCAAAAATTTGATTCTAAGGTGGATGCAGGATATTTTGTTGGTTATTCATCAACTTGCAAAGCATACAGAGTCTTCAACTGTAGAACAAAGATGGTTGAAGAGACTCTACATGTTAAGTTTAATGAATCTCCAAAGGACAAGATTCCACAAAACCCTGTGGAGATATTTGATTTGGACATACTACAATATGCTCCTCATCAAACTCCTGCTGTTGCTCCTGTCAACAGTTCTCCACCTGGTGGTACTGCTGGTGCTGATGATGATGATAGTAGTACTCACCTCTTCAGCTTTACTGATCAACTGCCTGATTCAGCTAGACCTGATGTTCCTGTAGCTCCAGCAGCTCAATCCACAACAAATGCTGATGAGATTTCTACAACTTCAACTTCCTTTGAACTACCATCTACTGATTGGTTTCAAGGAAATACTTCACCATCACCATCTGTTGCTGCTGAGCCTGCTACAAACACTTGCACTGATCTCATTGTGTACCAAGATCTGAAGAATCACCCTATGTCTCAAATCATTGGTGATATCACTGCTGGAGTATCAACAAGAAGTCAATTGTCAAATTTCTGCTTCTATGCTCTCTTCATTAGTCAGCAAGAGCCAAAGAATTATCACATTGCTTTAAAGGACAATGGATGGGTTGATGCCATGCAGCTTGAGCTTCTTCAGTTCAAGAAACAACAAGTGTGGGAACTGGTTCCTCTACCTCCAGGTAAGTGTGCAATAGGCACTAAATGGGTGTTTAGGAATAAGACTGATGAAAATGGGCTTATTGTTAAGAACAAGGCCAGACTGGTTGTTCAGGGGTTTGCACAAGAAGAAGGTATTGATTATGATGAAACCTTTGCTCCTGTAGCCAGACTGGAAGCAATTCGATTGTTTTTAGCTTATGCTGCTTATCAAAATCTTAAAGTTTTTCAAATGGATGTCAAAAGTGTTTTTCTGTATGGGAAAATTAAAGAAGAGGTTTATGTATGTCAACCACCAGGTTTTGAGGACAACAAACATCCTAATTGGGTGTATAAGCTTGATAAGGCTCTTTATGGGTTGAAACAAGCTCCTAGAGCCTGGTATGAGACATTATCAAACTTTCTTCTTGAAAATAATTTTACTAGAGGCACCATAGATAAAACTTTATTCATTAAGAAAGCAGGGCAGCATAATTTACTTGTTCAAATTTATGTAGATGATATTATTTTTGCATCTTCTGATCCACAGTTGTGTGATGGCTTTACAAAGTTGATGCAACAAAAGTTTGAAATGAGTGCAATGGGGGAATTACAATTCTTTCTGGGTTTGCAAATCAAACAAAAGGCTGATGGAATTTTCATTCATCAGTCCAAATATACAAAAAATCTTTTGGAAAAATTTGATTTACAAAATTGTAAACCTTGTTCTACTCCCATGTGCAACACCACACAACTGGATACAGATCAGAAAGGTAAAGTGGTTGATGAAACACTTTACAGATGTATGATTGGGTCCTTGATGTACTTAACAGCTTCTAGACCAGATATTATGTTTGCTACATGTGTTTGTGCTAGATTTCAGGCTGCACCTAAGGAGTCTCATTTGATTGCAGTCAAGAGGATCTTTAGATATTTGCAAGGCACTCCATCTCTAGGTTTATGGTATTCTACTAGACATTCTGGTAAATTAGTTGCCTTTTCTGACAGTGATTATGCAGGGTGTAAGTTGACCAGGAAATCAACTTCTGGTGGATGCCAATTCCTAGGCAACTGTTTGATTTCTTGGCAGAGTAAGAAACAAACCTCAGTTGCTACATCAACTGCTGAAGCCGAGTACATTGCTGCTGCAAGTTGTACATCTCAGGTATTATGGCTTCAAAACCAATTATTGGATTATGGCATAACTGAGACTAAGACTCCATTGTTAATGGACAGCTCTTCAGCTCTTTGTATTGTCAAGAATCCTGTCCAGCACTCTAGGACTAAGCATATTGAAATCAGACACCATTTTATTAGAGATTGTTTTGAAAAAGGTCTGATTGATCCAAAATTTGTTCCTAGTGCTGATGAGCTTGCAGACATTTTTACTAAGCCTTTGGATAGTTCAACTTTCCACAACCTGGTGTTAAGGCTTGGTATGCTGCAGCTAGAATAAGTGACAACTACCGATAATCTCAGTAATAAATACTGATGATCATTGGTAACCATGTCATATATAAGTACTTCATTTGTTAAAACAGCTGATGTTGTTATAACAGCTGATGAAATCACAACAGCTGATGTAACTACAACTGCTGATGTCAGAAATGCAGATAAGTACTGATGACCAATGAAACATCAAACTCGGATTTAAATGTGGAGGTCAGACTGAAACAGCTGAAAAGCTATGAATTGACGACAACAGCTGATGAGTAATTTCTCTTCAGTTGTTTCTACAACTGCTGTTTCTAAAAACTGAAGCCACAGCTATGTCTTCAGTAGTTTACAACTACTGAAGACTACCACTAAGTCTCAGCTGTTTACAACAACTGATGACAAAACCACTGTCTTCAGTAGTTTCATAACTACTGATGACAAACACCATGTCCTCAGTTGTTTCACCACCTGAAGTCGGAATTGTCCTCAGTAGTTTATAACTACTGAAGACTAAATCAAAGACTTCAGCTGTTTCAGTAGTTTCACCAAATGATGACTAACACCAAAACCTTCAGTCGGTTCATAACCCTACCCTATAAATACCTTATCTCACCAGAGTTTTTCTCACCTTTCCTCTCAAACCTAACGTTCAAAAACTCTGTACCCTCTCTTCATCCATGGCGACCATGCAACTAAAACCACGACACAACTGTGTCGCTCACCTTACCAAATCACCATACTGGACCAAGTTTCACAACGCCATTGATTTAATGGTCCAGTCACCTTACCAAACAGCCTTTCTGATAAACCCCACCATATATGCCGAATCCCTTAGCCAATTCTGGACAAACATCACTCTTGTTTCTGAGGAGAATGACACAGAGTCGCTTCATTCGTTTGTCCATAGCCAAAAGGTGGTCATCAATCCAGAGATTCTTCGCCAAACCCTCAATCTGGATGATGCCACTTTCCCGACTAGCTATCCAAAGGGCACCACTGATCTATCATTTGCCCACCATGGATACGAAGGCAACCTGAGTGCCTCTACCATATTGAAGAAACATTTCCAGGATGCTGAACGGCTTATCTTTCATATGGTCAATGTCTGCCTGGCCCCCAAGACTTCATCATGGGATCAAATGTCCACAAGGTGGCAACAGGTATTGTACTCTATCCTTGAGCAACAACCTTTAAATTTTTCTGAAATACTATTCTTAGAGCTCAAGGATATGGCCCAAAAACAACTTTCTAACCGTTGGATATTATATCCTCGGTTCATAATGGCCATAATTGAAAACCAGCTTCAAGCTGAGGGACTTGTTGGCCTGGGAGTCCCTGCTATGGCTGTATTGCCTGAAGTATACTCCCGGCACAACTCTGACCAATCACTCAAAATGGCTGCCAAGCTGCGCAAACCCACGCAGCTGGAACCCACAGCCACCACCACAAAATCCAAAGTCCCCACCAAACCAAAAACAAAACGAACCAAAACAGCTATTCAGGAAGATGAGTCCCCTGAAGATGCTCCTGTACCACCAAGACAGGATATACTTGCTGGTGTAAACCCCCCAGTAGTATCAGAGACTCACCCAGCCACAGCCGCTCAGGATTCCTCTCAAAAGGAACCTGAAGCAACCAAAGAAGGGGTACCCACAAATCTGGAATCTTCCTCATTCGAGGAGATTGCCATTGAAACACACCATTCTCCCCAGGTGCATAATACCCTATCTCCTCATGAAAATGCCCCCCAAAGTCCAACACTTATAATTGCAAATGTGCTGACTCAGCTGCATGCCTCTCCTCCTCCCCAACAACCACCTAAAGGGAAAACCACAGATATTGAGGTAGAGGATCAACATGCTTCTGACAACCCACAGCACAGGGGTTTAAATGTTCAGTCTCCTAGTGTAGATACAGAGATAAGAATATCTGGTGAGGCTGCCACCTCTTCTGCATCAGCACATGATCAGACTGAGGCTGGTAACATGGCTAAGACCTCATCAGAGGCAACAGCTGATGAAGGACATCGTCCTGAGGCTGGAAGTCCCCAGTTCCAAGAAAAAGGGGCACATGCTACATCTGGTCTACACCCAGGGCATGTACATCTTGCTACTAGCAGGAGGTCAGGTGATTCAGCATCTGCTGATGATGACCTGGGCTTCTTTTATGATGTTCTAGCCCAGAACACAATTCTTGAGGAAGAAGTCAGTAGACTACAAAGACTACTTGACCAATTCTCTCAAGAAGCAAGTCCATCTGATACCACCATACACCCACAGATGGCACCTTCACCTGAAGGTCTCCTAAACACTCAGCCACTAAAAACATTCAATCCACCAGCCTCTACCTCTGGCACTGCTTCTCAGGGACAGAACCCCTCTGAGCAAACAGCTGCTATCTTCCACAAATCCCTACCTCTCATCACCCCAATAATCACAGACATTGTGATCAAAACCTTGGATGACAGACTTCCCTCAATTATACAGCCACTGGTGGAGGAGATTGTGAGCACAAGGCTTTCTACTACTCAAACCCTTGCAACCAATGCAACCAAAAAGGGGGAGAGTCAGTTAGTCAAAGACAAAGGAAAGAGCATATTGAAAGAGAGAGAACAGGAGGAAGAAGAGGTTGTGAAAGAGACTGAGAAGGAAGAAGAGTATGTGAAGGAAGCTGACACTGATCAAGTGAGTGTAAGTCACAAAGACTTTCATATCACATATAAGAAGAGGAAGATTAAAAGAAAAGAAAAAGAACTCCAACTTGATGAGATGGTCAAAATGGCGGATGCTACACATAGTAAATCTATGGACTCCATTATTGATCAACTATACAGACAAGGGTTCGATACTGCACAGCTTGACTCAGAGATTAGAAGACTTGAAGTTGAAGAAATTAACTCAAGATGGGCAAGTTATGATGTGTTAGAAAGAGAAAGACTGGAGATCATGATCAGATTCATTGCAAAGTATCTTGGAAGATCATTGATAGAGATTAAGTCATGGACCAGGGACAGTATCTTGGCAATAACCACCAAGATCTGTACGTCTGAAGCATACACTAAAGGATTAGTGATTGAAGCACTAAATGAAGCAGGGGATGGGAACAGAAACGAACTAGCAAAATACTCCAAAGCCTCACTCATTACAAGAATGCTAGAACAACCTGCAAAACCTACCACTTCAAAATCACCACTACCAAAACCCATTAAACCAACTCCTTTACACTCAAAACCAACAGCCGATGATGCATCCAAGAAGAAGAAGAGAAGGATGTTGAGAGTAGAAGAAGAAGATGAAGAGGATGATGAGGAAGAAGATAGGTTGCCTCTTTCTGCAGTCTTAACTTTGCCTAAAGCCAAATCTATGCCCATCACTCCCACCTCACAGATGGAAACTGTGAGAGTAAAGATAGAAGAAGAGCAGCAGAAAAGGCTTCATGATGAGGAGATGCTGAAGAGCATAGACAAAACTTATGCTGCTTCTTCATCAATAATAAGTATGAAGAAAGAAGCTCTGAGACTGTACACCCTTGCCAACACATTTCAATATCAAAAGGAAAAGGTGAGGATATGGCCTGATCCTAGGGTGGCTCACAGAATTGTGAAGAAGGACATTCCTACAAGATACAAGGGCCAGATAAAAAGGATCGTAGATGAAGAGATCACAGTGGTCCTTGTAGTATCACCCTGGGAAATTGTAGAAGACTTCAAGAAGGCTTATGAGACTAAACAGCCTCCCCAAAAGATGTTAGAAAACAGAGTAATCAAGAAGGGGTTAGTCTACAAGAAGCTTGAGAACTTCAAACAAAATGAGCTCAGTCTGTTACTTGAAGGTAATCACCCAGATGAGTTTGCCTACAGACAGATCACAACAGTTGAGCTCAAAAATGGCAAACAGGCCAAATACATCTCAGAGCTGTATGGGCGTGAAGGATTGTTCGATGGTGAACCAGAGAATCTTACTATGGAAGAACAAATCATGTTTCTCAGAGCATACACCAGAGAATCCTACAGGCTTATACATGGGAAGTGAGTTTCATGGATGGGGGAACAGCTCAGTGTCCAATTCCCCAATACAGAGCTCCCATCCATACTTTGCCAACCAAATCATCAGACTTACTTCCAGGCCGGTGCTTATATGGGTCATCTTCTCAACTGATCAAGAAGGAAAAAGACCAACCATTTTGCCAACAATAAGTGGGACCTCAATAAAGTTAAAGGTTTTGGCTGCATTGGTTCAGGGGGAGTTTGTTGGACCAAAAGAACCAATGAGCCAGATCAGAGAAACCTTTAAGTCCCACAGACGTCACAACAACTACTGAAGTCCACAACAGCTGAAGACAACAACTGATTACAAAGTCTGAAGACACAAGTGCTGAAGACAAAGTCAAGACAAGTGCTGAAGACAAAGTCTGAAGACAAGTGCTGAAGACAAAGTCTGAAGACAAGTGCTGAAGACAAAGTCTGAAGACAAGTGCTGAAGACAAAGTCTGAAGACAAGTGCTGAAGACAAAGTCTGAAGACAAGTGCTGAAGACAAAGTCTGAAGACAAGTGCTGAAGACAAAGTATCAGACGTTGTCACAACAGCTGAAGAGAACTTCTTCAGTAGTTGTGACGGTTTACTTTCAGTAGTTTTATGTTTTCTCTTTTTGCTAGTTTTGTAAAACGACTGAAGAGCTTGTTCTTCAGTCGTTGTAGTATCAGTAGTTTCTTTTCAGTTGTTTTATGTTTTATACTTAGCACTCTGACATGTTCTCAGTAGTTGTGAACATTTTAGTAGTTTATTAAGTATTAGTTATTTTTGTACTAGATCTGCTAGTAATCACCATCCCGTGATTACAGCAGTGATTGCACTCTATATAAGGAGTGCCAACCTTATTGTAACTGTGAATGATTTAGCAATAATATTTGGCATTATTGAAACATTCCTTATCATAGAAAAATATTTTCTCGCATTTGTTTACAAGTAACAAACTCTTGCTATAATTTGACTAATTCTTCTTTTCATTCCGCTGCATTACACTCTAATACTTCAAACTTGTGATCGCTGATCCTGACACTCGTCCCCATAACATCATGGAATTTCTTCCAAAACATGGATGTAAACTGTAACGCCCGGTTATTTTCTTTGAAGCAAAGGAAAGAAGAAAAAGAAAGAAAAGAAATAAAGTCCAAAGTCTAGGGACCAAACTTGCCAAAACGGGGGAAAGATTGGAAGAGTGGGGGATTTAGAGGGGAGGGCAGCCCACACCCTCCCCCACACTCACAAAATTCAGCCAAGAGAGAAGAGAAGGAGAAAAAGGGGTTTCAAGCTTCGGTTTTCGTGGATTCGAGCGTGACAGTTGAGGTGTAGCGGGTTGGATCGAAGCTCTACTCGACGGGGTTGTTTGTGTGAGTTCTAGGACCCCTCTTTTACATGTTTTCTACTAATTTGGGGCTGGAACACATTTGAAAACCCATTTTTGATGTGTGTGTGTTGAACCGGTGTGTATGTGTTTGTGTGTGATTCAAGTGGGGTTTGATTTCGGCCTTGTGTGTGCTTGAATTATGTTGTGGTAGGTGTTTCTAAGGTTTAGGATGGTTAATTTTAGTTTAGAACAGGTTTGGGTGAGCTTGGAGGCCGAAAATGGCAGTTTGCTTTCGGGATGAACTGCATTCTGCATCAGCTAGGGCTAGGCGATCGAATGGCATATGACTGGAGGCCATACGGCCGAAAGGCATACGACTGAGGTCCATGCGCACAAATGCCATGCGACTGAGGTCCATACGCATGGAAGTCATACGACTGAAGTTCATGCGCCTGTAAGGTATGCGATTGAAGGTTATACGACTGAGGTCCATACGCCTTGAGGCCATGCGACTGAGGTTCATTCGCACGAAGGGTATGCGACTGAAGCCCATGCGCCTGAAGTCATGCGACTGAAGGCCATACGCATGGAAGCTATGCAACTGAAAGTCCATACGCATAGGTTTCCATTCGCCCATAGTATTCATCTGCATAGGGTCCGTTCGCTTGATGTCTAGTCGCCTAAGTGTTCAGTCGCCTGGGAGGCCATGTGACTGAAGGGTGTCCATACGCCCAAATAAGGCCCATACGCCCGAAAGAGCATAGTTTATTTTCTGATTGTCGAGGCAAATTGCAGATGTGGGTTTTGACTATGGAGGTTCCTAGAGGTTCGCGTAAGTTGACTTTTGAGGTCATAGATGATATGTTGGGCATGTATGATGTCTGAGTGAGGCTTATGCATGATGGTATGTATGGGGTGTGTTATGTATGTATGATAATGTCGTGCCTGGCGATGTTTGTATGTTTATGTTGATGTTCCTTAATATGTGTGGTTATTTTCCAGTGGCTTTGCGTTGAATGTTAATGAATGAAATAAAAGTATTATGTAACGTAAAGTGGAAGATAATGAAAAGAGGAACGAAATAATGAATGCATGCATTAATGAACGTGAAAGTAAAGAAAGTCTTGCAAGCAAAATGTACAGAGGTGCACGGCTCTAAAATGTCGTAAGCTCAACTGCGTATGGTTTAGCTAATCCTTAAGGATACACGCAGGGGTTCCAGTCTTTGTAACTAACTAATGGTGTGGTACATGGTTTATAGTGATTACTCACCTCGGTGCTGGTGCCAGGCTATGTGCGGTGTGGAAGTGATTTATGATCTTCGGCCTAGTACTCGAGTTATGCATAACATTGGGGGTGTTGTAGTGATTACTCACCTTGGTGCTGGTGCCAGGCTATGTGCAGTGTGGAAGTCATTTATGATCTTCGGCCCAGTAGTCGAGTTATGCATAATGTTAGGGGTGTAGTATACGGTGGTTTATAGTTATTACTCACCTCGGTGCTGGTGCCAGGCTATGTGCAGTGTGCAAGTCATTTATGATCTTCGGCCAAGGAACCGAATTATGCATAATGTTGGGGGTTTAGTATACAGTTGGGGATCTTTGTCGCTTACCCCGGTGCTGGTGCCAGGCTATGTGCAGTGTGGAAGTCAATTATGAACTTCAGCCCAGTACCCCATTGGTTTGGGGCATAGCTGATGACACTGATCCAGATTGTGATAAAAAGATAATGTGATAAAGAAGGAAAGGGCTAAAGAAAGTATGTGATGAACATTTTAGGAAGATAATAATGATATTATTTGTGTGTATGTATTATGCGTGATCACGTACGAAAGTAAAGAACGGTTTTAATGAAAGTCAAATATATTTTATTATAAAACTAGAACTCACTCAGCAACGCTGACTTTTATGTGTTTCCAGTTGGCAGGTAAAGTTGCTAAGGATGGCACGGGGCGGCTACTTGGCTCTTTTTAGATGGCATCCGTTTTTATAATACTTTTGTGATGTAATGCAACATGTATTTTGTAATTTGAAAATGATGTATTAATTTGCAAAAGATTTTTTAATGAATGAAATGTTTGTTTTAAATGTTCCGCTGCAATGTGTTTTATTAAAGCTAAAGTAATTATATGTTTTACGTGCGATGATGGTCCAATTGTAAGTGTCCCAGGATCGGGGCCTTTCAAGTTGGTATCAGAGCCAAAGTTTAAGTGAAACGGGTAAATTTTCAAAATAAACCTTAACTTAAACTGAAAATGGGACGGAAAGGGAAGGGATGCCAATTTGAGTAGTTGCGTGCCATCAAGTATTTTCTTAATGATAATCGGTATTACGTGCGCATGTTATGTGGTTTATGTATGTATGTAGATTTAGATACTAATGTAGTCAGGATAGCTAATGCTCTGGGTATGAAGAGTAAAGTAAGTCGCTAATCACAACTGGCCAATGTAATTAGGGACTTACTATACTTGACATAAACTGAGCTATTCCCTTTAATGACCGCGTTGGTGTTTGAATCTTATAGTGTGTTTAGAGGATGGCCGGTGGTAGATCTTCGAAGGTTTCGCCAGGTGAAGGTTGTGGTGGACGTGGTGCTGGATCACGTATCACGAGAAGTATGACTAGGGCTGCTGATATGGAACTCGAAGAGTCTGAGATCCATCACCTGGAAGGCGGTGATGATAGTGCTAACCTGAGAACCGCATTGAAAGAGGTTGTGGTGGAGGGAGTTTAACAAGTTATGCAGACGCTTCTGCCGTCTTTGGTGACTGAGGTAATTAGGGTGATGAAGGAGACGATCGTGATTGAAGTGGACAAGAAGGGTAGCAGCGACAAGAATTGGAAAGGAAAGCGGGTTGAAAGTGAGGGTTTCACTCTAAATAACAAGGTCGCGAGGGTGGATGACCGACGTGTGGTCACATCCAGTATGGGGGTGAAGAGTTGTGGTAATTGCGGGAAGAAGCATACAGAAGAGTGTAGGTGGGGAACAAACCTCTGCTTCAAATGTGGGAGGCCCAGTCATCTGGCAAGAGATTGTGGGGTGATGAAGTGTTATAACTGTGGCGGAAGGGGTCACATAAGCAAGGACTGCAAGAAGCCAAGGGCAGAGAGTTCCGGAGCAAGGAAGACGACCAGAACTGAAGGGCAGAAAGCGAGTACAGAGTCTTCATGATGACTCAGGAAGAGGCTAGGACGGACCCCGATGTTGTGTTAGGTACGTTTCTAGTAAACCAAACTCTCGCTTCTGTGTTATTTGATTCCGGTGCTAGTAAGAGTTTTATTTCTGCTGCCTTTTGTGCTACTTGCCCATTAGGAGTAGAAGTATTGGTGAGCCCTTTGATGTAGAAACTGCCGTAGACAAGTATACCAGGATTTCTGAGATGACAGAAGACGATGACATAGAATTAGAAGGTCATAAGAAGGTCATAAGTTCCCTGCTAGACCATTTACGATGACCTTAGGCGGTTTGGATGTAGTCCTAGGAATGGACTGGTTGGAAGACTATGAGACATATATCGTATGTCGTAAGAAGATGGTCGGACTGACAGTGCCTGACGGTAGTACAGTGACGGTTTACGGTGATCGAGTCACGACGATTCCGAAAGTGATTTCAATGGCGGTGGTAGGAAGGTGGATGTAGTGCTTATTTGGCGTATATGAAGGATATGGACACATTAACACCACAATTATCCAATGTACTGATTGTGTGAGACTTCCACGATGTGTTCTCAGAAAATTCACAAAGTGTAACACCGGATCGAGAGATCAAGCTCCAGGTAGATTCGATACCCGGTGCCTAACATGTTTCTAAGGCACCATAGCATTTAGCCCCTCTGAGATGAAGGAATTGATGGAGCAACTACAGGAGTTGCTCGATAAGCGGTTCATTTGACCGAGTATCTCTCCTTGAGGTGCTTCGGTCTTGTCTGGGAAGAAGAAGGACGAAAGCATGAGGATGTGTATTGATTAGGTTGACCCGTAAGGATGTGAAGTTTGAGTGGGGTCAAGATCAAGAGAAGGCTTTTGAGAAGCTAAAGGCAAGGCCGACTCACGCTCTTGTCTTGTCATTACCCGAAGAAAGCGAGGACTTGGTGGGCTATTCTGATGCTTCTTACTCGGGGTTGGGTTGCGTAATAATGAAGCGAGGAAAGGTTATAGCTTACGCATCCGAAAATTGAAAGTTCATGAGGTTAACTATCCTACTCATGATTTGGAGCTAGCAGCCGTGGTCTTCGCGTTAAAGATTTGGGGACACTACCTGTTTGGGACGAAGTGTACCATATTCACTGACCACAAAAGCTTGAGGTTCTTCTTTGAGGACTTGAATATGAGGCAGAGGCGATAGTTGGAGCTCATAAAGGATTATGATTTCGAGATCCATCACCATCCGGGCAAGGCCAACGTAGTGGCAGACGCCCTTAGCCGAAAAGAGAGACCCGAGCTGATTCGGGTGAAGGCTTACCAATTGACTACGACCTCTCATGTGATGACGCAAGTCAAGGAGTTTCAAGACGAGGCATTGAAAGAAGATCATCTTAACTCTGAAAGAATGAGAGGTCTGGTCGCGAAGATGGGTGAAAATACGCTCGGTGTTAGAACCCGATTCGGACGAATGTGGATTCCTCGTTTTGGGGATCTACGTGGGAAGATTATGGACGAAGCCCATAAGACTCGATACTCCATGCATCCCGGTGCCACGAAGATGTATCAAAACATGAAGAAAGGTTATTGGTGGAAGGGTATCATTCGATTCAGAAAGCGGGGCAAGTTGAGCCCGAGATACATAGGGCCTTTCCGAATCATTGCTTGAGTAGGAGAGGTGGCCTATAGACTAGAATTACCAGAGGAGTTAAGTGGAATGCATTCAACATTCCATGTATCTCATTTAAGGAAATGATTAGCAGACGAAGATATGGTTGTCCCACTGGAAGATATCGTGGTAGACGAAAGGCTCAATTATGTGGAGCAACCAATGGCAATCATCGACCGTAAAGAGAAGAGATTGAGGAATAAAGTGGTACCACTTGTGCGCGTACAGTGGAAGCACATAAAGGGATCTGAGTCTACGTGGGAGACTAAAGAAGAGATGAGACAGCATTACCCAGTCTTGTTCGAGGAATAACAGGTTTCAGGGACGAAACGTATATAAGGGGGGTGGACTTGTAATGCCCGGTTATTTTCTTTGAAGCCAAGGAAAGAAGAAAAAGAAAGAAAAGAAATAAAATCCAAAGTCGAGGGACCAAACTTGCCAAAACAGGGGAAAGATTGGAAGAGTGGGGGTTTTAGAGGGGAGGGCAGCCCACACCCTCCCCCACACTCACAAAATTCAGCCAAGAGAGAAGAAAGGGAGAAAAAGGGGTTTCAAGATTCGGTTTTCGTGGATTCGAGCGTGAAAGTTGAGGGGTAGCGGGTTGGATCGAAGCTCTACTCGACGGGGTTGTTTGCGTGAGTTCTAGGACCCCTCTTTTACATGTTTTCTATTAATTTGGGGCTGGAACACATCTGAAAACCCGTTTTTGAAGTGTGTGTGTTGAACCCGTGTGTATGTGTTTGTGTGTGATTCGAGTGGCGTTTGATTTCGGCCTTTTGTGTGCTTGAATGATGTTGTGGTAGGTGTTTCTAAGGTTTAGGATGGTTGATTTGAGCTTAGAACAGGTTTGGTGAGCTTGGAGGCCGAAAATGGCAGTTTGCGTTCGGGATGAACTGCATTCTGCATCAGCTAGGGCTAGGCGACCGAATGGCATGCGACTGGAGGCCATACCACCGAAAGGCATGCGGTTGAGGTCCATGCGCACGAATGACATGCGACTGAGGTCCATACGCATGGAAGTCATACGACTGAAGTTCATGTGCCTGTAAGGTATGCGATTGAAGGTTATACGACTGAGGTCCATGCGCCTGGAGGCCATGCGACTAAAGTTCATTCGCACGAAGGGTATGCGACTGAAGCCTATGCGCCTGAAGTCATGCGACTGAAGGCCATACGCATGGAAGCTATGCGACTGAAAGTCCATACGCATAGGTGTCCATTCGCCCATAGTATTCATCCGCATAGGGTCCATTCGCATGATGTCCAGTCGCCTAAGTGTTCAGTCACCTGGGAGGCCATGTGACTGAAGGGTGTCCATACGCCTAAATAGGGCCCATACGCCCGAAAGAGCATAGTTTATTTTCTGACTTTCGAGGGAAAGTGCAGATGTGGGTTTTGACTAGGGAGGTTCCCGGAGGTTCGTGTAAGTTGACTTTTGAGGTCATAGATGATATGTTGGGCATGTATGATGTATGAGTGATGCTTATGCATGATGGTATGTATGGGGTGTGTTATGTATGTATGATGATGTCGTGCCTGGCGATGTTTGTATGTTTATGTTGATGTTCCTTAATATGTGTGGTTATTTTCTAGTGGCTTTATGTTGAATGTTAATGAATGAAATAAAAGTATTATGTAACGTAAAGTGGAAGATAATGAAAAGAGGAACGAAATAATGAATGCATGCATTAATGCATGTAACGTAAAGCAAAATGTAAAGAGGTGCACGGCTCTAAAATGCCGTAAGCTCAACTGCGTATGGTTTAGCTAACCCTTAAGGATACACGCAGAGGTTCAAGTCTTTGTGACTGACCAACGGTGTGGTACATGGTTTATAGTGATTACTCACCTCGGTGCTGGTGCCAGGCTATGTGCAGTGTGGAAGTCATTTATGATCTTCGGCCTAGTACTCGAGTTATGCATAACGTTGGGGGTGTAGTAGTGATTACTTACCTCGGTGCTGGTGCCAGGCTATGTGCAGTGTGGAAGTCATTTATGATCTTCGGCCCAGTACTCGAGTTATGCATAATGTTGGGGGTGTAGTATACGGTGGTTTATAGTGATTACTCACCTCGATGCTGGTGCCAGGCTATGCGCAGTGTGGAAGTCATTTATGATCTTCGGCCCAGTACTCGAAATATGGCAGTGTGGAAGTCAATTATGAATACCCCATTGGTTTGGGGCATAGCTGATGTCACTAATCCAGATTGTGATAAAAAGATAATGTGATAAAGAAGGAAAGGGCTAAAGAAAGTATGTGATGAACAGTAAAGGAAGATAATAATGATATTATCTGTGTGTATGTATTATGCGTGATCACGTACGAAAGTAAAGAACGATTTTAATGAAAGTCAAATATATTTTATTATAAAACTAGAACTCACTCAGCAACGCTGACTTTTATGTGTTTCCAGTTGGCAGGTAAAGTTGCTGAGGATGGTACAGGGCAGCTTCTTGGCTCTTTTTGGATGGCATCCATTTTTATAATGCTTTTGTGATGTAATGCAACATGTATTTTGTAATTTGAAAATAATGTATTAATTTGCAAAAGCTTTTATAATGAATGAAATGTTTGTTTTAAATGTTCCGCTGCAATGTGTTTTATTAAAGCTAAAGTAATTATATGTTTTACGTGCGATGATGGTCCAACTGTAAGTGTCTCGGGATCGGGGCCTTACATAAACCGTGTGTCACGATCAAACACAATAGACACTTGTATACCATGATGAGCTACAATCTCCTTGATGAAGAGATCCACGAGTCTCTCACAGGAATACGTCTCTCGGATCGGTAAGAAGTGAGCACTCTTCGTCAGTCGATCCACTATCACCCATATAGCATCATACCCGTTCGTGGTACGCGGTAACATCGTGATAAAGTCCATGCTAATATGTTCCCACTTCCACTCGAGTATATCCAAAGGTTGGATTTTCTTGATGGCTTCTGATGCTCCGCCTTCACTTGCAAGCAAGTGAGGCACTTACTCACATACTCCACTACATCACGCTTCATACCTGGCCACCAATAATCTTTCTTCATATCCTGATATATCTTGGTGGCACCAGGATGAATGGAGTACCGAGTTTTATGAGCCTCATCCATGATCTTTCCAAGTAAATCCCTATAACGAGCAATCCTCATTCGTCCAAATCGGGTTCTAACACCGAGAGTGTTTTCATCCAACTCCGCGACTTGACCTCTCATCCTTTCAGAGTTAAGATGATCTTCTTTCAACGCCTCGTCTTAAAACTCCTTGACCTGTGTCATCACATCTGAGGTCATAATCAAATTATAAGCTTTTACCTCAACTGGCTTGGGTCTCTCTTTTCGGCTAAGGGCATCCGCCACTACGTTGGTGTTGCCAGGATTGTAATGGATCTCGTAATCATAATCCTTTATGAGCTCAAACCATTACCTCTGCCTCATATTCAAGTCCTTTTGCTCGAAGAAGTACTTCAAGCTTTTGTGGTCGGTGAAGATGGTGCACTTCGTCCTGTACAAGTAGTGCCTCCAGATTTTTAATGCAAAGACCACAACTGCTAACTCCAAGTAATGAGTAGGATAATTAACCTCATGAACCTTCAGTTGTCGGGATGCATAAGCTATAACCTTTCCTCGCTGCATCAACACGCAACCCAATCTTGTGTAAGAAGCATCCGAATATACCACCAAATCCTCGCTTCCTTTGGGTAATGACAAGACAGGAGCTTGAGTCAACCTCGCCTTTAGCTCCTCAAAAGCCTTCTCTTGATCTTGACCCCATACAAATTCACATCCTTGCGGGTCAACTTAGTCAACGGAGAAGCTATCTTGGAGAAGTCTTGGATGAATCTTCGATAATATCCCGCCAACCCAAAGAAACTACGGATCTCGGATGGCGTCTTTGGAGACTTCCATTGAATCACCGCCTCCACCTTTGTCGGGTCTACCATTATCCCTTCAGGATTTACCACGTGACCCAAGAACTGAACTTCGCGCAACCAGATTGCGCATTTGGGGAACTTAGCATACAACTTTTCCTTCCTCAAAGTCTCCAACACTTCCCGAATGTGACCGGCATGCTCCTCTTCGCTCCTCGAGTAAATCAGGATATCATCAATAAACACAATCACTGATTTATCCAACATCGGCCGGCACACTCGATTCATCAAGTCCATAAAAGCAGCTGGCGCATTTGTTAAACCAAAAGACATAACGAGAAACTCGTAGTGTCCATAACGCATGCGAAAAGCTGTTTTAGGAATATCTTGCTCCTTCACATTCAGCTGATGATAGCTAGATCAAAGATCTATCCTCGAGAACCAACTGGCACCTTGGAGCTGATCAAACAAGTCATCAATCCTAGGCAATGGATAGCGATTCTTCACCGTTAACTTGTTCAATTGACGATAGTCAATGCACATCCTCATACTACCGTCCTTCTTCTTCATGAATAAGACCGAAGCACCCCAAGGAGAGATACTCGGTCTAATGAATCTCTTACCGAGCAATTCTTGTAGTTGTTCCATCAATTCCTTTATCTCGATCGGAGTCAACTGATACGGTGCCTTAGCAACGGGCTGGGCACCGGGTATCAAGTTGATTTGAAATTCGATCTCACGGTCCGGTGGCATACTTGGTAGATCTAATGGGAACATGTCCAGAAAGTCACACACGACTGATACATCGGACAATTGTGGTGTTGACGTTTCCACATCCCTCATGTAGGCCAAGTAGGCACTACATCCACGTCTCATGCACTTTCCCGCCACCGCCATCAAAATCACATTCGGAATCGTAGTGACTCGGTCACCGTAGATCGTCACTGAACTCCCGTTAGGCGATGTCAGTCGAATAATCTTCTTGCGACACACAATGTTCGCCTCGTAGTCCGCCAACTAATCCATACCTAGGACTACATTGAAACCGCGTAAGGTCATCACGAACAGTCTAACAGGAAACTTATGGCCTTCTAATTCTACGTCACAGCCTTCTAGCATCTCGGAAATCCTGGTAGACTTACCTATGGAACTTTCTACATCGAAGGGCTCATCAATACTTCTACTCCTAATAGGCAACTTAGCACAAAAGGCAGCAGAAATAAAACTCTTACTAGCACCAGAATCAAATAACACGAAGGCAAGAGTTTGGTTTACTAGAAATGTACCTGACATAACATCGGGGTCCATCCTAGCCTCCTCTTGGGTCATCGTGAACGCTCTTGCGCTAGCCTTCTGCCCTTCACCTCCTGCCTTCTTCGCTGCCCCAGAACTTTGTTGGAGCCTTAAAGATTAGCATTAGTTTTTGTTTTTGTTATAGTATAGGGACTTATTGTGTAAATATATGTTCCTTAGTTTTTTGTACTAGTATAAATAGGATTATTTGTATTTTACAGGGTACACTTTTGAAACAGAACTCTCTCATTTCTACTTGTAATCCTTTGCTAATATAAATGAAATCACTCTGAATTTTTCTGATAATTGCTTAGTTGATTACTTTGTGCATATTATTATCAATTGTAGTTCACTTTAACACAGATCGATCCATTTGAACCTATCAAGTGGTATCAGAGCTTTCGATTCAGTGATTCGAGCCTGTGAATCACTTGAATCTGTGTTTTTGATAGCAATTGATCAATAGATTGTTGAAATTAGTTGTGTTTCATCACTAGAAACATGAATTAAATCAAAATTGAGTGAGGTAACATTATCAGATCTGAATTTTTGTCAGTTTTGAGTGCGAAAAGTTCTTCAAAAAGTCAAACACAAATTGAGCAAAAATCTGATTACTTGTTGTTAATTGGATGAAAATGATGTTAAAGGATTGATATTCGGTACATTTCACACTTGATTGAAGAGTTTCAGATCAATTAATCAAGTTTTGAAAAGTTTGTTAAGATTAGGTTGTTATGAAGATGATGAATTATGCGTTTGGTGTGTTAAAATCATCTGAAATTCACCAAAGTGTTTAGGCGCATGAACACTATTCAGACGCTTTAGCACTATTAAGGCGTTTTCAGAATGGACGTTTTGACACTGTTCGTGAGCGTTTTAGCACTATTTGGACTTTTTCAGAAACTAAGTCCTAGGCGCTTTGGAACTGTTCAGGTGCTTTAGAACTCTTCAGGCGCTTCATCACTGTTTGGGCGTTTTGGAACTGTTTAGGCGTTTTGATACTGTTCAGGCGTTTCTACTTTTGGACTTTTCAAAAATTCAATAAGGCATTCCCTTGGACGTTTCCAAGTCAAAGTAGACGCTTCACAACTATTTAGGCACATGAGACTTATCAACTGAAAAACCTTATCAGAGTCTACCAATGCCAGAACTGAAGGAATAATCAAAGACCACTGAAGAACCAAAGAAAGCACTAGTAGTCAGCATCAAAGATGGTTATGATTGGAGTGCTTATGCAGAACAATTTACTGGAGATCTTACTTCTGGTCTAGAACTTGTTGCTGAGATCAACACTGAAGACTGGTTTGAAGATAAAGATCCAAAGACAGAAGGAGATTAAGACAATGAGGAAGACTATGAACGGAGTGACAAATCTGACCCAAAGGAAGATTCTGAAGAAGTTGCTCTTATGGCACAGTCTGAGCAACCGAAGGTTGTAAACTCACCATCTGACACTGTCACTAAATCTTCAAACTCTTATCCAAAAATTCCAGTGGAAGTAAGGGGAAAAATGTGCACTAAAGCATGTTTTGAACAAGAAGAACACTACAGAAGCTATTCATTTAAAATATGTGATAAACTGAAACAAGAAGAATTAATGCACAGTAAGCTGAAAGCTGATCACAAAACTTTTGATGATAAAATCATATCTCTCCAAAATTCTTGGAACAAAACTTTAAAAGAACTTGAACTTGTCAAGAAGCAACTTGAAGAGATGACAAAAACTCTTGAACAAGAAAAATTGGCACATGCAACAACTCAAATTGATTTAGCCAAAGTGAAAAGCTCGAAAACTATTGTTCAGCCGTTGGTAAATGGTAGGAAAGATAAAGATAAAACAGGATTAGGATTCACATATGAACCAATGCCTGAATCAATCTCTAATACCTTACCTGAAAACTTTAATACTCATGATCATTCACCAGAGAATAAAGCGAAGCTTAAAGAATTTCAAGAAAAGAAAAGAAATGTTCAATCTAATTTAGAGTGTGAAATCAAAAAGATAAATATTGAAATATTTGAAGAGAAAGATTCAGAGAAGATAAAGAATGGTCATCCAATTAAAATCTAATCTTATGAACCTCGACAAAAGAACAAAAAGCTATTTGTCCCAAAGGGTGAATGTGTTATTGAGAAAGGTGAACTTGAACAAGAGGATAACAAGTTAAAAGGGAAATCTAAAGAAGAGAAATCAGAGATTTCATGTTCTGATGATTCAAGCTCTTCTGAAACAAACCTATTGATCAAAAACTAAAAGAATCTGAAAAAGAATCTTCTCAAGATTCAATCAAAACCCAAAGCACTAAAACTTCATCAAGAACAAGAAATCAAAAAGACGAAAAGCATCTTCTAAAGCCAAACAGTTTGAACTAATCAATAAACAAGTCAAATTAAACAAGTAAAGTTTGTGTCAGCAGGAACTTTTGACATGAACACAATCTCTGAAATAACATCAATACCTAAGATCAAATCTAACTCTGATCTGAAAACATGTTCAGGTCCTAAGTCTTCCACTGTTCATAAAAGATTTGAATCTAAGGAGTTAAAGAATTGTGAAAATGTTAAAAAGCCAAATCCAAAAAATCAAAAGACCAAACTTACACAGCCAAAACAACAGTTTAATCTAACTACCCCTAAATCTAGAGAAGGATCTAATGTGGCTTCCACATCTAGGGTTAAGCAAATGTTGTTCAAACAACCACAACGGTACTGTGATATATGTGATATGTACAATCATAACACATCTGATGTTATTTTAACAAGTACTATCACATTTGTGAAATGACAAATCACTCAACGGTTGATTGTTATTTCAGTATATACTGTGCCTTGTAAATCATAACACTGAAGATTGCTTCTTTAGAAAGAAGTCGCCTCGGAAAGATTTTGATAATCAAAGATTTCAAAGAAATCAAAATTATGATTTTCAAGGATTATCAAAACAACCTTATTTAGGCTTAAGATCTCTCAGAAGAATCAATTTTGATTATGATAATCAGTATAATGTCAGATCACAGCAGTAAAATCAGGGAAATTTCATTCCACGATCAGTGAGAATGAGAAATGAAACATTTAACAAAATTTTTATTTAAAGAATGTTCCAAATGATGGTTCAAAGTATCTTGATGAGGATCTTGAGAATCGGTTTAATGCTTTGAGGTCAAAACAAAGAAAATATAATCAGACAATTTTTCAAAGAGGATTTGAAAATCCTAAATTTCAAAAGAAACTTGATTTGCACAAACTCCATTTCAAGCAATTTACCATTGTGGATAAATATGGCAAGCCCAAGACCATCTAGGCTTGGGTTGATAACTCATCTTAAATGTCTTTGAAATGTAGGTACGCCCAAGAAGACCAATGACTACATGGTATGTTGACAGTTGGTGTAGCAGGCATATGACAGGCAACCAAGCCTTATTACAAGACTTTAAGACAAAAGATGGTACTCATGTTGATTTTGGTGGAGATGCAGGTGGAAAGATAACCGGAGAAGGAACGGTATCTAACGGAGTTATAATTTTTGATAAAATCAACTCCTGTGCTCAGTTGAACTTTAATATTTTAAGCATCTCTCAAATTAGTGATAAATCGTATTCTGCTTTATTTGACGACTCTTATTGTTATATTTTAAAGCCATGTTTCAAGATCAACAATGAATTGGTGGTTGTAAAAGCTATTAGAGATCGAGATGTCTATGAGCTAGATATGTCTCACGTTGATCCTTCAACTGAAACAACTTGTCTCATTGCTCATGCTTCAAATGATGAAAGCCAGCTTTGGCATAGACGTCTGGGGCATTCCAACTTCAAAAACATGAACAAACTTGCAGCAGGAAATCATGTAGTGGGCATTCCATCAAAGAAGTTTGCTACAACAGATCTCTAATAAGCATGTTTGAAAGGGAAGCAACACAGGGTGTCTTATAAGTCCAAACTTATAAACTCAAACTCCAAGCCTTGCAGATGTTACACATGGATTTATTTGGTCCAGTAAACGTACAAAGTATTGGAAAGAAATCATATTGTCTAGTTATCATTGATGACTATACAAGATTTTCTTGGGTTTTGTTTTTACGTGCAAAATCTGAAACGGCTGAGTTATTAAAAGAGTTTATCACCAAAGTAGAAAATCAAATTGATCAAAAAGTCAAAATTATTAGAAGTGATAATGGAACAGAATTCAAGAATGCTAATGTTGACATGTTCTGTGCAGGGAAAGTGATAGCTCATCAGTTCAGTGCTCCAAGAACTCCTTAACAAAATGGAGTTACAGAAAGGAAGAGCCAAACATGATTGAGGCAGTTCGTGCAATGTTAGCTTATGCTATGATTCCTATCACTTTCTGGGATGAAGCCATATCAACTGCGTGTTTCATTCAGAATCATACTCTATTGGTGAAAGACAAATAGAAAACTCCTTATGAGTTGATGTTTGGCAGGAAACCAAACATAGATATTCTTAAATCTTTTGGTTGTCCAGTTTTGATTCTAAACTCAAATGATCAGCTAGGGAAATTTGATGCAAAGGATGATGGATTCTTTCTTGGATAATCGTCAGCTTCTAAAGCATATAGAGTTTATAACTCTATGACGAATGTTATCATTGAAACTTTCAATGTTAATGTCCTTGAAAATTCATTTCCATTAGTTGCAAATGGTTCAGCATGGTTATTTGATTTAGATTCATTGTCAAATTCATTTATTTCTAATTTGTTTGACTCTTCTTGTATCCACATGAAACAGATAGGAGATCTTGGATCCTTTAGTGACGATTTAGACTCTGACGATATGGATGATTCAAGCCCGAACTATCCGTTTTTCTCATTTGTGAGAGATTCTATATTCAATTCAGATGATCATAATCAACAAATTAATGAGCAACACCAAGTCTATGCAAATTGTGATGTTACTCAACCAATTCCTAATGATGCACAAGAAATTCAACAACCTGAGTCTGGAACTTCATCTGTATTAGGAGATATAGATGTAAATGACAAGATTGCTTATTTCATCAACTCACCAGCTCAATTTCCGAATTTCACTCCTCATTCCTCAAACTTGTTGCATCAGCTCTCCGACTTGAACTAAACCAATCTTGATGTGAATGTTCAAGAAGACGAGATCCCAACTACTCATATTCATAAGAGACATCCCATCTCATAGATTATTGGTCCTTTGAATGAGAGAACTACAAGAAGTCATAAAAAGCAAGCAAACATTTTCTTATACTCATGTTTTCTTTCTCAAATTGTCCCTAAAAAGATCAATGAAGCTTTACAGGACAATAGTTGGATTGAGGCTATGCAAGAAGAGTTACTACAATTTCGTAACGGGAAGTTTGGAAGCTTATGGATTTGCCTGATGGAGAGAATGCCATTAGCACAAAATGGTTGTTCAGAAAAAAATCAGTTGATCGAGGAATAGTTGTTCAAAACAAAGCAAGGCTTGTAGCACAAGGTTATACCCTAGAGGAAGGAATTGATTATGAGGAAGTCTTTGCTCCAGTTGCAAGACTCGAAGCAATTCGTGTCTTCCTGGCATACGCTTCTTATATGAAATTCAAGGTGTACCAAATGGACGTTAAAGGTGCATTTTTGTATGGACCAATCTCCGATGATGTGTATGTCAACCAACCTCAAAGTTTTGAAGATGCTGAATTCCCTCATCGTGTGTACAAGCTAAGCAAAGCTTTATATGGTCTACATCAAGCTCCAAGAATCTGGTATGAGACATTGTCCCAGCACTTGATCTAACATGGATACGCAAGAGGGAAAATTGATCAAACTTTATTCATCAAGAAGGATGCAAATGATCTCTTATGTGGACGATATCATATTTGGTTCAACCAGTCAAAAACTGTGCTCAAAATTTGAAGAGATTATGAAATCGCGTTTGTAGATGAGTTCTATGGGAGAAATCAACTTCTTCCTTGGATTGCAAGTAAAACAATCTGCAGATGGTATATTTATCAATCAAGAGAAGTTTGTTGATAAGCTATTAAAGAAATTCAAACTGTAAGATTGTCAATCTATCAAAAATCCAACTGACGTTAATACCAAGATTGATCCTGATCCAAAAGGAAAATCTATAGACCAAACATTATACAGATCTATGATTGGTTCTTTGATGTATCTTACTGCATCTAGACCTGACATAATGTATGCTGTTTGTGTATGTGCCAGGTATCAATTAGACCCGAAGGAATCTCACCTAGTCATAGTCAAACGCATATTAAGATATCTCAAAGGAAAACCAGCTCTAGGGTTATGGTATCCTTATGAAGGAAACTTCAAGTTACATGGATATACTAATAGTGATTATGGGCGATGTAGTCAAGATAGAAAATCTACTACTGGTGGTTGTCAGTTTTTGCGTCCCAGATTAGTCTCATGGCATTGTAAGAAACAAACAAATGTTTCAGTATCAACAGTAGAAGCCGAGTACATAGCTGCATCAGTACGTTGTTCTCAAATCCTTTGGTGTCACACCCCCGCTAAAAGCGGAAACACGGGGATGTAACGAGATCGGGATCGTCATAACACATGGTAAGCGATAGAGATGCAATATAATAAATGATGACAAGCGTGTCATGACGACACCCGACAACAAGGGGACTTGTGTCATGTTTAGTCTATAATCACGACAACATAGCCATAAGCATAAACATGATAAACGATTCACATAATCACATAAAGATGAAATTGTAATGTAAATTCCCACAACCCGGGAACAAGTATCAAAAGATTGTAATTGTTTACACAGATCAACATTGTTCAAAATAATTGTTTGTCAAAACATGTTTTGTCCCAAAAATGCATCCTAGGGTCTCCACTAAGGCAGCACACCTAGATTCCTCAATTTGCATGATCACCTGAAAAGATATGCTCAAAATGGTCAACATAATTGTTGGTGAGCTCGCAGGTTTAAGTAATAAATAAGTAAGTGATGCTGTATATAGTAAATGATGTGGAATACCGTGAATACAATTATATAAACAAGTAAAATCACATGACCATGAGCTTTGCAACCAAACCTAGCGACGTACACAAAGATATTGTCGGCATATATTCACCCAAGGGCCCGTTCCTGGCCACTAATGGTACCAACTAGTATACCATCGAACAAGGGTGGGGGTGTCAACCCAGTAGTACTACCAATACCTAACCGTCGGTTCCCACACTGGAATTAAATAGTTGCAAAGATAGAACCACACAGCAGACCCAAGCATGTATGAGATAAGTACTTGTAAAACAGTATCATGTTGATTCCTTGTATGTAAAATGTAAGTAAGTTGTACAGCATTGAAAATGGGTGAGCATACTTTTCCCCCAAGTTGTAAATAATTGAAATATTGTATAAGCGTAAAAAGGGGCCACGAAACTCACTTGTTAAGTGGTAAGTATGTAGGATCAATGTATCCAAATGTTGAATGCAAATGAACGGTCAAACACCTATTGACAGTTATTGTTAAGCATTAATGATATGAAATAAGCGCATAATAATGATCGGTCGGTTCGGGTTATATCGGTTGGGTCGCGTGTAACACACACAAACAGACACACGTACTAGATCTTATGTAGATCCTAGTACTAGACATTGTCGCCATTGCTGATGATATTTGAGTAAAAGTTTCATTGTCATTGAAGAAGTATTTGGTAAATATTAGTAGTTACAAATCGGTTGATAATTGTAAAATGTTAGATTGATTTGATTTGAATAGTATTTGGGGCCTTTTTAGCGTTGACTTTAATCTTTGTGGCCGAACAATGGCAACTGTGTTAATGTTACCTCAACATCACACGACATACACACATCACGCACAAGAAGGAATTCACACACAACAACTACAGTCGCACGACAGGACCAGACGCACGACTCAACCTCCATACGCACGAATCAACCCTCAATCGTGCGAATCAGCTTCATTCGTACGATTGAGCCTTCATTCGTATGACTGGCATTCAGTCATACCACACAACACCCAATCGCACGACTCAACCTCCATATGCACGAATCAACCTTCAATCGTGCGAATCAGCTACATTCGTACGATTGAACCTTCATTCGTGCGATTGGACTCCAGTCGTGCGATACACGCACAATCGCATACATTCATTCGTTCGCATGACTCAATCGCACACATACACACAGTCGCACGACTCAATCGCACGACATACCCAGTCGCACAACTCAGTCGCACGATTGACTCAGACACATGGCTCAGTCGCACGACTCATCCAGACGCACGACTCAATCGCATGTCAGACCCAGTCGCCTGGACAACAGAATCGCGACTGTGGTCGGGCTGAGCAGCCTTTGGCTGCTCCAAACATGAGTTTTACACAACAAGGACTTCCAGAAACACACTACAAAATTCACACAAACATGAAGCACACGCAGAAAGACCTCACACGCACCCACACGACCTCATGTGTTCGGGTTGAACCCGAACACCCGAAACCCTAGCTTGGACAGCCGTGAATAAGCAAGAAAAGGGACAACCAAAGTTGTCTACCTGCTAGAATAGAGTAGACTAGGCTGTAGATGGAGTCTAGACGACGAAAACGAGACCAAGCGGGTCAGATTTGGTACTAGAATGAAGAAGATGTGAAGAAGAGGGTGAAGAAGATGATGAAGATGGAGATGAATGAATTAGGGCTGGAAAATGGGTTTATATACCCAGCCCAAGTTTGCAAAATGTCAAGTTTAGTCCCTGCACTTAACCCCCGAGTTTTCCCAAATTTGTTTCGGTTGAAAAACGACTTTATTTGGTTAATTGTATTAATTATAAAAATGCATTTAATGATATTTATAGCTTAAAAATGGTTTTATTGGTGACGTTTATTATATATAAAAATTGTTATATTTGGCGGTTACGATGAAGAAAGTTTTAAATAGTTTTTAAAGATAACACATTCACAATGAAAGCACAAGCACAACGATGATAAAGCAAGCATGATATCCACATAAGAGTTAATAAAGATGAGGAATGATCGATCAAGGAATAGTTAACGGAAATCCACGTTAATTGACGGACCTTAAGGTGACGGATGTCACAGTATCCCCCAGTTGAGAGAATTTTGTCCCGAAATTCAGCTGGAGTTAGGTCCAAGAGTGTCATCCTCGAATAGATGTGGATATTTGAGTTTCATCTGATCTTCTCGTTCCCAAGTAAACTCTGGCCCTCGCTTTGAATTCCACCTTACGCGAACAATAGTTATTCTACTGCGCTTCAGTTGCTTGACCTTTCGATCCATGATCTCAATGGGTTCCTCAACAAAATAAAGCTTTTCGTCAATCTTGATTTCCTCAATTGGCACGTGAAGGGATTCGTCGGCCAAACACTTCTTGAGGTTTGACACGTGAAAGGTATCATGCACACCGCTGAGTTCTTGTGGCAACCTTAATCGGTAAGCCACTGGACCGATTCTTTCTGTGATCTCGAATGGTCCAACGTATCTTGGGGCTAACTTCCCTTTCTTTCCAAATCGAACGACTCCTTTCCAAGGGGAGACTTTAAGTAAGACTCGATCCCCAATGTTGAATTCTAGAGGCTTCCGACGGTTGTCGGCATAGCTCTTTTGGCGATCTCTAGCAGCTTTCAGTCGGTCTTTGATTTGTAAGATCTTGTCAGTTGTTTCTTGAATGATCTCTGGGCCTGTTAGCTGACTTTCACCAATCTCGACCCAACAAACGGGAGATCTGCATTTCCTTCCATATAACGCTTCGAACGGAGCACACCCAATGCTTGTATGGTAGTTGTTGTTGTAAGAGAACTCAATCAACGGTAGATGAGAATCCCAACTACCACCAAATTCGAATACACATGCTCTCAACATGTATTCTAGCGTCTGTATAGTTTGTTCGCTTTGGCCATCTGTTTGAGGGTGATAGGCGGTACTCATATCTAATCGAGTGCCCATAGCTTTCTGTAGTGTCTGCCAAAATCGTGAAGTAAATCGGCTATCACGGTCGGATATGATTGACACTGGCACTCTGTGCCGTGTCACGACCTCTTTGATGTACAATCTCGCCAACTTATCCATTTTGTAGTCTTCTCGGATAGGCAAGAAATGTGCTGATTTCGTCATTCGGTCCACTATGACCCATATCGAGTCATGACAGCTGCTTGTTCTAGGGAGTTTGGTAATGAAATCCATGGCTATATTCTTCCATTTCCACTCGGGAATTTCAGGTTGCTCTAATAATCCCGATGGTTTCTGATGTTCAGCTTTAACTTTCGAACACGTCAAGCATCTGCTGACGTACAAGGCAATGTCTTTCTTCATGCCTGGCCACCAGTACAGATCCTTAAGATCATGATACATCTTGTCTGCACAAGGATGAATAGAATATCACGTCTTGTGGGCTTCATCCATGACTAAGGTACGTACACCTCCCCATCTGGGTACCCATATGCGATCCATGAAGTACTGTACACCGTCATCCTTGCAAATCATCTGTTTATCTAACCCTCGGAATTCTTCTTCCGCGAGGTTTTCTTCTTTCAATGCCTCACTTTGTGCAATTTGGATCTGGACTTTCAAGTTCGTTTGAATAGTCAATCCTAGCGCTCGAGCACGTAGTGGTTTCAACCGTTCTTTACGGCTTAAAGCATCAGCCACCACGTTAGCTTTCCGCGGATGATACCGGATTTCACAATCGTAGTCACTAAGTAGCTCTACCCAGCGTCGCTGCCGCATATTAAGTTCCTTCTGGTCCAGAATAAGTTGGAGGCTCTTATGATCAGTGAAGATGATGCATTTGGTTCCATACAGGTAATGCCTCCAAATCTTGAGTGCAAATACTACAGCGCCCAACTCAAGATCATGAGTTGTATAGTTCTTTTCGTGCACCTTAAGTTGTCGCGAAGCGTAGGCAATCACTTTATCCTTTTGCATTAACACACATCCCAATCCCTCATGTGAAGCATCGCAGTATACCACGAAATCATCTGTTCCATCTGGGAGGGACAGTATAGGCGCGTTACACAGCTTCTCTTTCAACGTTTGGAATGCTTGTTCTTGTGCATGTCCCCAATCAAACTTCTTGTCTTTCTGAGTAAGCACGGTTAATGGCTGCGCGATCTTTGAAAAATTCACCATGAAGCGACGATAGTAACCGGCCAATCCTAAAAATTGTCGTATCTCTGATGGTGTCTGGGGCGTATCCCATTTCTTCACCGCTTCGATCTTGCCGGGATCTACATGAATCCCGTCCTCATTAACCACATGACCCAAAAACTTCACTTCCCGCAACCAAAATTCACACTTCAAGAACTTGGCGAAAAGTTTCTCTTCCCGTAGCAGCTCCAGAATTGCCCGAAGGTGTTCTTCGTGATCCTCTTTTGATCGGGAGTAGATAAGTATATCGTCTATGAACACGATCACAAACTTATCCAAGTAAGGTTTGCACACCCGATTCATTAGATCCATAAACCCTTAGCTGATGATATCCAGAACGAAGGTCGATCTTTGAGAAATACGAAGCTCCTTGTAGCTGGTCAAACAGATCGTCGATCCTGGGGAGAGGATATCGATTCTTCACGGTTAACTTGTTCAACTCACAGTAATCGATACACATGCGGAACGATCCATCCTTCTTTTTGACAAATAACACTGGTGCTCCCCATGGTGAATGACTCGGTCGAATAAAACCCTTCTCCAGTAGCTCTTGTAACCGACTAGATAACTCTTGCATTTCGAAATGGCCCTAACCGATATGGCGTCTTTGCTACCGGTGTAGCTCCAGGAACCAACTCTATACGGAATTCCACCTGTCTTGGAGAAGGCAAACCAGACAAGTCATCAGGAAATACATCTGGGTAGTCCCGTACCACTGGAATATCTACTAGTTTCCTCTCTTCATCCTTCTTTTCAACCACATGAGCCAGAAAGGCGTAGCACTACTTTCGTAAACTTCGGCGTGCTTTCATGCAGGAAATAAGCTTTAAGTTCCTTCCCGGTCGTTCTCCCTGAATCTTGAGTACCTCCCCGTTTGGCATAGGGATTCGTACTATTTTGTCCCGACAGACAATCTCTGCTCCGTTTTGCGACAACCAATCCATACCCACAATCACGTCAAAACTTCCTAGTTCGAAAGGTATCAAGTCTATATCGAAGGCATGGTCCTCCAATGTTAACGAGAACTTCCTAATAATCTCATCGGCCTGAACAACTCTACCATTGGCCATCTCTACAGAGTAGCTAGTTTCTAGCCTACTAGGACTCAAATCAAGCAATTGCACAAACTCAGAAGATATAAAGCTATTGTCTGCTCCAGTATCAAATAATATAGATGCGAAGTGATGATTGAGTAAGTGCGTACCCGTGACAACATTCGGGTCCTGACGAGCATCGTTGGCTCCAATGACGAATGCACGTCCCCGAGCTGCATTCACTTGAGTAGTCGGGCCCTGATTTCCATCTATAGCCATCACTTGCTGCTGGTTGTTTCCTTGCTGACCTGGTGCCCGATTCAGCCTGGGGCACATGTTTCTGTAATGATCAGGGCTTCCACACTCATAACAAGCCCTTGCATTCCCGGCGGGGTTAACCGCGTTGACCGGTGCCACAAGATTCGGCGCAGTTCTACAGTCTCTCGCCAAATGCCCCGGGCGCCTACAGTTCGCGCACACCCGGCACTACGTTCCTGGGGGATGATGATAGTTGCACCTGTCACATTTGGGGTGCGGCCCCACATACTCTCTCTTGGCCTGAGACACGGCCACAAAATTCCTGGTTGTCTTGGCCCTCTTATCGAACTTCCCGGCACTCGACCGGCTGGTTTCCCCAACATCCTTTCTCTTTTCTGCTCCTCTGCCCAAGACCCCTGTTCTCACCATCTCATCAGTCAAAGCGCCAGCCTTCAGAATTGCGCTCTGAATAGTAGGAGGAGCAGCTGCTGTAACCATTGCCCTAATTTGAGGTGCAAGTCCCCAAATGTACCTCTCGATTCTCTTTGATTCGGACGTGACCAAATGCGGAACCAATCTTGCCAGCTCATGAAAACGGTCAGTATAAGCTGCATGCCCGGCCCCCACCATAGCATGATTCCAGAACTCATGCTCTAATTTCTGCATCTCGTTGAGGGGGAAGTATTCCTTGGTGATCAAAGCTTTAAACTCATCCCATGACATCTGCATCGTAGATTCTCTTCCTCTAGCTTGAACCTGGGTGTTCCACCAGGTTAGGGCCTTGCCCTACAGTGAACACGTGGCATACTTGATTCTCTGGCTGTCGAGGCACTCGCTGATGTCAATCACTGCCTCCATCTTTTCTAGCCACCTGGTTAGGGCTATCGCGCCACCTTTCCCATCGAATTCTCTCGGTTTGCAAGCCACAAACTCTTTGTATGAACACCCCCGTCTGGCATTAACAACCCTAGTTTCAATACCGGCTGTGCCACCATTTCCGGTCTCCTGGTTGCTTTCCTTTTCGGGTGGGTTTTCCATTTTCCACTTCAATTTCGATCCCACCGTGGGCTCGTTCTCCATTATCTCCATTATCATTGCCACCATCCCCGTGGGGGTGGTGTTGCTGGAGTGCATCGCTCACTTGGGCCACGATAGTTGGTATCAGTGCGGCCAACTGTTGAGCGATCAGGGCTGCCATATCAGAGTTTCCAGTATCCTGATTGTTACAGGCAGGACCATCATTTGTTCTTGGTGCTCTACCTCTGCCTCTGCCTCTGCCCCTTGGGGCTTCACTCCCGCCACTATTGCTGCGGGTAACTCTTCGAGGCAGCATTTTCTAATCATAGAAATAGTAAACGCGTAAGCTTAAATCATTTCAAAGTGTATTATCCATAACACTCATCAAGTCCAGTATTCCCAAGTTAATATCACACTTATTGTCATCACACATCGCATGCAATTCATGTAGTTCTCACACCATGAATTGGTAATGTCTCAACAATAGTCCATCATAACAGTTGTAAGTCCATGTATATAATCACGTTTAGTCTAGCGGAGGTTGTCTATTTCCTCCTCTTTCGAGGTTTCAGATATAGCCTCCTCAGGGTTAATCTCAATGTCCAAGGTCAAGCGCAATAATATGATCTGTGAAGATCTCTTCGGGTATAATACCCGGATTTGATAAACCAATTCGGCGCGCAGAGGGAACGGAAGATCCAATAGAAGCATCCCATAAAAGAGTGAGCACAAAGGGCTCTCTCATAGGGTGGAAAGATCACATAACAGATAAATGAACAAATCAAGCAGCGAGGAACACATACACGAGATATAATATGCATACAGATCCTAGCATGCAAATCTACATGAAGGTTCCTAGGTTATAGTCTAGGTCAAGCGTATTGCCTAATTCTCTATAACCAATGGCTCTGATACCAATCTGTCACACCCCCGCTAAAAGCGGAAACACGGGGATGTAATGAGATCGGGATCGTCATAACACATGGTAAGTGATAAAGATGCAATATAATAAATGATGACAAGCGTGTCATGACGACACCCGACAACAAGGGGACTTGTGTTGTGTTTAGTCTATAATCACGACAACATAGCCATAAGCATAAACATGATAAACGATTCACATAATCACATAAAGATGAAATTGTAATGTAAATTCCCACAACCCGGGAACAAGTATCAAAAGATTGTAATTGTTTACACAGATCAACATTGTTCAAAATAATTGTTTGTCAAAACATGTTTTGTCCCAAAAATGCATCCTAGGGTCTCCACTAAGGCAGCACACCTAGATTCCTTAATTTGCATGATCACCTGAAAAGATATGCTCAAAATGGTCAACAAAATTGTTGGTGAGCTCGTAGGTTTAAGTAATAAATAAGTAAGTGATGCTGTATATAGTAAATGATGTGGAATACCGTGAATACAGTTATATAAACAAGTAAAATCACATGACCATGAGCTTTGCAACCAAACCTAGCGACGCACACAAAGACATTGTCGGCATATATTCACCCAAGGGCCCGTTCCTGGCCACTGATGGTACCAACTAGTATACCATCGAACAAGGGTGGGGGTGTCAACCCAATAGTACTACCAATACCTAACCGTCGGTTCCCACACTGGAATTAAATAGTTGCAAAGATAGAACCACACAGCAGACCCAAGCATGTATGAGATAAGTACTTGTAAAACAGTATCACGTTGATTCCTTGTATGTAAAATGTAAGTAAGTTGTATAGCATTGAAAATGGGTGAGCATACTTTTCCCCCAAGTTGTAAATGATTGAAATATTGTATAAGCGTAAAAAGGGGCCACGAAACTCACTTGTTAAGTGGTAAGTATGTAAGATCAATGTATCCAAATATTGAATGCAAATGAACGGTCAAACACCTATTGACAGTTATTGTTAAGCATTAATGATATGAAATAAGCGCATAATAATGATCGGTCGGTTAGGGTTATATCAGTTGGGTCGCGTGTAACACACACAAACAGACACACGTACTAGATCTTATGTAGATCCTAGTACTAGACATTGTCGCCATTGCTGATGATATTTGAGTAAAAGTTTCATTGTCATTGAAGAAGTATTTGGTAAATATTAGTAGTTACAAATCGGTTGATAATTGTAAAATGTTAGATTGATTTGATTTGAATAGTATTTGTGGCCTTTTTAGCGTTGACTTTAATCTTTGTGGCCGAACAATGGCAACTGTGTTAATGTTACCTCAACATCACACGACATACACACACCACGCACAAGAAGGAATTCACACACAACAACTACAGTCGCACGACAGGACCAGACGCACGACTCAACCTCCATACGCACGAATCAACCCTCAATCGTGCGAATCAGCTTCATTCGTACGATTGAGCCTTCATTCGTATGACTGGCATTCAGTCGTACCACACAACACCCAATCGCATAACTCAACCTCCATACGCACGAATCAACCTTCAATCATGCGAATCAGCTACATTCGTACGATTGAACTTTCATTCGTGTGATTGGACTCCAGTCGTGCGATAAAGCACAATCGCATACATTCATTCGTTCGCATGATTCAATCGCACACATACACACAGTCGCATGACTCAGTCGCACGACATACCCAGTCGCACGATTGACTCAGACGCATGGCTCAGTCGACGACTCATCCAGTCGCACGACTCAATCGCATGACAGACCCAGTCGACTGGACAGCAGAATCGTGACTGTGGTCGGGCTGAGCAGCCTTCGGCTGCTCCAAACACGAGTTTTACACAACAAAGACTTCCAGAAACACACTACAAACATACACAAACATGAAGCACACGCAGAAAGACCTCACACGCACCCACACGACCTCATGTGTTCGGGTTGAACCCGAACACCCGAAACCCTAGCTTGGACAGCCGTGAATAAGCAAGAAAAGGGACAACCAAAGTCGTCTACCTACTAGAATAGAGTAGACTAGGCTGTAGATGGAGTCTAGACGACGAAAACGAGACCAAGCGGGTCGGATATGGTGCTAGAATGAAGAAGATGTGAAGAAGAGGGTGAAGAAGATGAAGAAGATGGAGATGAATGAATTAGGGCTGGAAAATGGGTTTATATACCCAGCCCAAGTTTGCAAAATGTCAAGTTTAGTCCGTGCACTTAACCCCCGAGTTTTCCCAAATTTGTTTCGGTTGAAAAACGACTTTATTTGGCTAATTGTATTAATTATAAAAATGCATTTAATGATATTTATAGCTTAAAAATGGTTTTATTGGTGACGTTTATTATATATAAAAATTGTTATATTTGGTGGTTACGATGAAGAAAGTTTTAAATAGTTTTTAAAGATAACACATTCACAATGAAAGCACAAGCACAACGATGATAAAGCAAGCATGATATCCACGTAAGAGTTAATAAAGATGAGGAATGATCGATCAAGGAATAGTTAACGGAAATCCGCGTTAATTGACGGACCTTAAGGTGACGGATGTCACATTTGGTTACAAAACCAACTGCTAGATTACGGGTTCAATTTTCTTAAAACTCCTATTTACATTGATAACACCACTGCTATGTTTATAACGGCTAATCCTGTTCAACATTCAAAAACAAAGCATATCGAAATTCGATATCATTTTCTCAGAGATAACTATGAAAAAGGTTTAATCATTTTGATTTAAATTTCAACTGAAAAAAATTTAGCTGACCTATTTATGAAATGTAAATCCAGGATAATCAAACTTGAATCAAATCATGAAGATTATAGATCAAATATGATAATCACAATCAAAACCCCTTTGATCTTCAATTAGATTGCTAATAATATATTTACAAGTAATCCCTCAATTTATTGGTCATTCAACCATTTCAACACTAATGACAATTAACCTATTTATAGTCTAGACTAATATTCACTAATTGCACTTAACTCCCTAGACTTAGGCTAATTAATACAAAATTACATATTAAGCATAAAAATGACTAAAAACAAGATAAAATATATTTTGTTCATTACAATAAAACTCCTAGTCATCTAAATCTTCAACGTCTCGTCTCGAACGTGTCGGGTTTGACTTTGACCGTGACGTTGACTTTTTGTTGACTTTGACTGTGTTGATAATATAGACTATCTTTTACAGCTCCAACATGAAAGCCTTTTTACCAGGAAGATTTGAGTATCTGGTTGAGTCTATTGGTTTTATTAATCATTTTGAAACCTGATTTTGTTTCATAAAAATGATAAGAACCCTCCCTCCTTTTCATAAATAACTCAAAAGGAAAACTATCAAAGTTGATTGCGTGATTGTAAATATTGTGTGTGTGCGCTAAAGGAAAAAGCAAATACAAAATTAGAAATTGAAAAATCAAAATAGAAAAATATGAAAGGAAAATACAAAAATATAAGTTTAAATGTTTCATTTATTTAGGATTGAATCTGCCTCTGCAACATGTGAGAAATGATAGTACATCAGATTTAATAAGTTGCATACTTCACTCGATAATAAAGTCTGAAATTATCAGATATGATGTGCTGGTATACTCATGCAATTATACTGAAAAAGTAGATTTTTATGATTTAACTAAATCATTATGCATTAGTGGGTATTCATCTTAGTTCATATGAGTAGTGTTGACTTATTTGATTGATTACTTGTCAGGTTACAAACTCACACCCGATGGTGATATGAATAACCATGAGATCTGTTTACCGCATCTGTTCACTTCTCTGTTATGAGTCATCATAGACCTGAAGTGACGAGGTATACTCTGTTGTAAGTCATTACAGACCTTGATATTCTCACCTGATGCAAAAGATGCCAATGTGCACAATCCTTTCCAAAGTCCAAAATGGATGTCCTCTGATTCTTATGAATCATTTATATCCAATTCTTTATGAAACGGATTCAAGGATTACCTAATGGCTTGTCCATGGTGATTTTCTCGGAGATTATCAAATGGTTTTACCATATTCATTCTCTTATAATCATTCTCTCATTGACCTAAACATCAGATCTGGTTATACATATATGTCAAGTAATTAAGCTGAGAAAAAGTGCTTGCTTGCATACCTTGACGAGGGTTGGACTCTCTAAGTCTAAGTGTGGGTTCCATAATGTCATATCTAATATAACCTTAACAATCCAAGAATTGAAAAAGTAAGTGTGTTGATACTTTTACCAAAGTACTCATTGTCTGTCCTTAGATCTTGTGTCTCCTTTGCTGCAGTAATGTTGACCTGGAACACACCTGATTAGGATTTAATTATTGTTCAAGACTATTCACAATTTCTTTTATGTTAATGTGCTGATTATTTATCTTATATGATCTCACTACAGGCATATGATGCAGTGTATATATAGTAGTGTTTTTATTCTGCTTTATTTTGATTTTTGCATGATTTTATGTGTGCATGCATGTTACTAATGATTGTTTTTCTCCATTTCCAACTTATATAAACTTCTAAGTTTGTGAACTTAAAAGTTTATGGGGAGTAAAAATTGGAAAATAGAAAATCAAAATAAAAGTTGAAAAGGATGATGCTAAATTTTCAAGTATGTGTGTGTTTGATATGATTCAAAAATGAACCTAACAACATTTCAAATTGTTTTTGATTTGAAATATGGAAAAGCTTCTTACAAATGATTGAGCTGAGATTATTTGAAATTTTTGAAAATTTCAAAAATTTCTGAGACTAAAATGACGGGAAATTAATTGAAAAATGAAAGTTAAAAGGTTGAGCGAGAAAATAAATTTTCTTAAATAATAAAGTCAAAAATTCAAAATTTTTGTGTGGTCAAAAAGACAAAGTCAAAATTTGACCAAGGGTTGACAATTTCATGAAGAACAGTGAAAATTTTCAAAATTAGGGTTTAAATGTTTATTTTAAAGAAAAATTACAAGTGTTTGAAGTATGAAATGACCCTCATGTGTCCAAACAGTGACCATAAGTCCAAGTTTGGAAACATGATGAATTTTCAGTTTTAAGACAAGTGTTGGGCATTTTGATTCCAACTCATGCATCTAAACAGTAGTCATGAGTCTGAAAATTTGGTTAAGTCTTGGGCGTTTTACACTATGTCATGCGTCTAAACAGTGCCAGTCATTTCATGTTAAAAATAAACCAAGTGTGGACTCTTGCAAGCTCATGCGCCTAAACAGTTCTCATACAAACGAGGGTACATGTTTTTAGTTAAAGTGTTAGGCATTTCGGGATAGGTCATGCGCCTGAACAGTGCTCATGCGCCTAAATAGGGATCATGCGCCTGAACAGTGCAAATGCACCTAAGTCCTTTGATAAAATTGACCAAGTATAACTCATGCGTCTAAGTCTCATGCACCTGAACAGGGGTAATGCGTCTGTACAGTGTCAATGCGTCTAAACCTCATGCGTCCCAACAGTGGTCATGCGCTTACACAGTTGCAATGCGTCCAAGGGTTTTTCACACTTATATAAATTCAACACTTGATAGATTTCATCTCATTCGAGCATTTACACTCATTTACACTCTGTTCTTACACTTAGGGTCTGTTTGATTGTGTTGACCCAGTATGAGCTGACTGAGTCAGAAGCTGACCCAGTCAGAAGTTCTGACTCAGTCTACATCTGACTGAAACATGGCTGTTTGATTATGTATCTGATTGACTCTGCTGTCTGAAACTTGCCTTTGTATTTTAACTTGTGTTGCGTAATTAATAGAAACTACCGAACTTTCAAAAGAACATAATAGCTTAAAATTCAAAATGTCATACAAAATACAAGTTAAACATAAATTACACATAATCTGAATAAAACACACCGAAATTCAAACATATTGCAAGAGTTTGCATACAAATCAACTTAAAGCACTTGAAAGTAGTTTATTAGCAATTTGGTCATGCAAAGCAGTCATATATTCAACGCCTTCTGAACCCCACTTCATGTCTTGTGCGTTTTCACCATCGCTTCCTCCATCTTCACCATCAGGAGTAACCATAGTGTTTTGTTCAAAGTTTGTAAATAATTCGTCTTAAATATTGTATTTCCTTATAAAGTTATGGACTGAAAAATAAGCAATGACTACGTCTCTTTACACTCGAAAATGATAAGGAGCCATTTGTTTTAATATTGGGAATCTTGCCTTCAATACACCATAAGCACGCTCAATAACATTTCTAAGCACGCATGAGCATGATTTAATCTTTCTTCTTTAGTTAACGCCCTTTGCCGTCGAAAATTAGCTAACCAATACCTTGTATTGCGGTAGGGAGTCATAAATCCAGGAGTGTTGGTATATGCAGCGTCACAAAGGTAATATTTATCTGTAAATGTGAGTGTGACATGTAGTATATAAAGAATAGAAATAATATATCTAGTAATAAAATTTATAGATATATTATAAACCTTTCGGAGGCAATTGAAATCCAGAGGTCGGATTAAATGCAACTTCTCTCAAAACTTGTGAATCATGTGCTACGCCTTCCCATCCAGCCCATACAAAGGTGAATATCATATCAAAATAACATATTCCTAGCACATTTTGATAACATTCACCTTTTCCTCTTCCCTTAAAACAAGTTTGTTGATTAGCGGGCAAACCTGCATGTACAAGATTTCCATCTAAAGCACCTAAGCTCCGGGAAATATGCTTCTTAGTCTTTGAAGTCGCTCTGAGGTATCTGTAGTTTCGTCTGAAGATGTTGGGACTATAATTTCTTTAGCAAAACACATCATTGCAACCAGAACCTCGTGAAAACATTTATGAACTGTTTGATTGGAGTGTTGAAATCGTCGTTTAACCACAGGAAAACGTTCATTATGCCCTATAATATATAGGAACATAGCCATTTTCTCTTCAATGCTTATAGTCCTACTAGGTCGCAACCAATTCCGTTGTGAAAAATGACGACATAATAGTACACATGCCTCACATGAAAGTCTCATCATTTCTTGACATTGTGTAGAAGATCCATGTAGTAATTCATGTGTATATGCATGCCCGGTTAAAGCAGAATCATTATCTCTTATTCTTTCAATTCCTTCCTCTCATTTCTTTTTTCGGGCCAACATCAACCAATACCAAGAAAGTAGAAAGAATGATAAAATTTCACCATCCGTATACATATTTGACCTGTTAGAAGTCATGCAAAATATTTATACAAAAGTCATACAAAATCCATACATAAGTCATCTTATAAAAGTCATAGAATATCCATAACAGAGATCATACAAAAGCCATACATATGACATATGATATCCATCCAAAAGTCAAACAAAAGCCATACGAATGTCTTCTAAAAGTCATACAATATCCATAACAAAAGTCATATGCAAGTCATCTAAATAACAAAACACAAAAGTCAACCAAGTAATCCAAACTTCCTCCCAGCATTTCTCACCCACGACTCGCAACTCACCGGCTTAAGACATAACGAAACTATTCTAATATCAGCACTTTCACCAAATAGCAAAAGAGCCGTGTTGTATCTCGGATCTCTTCCCCCATTTCATTTGTTCTAGCTTCTCCATGCATGCGTCCATTTCTTTATCAACATTATCTTTATCCACCAACAACTTTGCAAGATTGATTATTTCATTCCCAACTTCTCTTAAATCATCATTTGTAGTTTTTCTACAAACTTTGCTAGTTTTAGTACTTGCCTTGCATTTTGAACGGACCGAGGATTCTTCACTTACAGGTGGGAGATCTATTTCGATCTGAATGTACTAAACATCATCCACATCATGCTCAGAAATGTGATGAGGTAGTGTGGATGATGGCCCCCAACTTTGAATGCCGGTCGCAGTCACCCCCTCAAACAATTTTGTACAAAGATCAGGGCAAGGAAAGGGTGCATTTCTCAACTTTTCCACAAACTTGTTCAACTGTTTGAAAATTTTTATAGTTATAATCAAGCTACTAACATTATATAATCTTTTCTTAAAAAGGTTTTCATATTAAAAAAAATACATTTGCCTCCGCTTCCCATTCTTCATCGCTCATATTGAAAGTGTTGGTTATAGGAACACAAATATTCCCTGTTTTGTTTTTCAGTTTCACCCAAGCCCCGTACTTTGATTTCAAGTAGTCATACCGATTCTTCATTGTTTATGTTCAACAATGAAATTATGATCATTTTCAGCTTTTCCGCAACAACTTTCCATGAGGATCCTTTTAGGCTACTACCCTCTCGACCATTGGTTGTTACCTCATGTATACACGCTTCGAGAAAAGTTTTGTCAACACAATCTAACTTCCAAATAACTCTACTTTTTTCTACCATGTCTAGATACAAGTAAATAATCAAGAACTAATATCAAAATCGATTTCAAGAACCCATATAAGCTATACCATCTGAAGTCAATAAACCATTTAACCAATATCAAACCAAACCGAACCACACTTCTTACCCAATCATGAAGAACTAATACACACATCTAAACACCGTCTCAAGTATACAACTAATAACTAGAAATTGAGCAAATCAGCAACTAAAAAATCAATACAACCTAATCATAAGATCATATCACCAACGAACAGATCATATCAGCCACTAACATGCCTTTTTGCAGCCTAATCATAAGATCAATTCAGCAACTAACAAATCAATACAGCCTAATCATAAGATCATATCACCAACGAACAGATCAAATCAACCACTAATAACTTCTACCCTAACTTTGCAGAATAATCATAAGATCATGTAGTATAATCAAACATAACAACAAAGATGGCTGTTCAATAATGAAGTAGTAGGTACTGTACCTCGGTTCGTCAATCGCGGCAGCTGGAACACGACGGAGGAACGAAGCCGGTAGGGGGAGGGCAGCGACGGAGGGAGGAAACCGGCGGGGGGGGGGGGGGGGGGGGGGATGGGGGCGCGACGGAGGGAGGAAACCGGCGGGTGGAGAGCGGCGAATGGGGCGCGACGGAGGGAGGAAGCCGACGAGGGAGAGGGCGGCGGATTGGGGCGCGACTGAGGGAGGAAACCGGCGGGAGGAGGGCAGCGATTTGGGCGCGACGGAGGGAGGAAACCGGCGGGTGGAGGGCGTAGAATGGGGCGCGATGGAGGGAGGAAGCCCACGGGGGGAGGGCGGTAGATGGGATGCTGTAGTTGGCGGGGGGGGGATGGGGAGGCGGCCGATGTGAGGGCTGGAAAGTGTGGAGAAGAGGGGGAAGGGTTTTGGTCTGCTATGTCAAAGGGAAGGACTCGGTCAAATGGTATTTCCAGGTCAGACAACCCGGTCAGCAACAACAAACGCACTGACTGGCTAACCTGGTCAGCCAGTCAATGGTCAGATACATGGTCAGACGAATCAAACAGGGCCTTAGTCTCCTGACGAGCATTATACTCTCTATTTAGATTGATTAGCTAAGATTGTTGACATTCTAAGGTATAATCAATGATTCAAAACAACATATAGAGTATATTTCATCAAACTATTATCTAGAATCATCTCATTCAAATGGGCGTTTGAACCCTATTCGGGCGTTCGAACCTAAGAACTTGAACAACTTTGAAAAATTGATGATAAAATGCAATTGATTGCTCAAAATTGAATCTGAGATTGTTTGTTTAGACATGTTTTCGACTTGTTTAACATCAACAAATCTGAATTTCATCACAAAATTTCTTTGATGATTCATGAGCTCATCAGTGATAAATAATAATAAATTATTTTAATAGAATTGAATAGACAAATTAAAATTTTCAAATAAATTTGGTTGTAAATCATCAAAACTCAGCAAATCATTTCAAATTAACAAGAAAACAAGTTACTTAATTAATTGTATATGTTAAAATTGATTAAACATAAAAATTCAGTACGTGTTCTAACACTTAGAAATTTTTCAAAAATAAACATGACAAATTTTAAGGTATAAAATCTATTAAGTAAAATTTAAAATTAATGAAGGACTTATATCTTGATATAATTGTTAACTACTCATAGGAATGATTAATTTGTATTAAAAAACATTTGAGAATCAAGTGTGTTGAACACTTAAAATATTTTCAATATTTTTTAATATAAAATTGACAAAAAGTTTTGAGAGTCATATTAATGAAAATTCCTTCATACTTATTATTGTTTCTTTGTGTATTACAGATGGTTGAATTAAAGTTTGAGCCAAAGCATAATGTTGTTGCTTTCCTAGATGAAGATGTTAGAGATGCAACTGGACATGAAGAGATGATCAGATTCATTCTGAGGACTAACTATGTGTATGCCATGTATGCACGCCCAGCTATCAATGCTAGACTAATAAAGAAGTTCAGGAGAATAGCTGAGGTGGAAAGAGATGATGAAAGGCACACAATAATTAGAGGTTTTGTGAATAATGATAGAATGATAAAGGTCTCTGAGCAGTCAATCAGAGTTGCTCTTAGACTGGGAGAGAATACCTCAAGGTCTAGCTGAGTACACATTTGATGAATGTAGAGAGGTTTTCATGTTGATGGGACACCCAGATAACTTCCCGAAGAAATAATTCTTCAGGGCAAGGGTGTGTAATCATTGCAAGTTACTGTGCTATATATTCCAGCATTGCATGTCCAAGAGAAATGCTGGATGGAATTCATTCCCAGTGGACATTGCATCTCTTATCATTGCTTTAGCCACAAACAGAAGATTCAACATGGCTAAATGGATTATAAATGGTTTCATTTTCAATTTGGAAAAAGGGAAGAAAAACAAGTATTTGATGTACCCTAGATTTCTTCAATTGATCATTAATGAAGAACATCTAGATATGTATGTACATGGTGTAGTAAGTGACAGACTTGAGCTTCAGCATATCTCTGAGATTGTTTACAAGAGGTTGGCTGTTATTAATGGAGCTCCAAATATTCCTTTGTTTGAGTACATGAGGAATGTTGCTATGGATGAAGTTGATATTCATCAACAACATTTTCATTTGATTGAAGGAGACCCAGTGGATCCAAATGATCTGATTGAAGATGCTGTAAGGATTCCTATAAGTCTGATGCAGCCAAAACATCCAAAGTCTCTCTGCATGCATGCACTGAAGAACATAAGTAGAAATGCTTTGGAAGTTTTACACCTTGCACTAGAAATACTATAAGTGTAAAATTTTCCAAAGCCAAGACCAAAATCTTCCGAAGCCAAAAGTTAAGTATTTCGAAGCTTCAAAGACAAAGTCTTCCGAAGCTAAAGAGTGAAGACAGATTTCTTCCGAAGACTTTTAGGGACATGCTTTTATCTGATGTACTTTAGCATAAAACTGGACCACCTTTCCACTGCAACTCTGTATAGTCACCAACTTACATGAGCTGGTGAAAAGGTCCATACACTCACCCTATTGAGTTTGTGCAGGCCCCCATACACTCACCCATACAGAAGGAAGTGGATACTAGAGCTCCCACTTCCCCTGAGGAGCAAACCACTCCTATCTCTTCAAGAATCAGTGGTGAGGTTCCTCATGCTCACCTTGATGAGCTCACAACCCCAACTACCTTAAGCCTTCATTCGGAGCCTCAACACTCAAGTGAACAACCTTCAAGGGACTGTAACCATCCCCAGCCTTTAGACTTAAATCAACCCATTCCCAACCTTGAATTCTATACTGTTGAAGACATAGGTTTCAGTGAGTACCATGAGTCTCTCTACTCTTCCCCTACTCAAAGAGAGATGAGAACTCTTGAGTCTCCTTTGTCTAGCCCACATCAGTCACCTATTACTGAGGTGGATCTCCCTGAACCTGTTCAGGAGGTCCATATGGAAGAGGCTCTCACTTCTGCAAGTGATTACATAATTAAGACCTCAACCATGGGAACTCAGTCCATTGACACTTCAACTGTGGCTGTCAATATGAAGAGAAAATCCAGCAGCCAATAACCTGAAGCGGGTGGTGAGACAGAAGAGTTTGGTCCAATCATCTCATCCCCCAATGAGTCTAAGGGGAATTTGAGACTAAATGTGCAAAAATTGTTGAAAACATGCTCCTATTTAGTCTCTAAGGTTACTCACCTTGAATCTCAGGTGACTACCCTACATAACAGGATCAATGATCAGCAACTTGAGATATCTTATCTCAGGGAAAACTAGTCGGGAGGCTTTTAAGGAGAGCTCAACCAGCAACACAAGAACCTGTGAATGTGATTGACGTAACTCCTAGCTCACCTATGCAAGAGGGTGATGCTACCAAAAAGGGGAGAAAGTCATTATAGTCATAGAACCTGGGAGTTCTTTAGGGAGTATGGACATTGAGGACTCACCATCCTCACTTGCAATTGTGCGTACTCAGCAACATCCTCAAGTTCACATTGATGTGGACACTATAGACTCTTTCATTCGGAGTCTCTTTGAGGAAGGCATTCCAAGGGCTATATCATCTCCACCTCAAAGAACTCAAACTTGTAAGAATTCCTATAAGTCTGATACAGCAAAACATCCAAAGTTCTCTGCATGCATGCACTAAAGAACAGAAGTAGAAATGCTTTGGAAGTTTTACACCATGCACTAGAAATATTCTAAGTGTAAAATCTTCCGAAGCCAAAAGTGAAGTCTTCTGAAGCTTCAAAGACAAAGTCTTCCGAAGCCAAAGAGTGAAGACATATTTCTTCCGAAGACTTTTAGAGTTATGCCTTTATCTGATGTACTATACCATAAAGCTGGACCACCTTTCCACTGCTACTCTGTGAAGTCACCAACTTACATGAGTTGGTGAAAAGGTCCATGCTTTTGGTAACTGTACATTGAGGTATTGAGTCTGTGCTTTCTACTTTATGTACTTTTATCCTTTTTGTAATATATTAGGATGTGAGCTATGGCATGTCATAGTCACTAGTCAAAAGGCAGATTTGCCTTTTGACTCTACATTTGATTTTGTAGTTGTCTAGTCAATTGTATCCAGCTGGCCTTCAAAGTATGGCCGCCTGTAGGATGTACTATAAAGTATCTCAAGTACTTGTTGCTTTCTATCGTATGCTTTGTAACATTTGTAATAAAACTTGAGAAGCAATATACAACATTCTTGAAAACTAATTACTTGTGTTGTTTGCAATCTTGTTCTGTCTCATATTTACTTGTGTTCTTAGCATCTTTCATTAACAAGTTAACCAGTTCCCTATTTGATCTGTTAAGTGTTCTAAGAAACTCCTCATTGTGTTGTTGTGTTGTAAGTGCATACCCTTCACCGGTCCTTCATTTGGTATCAGAGCGTTTCAGGCACTTGATATAAGATCTCACCATCTTAAGATCCCTCACACACACAAAATACTTAACAACTCAAATGGCAGCTATAAACAAAGCTGATATGGAAACTGGAACTATGACAAAGTCTCCACTGATCACTCTGAAGACTTTGATACTTGGTGTCAAAGAATGGAAGGTTTCATCAAGTCTCAAGACTCCAGGATGTGGGACTCTGTTGTTGAAGGACCTTACATACCAAGCACTACTTCTGCTACTGGTGGTGATATGATTCCTAAGGCTGTGGCTGATTACTCTGAAGCAGATAGAAAGAGAATAGAGATTTATCAGAAAGCCTTGACTGCCCTTCAAACTGCTCTTCCAAACTCTATCTATAGAGGCTTCAAGAAGTGCAAAACTACCAAGCCACTATGGGAAGCACTGAAGCTGATGTATGAGGGGTCTACTTAAGCAAAGGAGAACAAGAATGATCTCTTGAAGCAGCAGTTTGAAAACTTCACCTTCAAAGTAGGTGAAACCATCACTCAACAATACTTCAGGTATGTTGAGATTGTGGATACTCTAATGGATGTTGGAGTAACTCTTGAGAACAGGGACATTGTAATGAAGTTTATGTCCTCTCTTCCTAGACAATGGACACATTATTGTGTTGTTATCAAGAGGACTGAGAACCTTAAAACTCTTACTCTCACTGAGTTGTATGGTATTCTTAATAGCTACCAGATGGAGATGAACATGCAAAACTCATCTGGTAACTCCAGCAATCAACAGAGTTCAGCCCTCCATGTGGTTGAAAGGGAAAGCATTGAACCACAGCATCATCTTATATGCTTCCCTGACAACTCAAAAAAGGGCCCTTTCATCACCTTCCCAAAGACTCCAAGGGAAAGCTACACTCAAAGAAGTCCTTTCCAAGAGACAAGTTCTTTTCATGCCTTTGTCTCTGCTGTAGAAACCTCAGGCAACTTTCTCTTCACTCTTGAAGATTTGGACTATATCCATCCAGATGATCTGGAGTACATGGAGATAGTCTAGCAGATGGCTCTTCTCACTCACAGAGCCAAAAAGTTCTACAAAAGGACAAGGAGAAAGTTTCCAAGCAATGCAGCCAGTGGAAAGTTTGGGCTGGACAAAAGCAAAGTAAAGTTTTACAACTGCAAGTAGATGGGACACTTTGCAAGAGAGTGTATGGCACCAAGGACAAATGGTGGCCAAGCACAAACCAGACCAAACTACACTAAGAAAGTCCCTAGAATAAGAAGCCGAAGCAGCAAGCTGCAGTTGCTGTTGAAGAAGGAGGCTTTGACTAGAGCTTTCAGGTAGAAGATGCATCTCCAAACCAAGCACTCATGGCAGACCACGATAAAGCCAAGGTATTGGAACATCTTTGTACTCCTGAATGCATTGCTAAAGTTAATAGATACAGGTCCTATAATTTGAAATGAAATCTGATCTTGAGTCCTTAAATATCTTAAAAGCTGATTCTAAAAGAGCTGAAAATGATTACAAACTAAAGATAGAGGACTTTGAGAAAGCCATTTCAACTCTTAAACATGAGCATACAAACTACATGACTCAGATCAAAGATCTCATTACTAAATAAACTGAATGCCAGGCTGAGCTTGTGATCAGCAAAGCCAAGGCAGAAAAATATGTTCTTGAAGAAGAGACCTTCAAGAACATAATATCCTCATCCTTGCATGCAAATGTTTGTTATCAAAATAAGCAGGGACTATGATCTTATGAGATAGCTCCTCCACACACAATCTTTTCTGTAAGATCTCCCAGGTGTGGAACTTGTAAAGATGAGCTTCCCCTCATAGATCCTGTGACTAGAGAGGATGAAAAGGAAATGGTGGAGAATGGCTCTGAGAAGAGTGAAGAAGAGCATTCTAAGAAGGGTCACCATCCCTCTGAGGAGAGCAAAGCTGTTGGGATGACCAAGTCAAGAAGAAAGAACTTGATCAGGAAGGCCAAAAGAAAGTCCAATAAGGCTCAAGAGATCAAGGCCACTTTCAATTTTGCACAGAAACAAGTTTTCATCTGTGCAGGATTGGAAGTGGTAAAGGCTGAAGACACAAACTTGAACTCCATCAACAAGAGTTCTAGTTCATGTCCAAATCATCCCATCATCAAGGAAAAGGCTGATCAGTTGTGCATCACTACTGTACAACCTGAACCATCCAGCTCCAAAGGTAGTTCTATCCCTACAAGAGCTGCCACAGCATCTGCAAAGGTGAAGATGGAGAAGGAAAATGATCAAGTTCAGCCTTGTTCTCAAAGGAAAACTCCTAGAAGGAAGAAAATTGACTGTGTTATGTGTGGGAGTCTTCTCATCTTGCTAAGGATTGTGTTTACAATCCAATTTCTACATGACGAAGAAAGAAAATTCTAAGAGTTTGGAGAAAAAGAAGCAAGCTTTGGAAGCAAAATCTGTTTCCTTCGGAAGCTCCAAAATGAAGAAGAAGACATGTGGAAACTTGCCTTCGGAAGAAAATTTGGTCTCAGAAGAAAGGAATACCTCCAAAGCACTGAAGCCTGCTGCAGTGAAAGCAAGATCTTCCAAAGGTCCAGTCATCAAAACTTCCGAAGTATTGAAGGTCAAGTCTAAGCTTCCAAAGGTGGTGTGGAAGTCAAAGATAGACCAAGTGGCTGAAAGTTCTTCATCAACATCAGCAAATGATCCTTCTAGCATGACTATAGGATCAATTACTGTTGCATTGTCTTCAACTTCTTTTTATGATCCCAAGACCAATGAGGCTTGGGTTTCCAAATGTAACTAAACATCTCTTTTGTGCAGGAAAAGCTCAAGACAAATATAAATGTACAGATCATTGATAGTGGCTGTTCTAGACACATGACAAGCAATTGGTCAATACTCCAAAAGTTTGAAAGAATTGATGGAGGACCAGTTGCTTTTGGAGGAGATGCTGGAGGTTACATTACTGGAAGGGGCAAGGTCACAAATGGTAAGCTTAGCATTGAGAAGGTAAACCTTGTCAAGGAGCTTGGGTACAATCTTCTGAGTGTATCCCAATTTGTGATCAGAGTCATAACATGCTCTTCATTGAGCATGAGTGCATTGTTCTTAGGCCCGGGGTGGTCATTCCTCATGAGCATATCTTGCTCAGAGCCCCCAGGAAAGGGAACATGTACAAGATGGACTTGCAAGAAACATCTCCCTCAGGAGAAGTTTCATGCTTTCTGTCTAAAGCAAATAATGATGAGTCTTTCCTCTGGCATAAAAGAATGTGCCATTTAAACTTTAAAAACATAAATAAATTAATTAAGAATTATTTGGTAACTGGAATACCAAATAGAGAGTTTACAAGTGATGACTGATGACCACTGTGTTGCATGCTTGAAAGGGAAGCAACACAAGGTATCTCACAAGCCAAAGGAAAGAAATTCCATCATTAATCCCCTACACTTATTACATATGGATCTCTTTGGCCCCACCAGTGTAATAAGTCTAGGAAGGACTCTTATTGTTTGGTGATCACAGATGATTTTACAAGATTCACTTGGGTCTTCTTTCTTAGAACTAAGGATGAGACCCCTGAGATTCTGAAGAATTTCATCTTAAAGATAGAGAATCAATGTGATCACAAGGTCAAAACCATAAGATGCGATCAAAGAACTGAATTCAAGAATCAAATCCTTGATTCATTTTATGATGAAAAAGGTATTACAAGACAATATAGTGCTCCCAGGACTCCTCAGCAAAATGGTGTTGCTGAGAAGAGAAATAGGGAGCTACAAGAACTATGTTGTCTGACTCTAAACTGCCCATCACCTTCTGGGTAGAGGTAGTGAACACTGCTTGCTATGTGCAAAACAGAGTTTTAGTAGTTAAGACACATGGTAAGACTCCTTATGAACTTTGGCACAAGAGAAAACCCTTCATTGGTTTTCTCAGGTCATTTGGATGTCTTTGCACCATCTTGAATACCAAAGATCAAATTGCCAAGTTTGCTGAGAAAACAGATGATGGACACTTTATTGGATACTCTTCTCAAGCTAAAGCTTATAGAGTATACAATCTCAGAACTAGAGTAGTTGAGGAGTCAGCAATGTGACTTTCAATGAGCACACTCCTAGTGTGAAAGGTTCTGGTTCGGATTGGCTATTTGATATTGATTTAGTTACCAACTGTTTTAACAAATCTTGTGAGAATATTTCAGGATCTACAGATATATTACCTACAGGTGATCCTAGCCCAAGATTTGAGCTCAAAATACCTTCAAGTTTCACATCCTCAGCTCCAGTGGTAACTATTCCTGCAGATGAAGTTTCTACCAGCACATCAATGACAAATCCTGCTGATGCTTCTGGGGTGCCTTCAAATTCCAGCTTAGAGGCACACAAAACTCAAGAAGGATAAACTTGATGGAAGTGGTGGTGAATGTGATCAGGAATTTCTTGATGCCGATAACCACTGCATTGAAGACAACATCAATGATGTCACACACTCATTGGATCAAGTCAATCTTGATAAGTGTGCTGATGTAGAGGGTGAATCTTCTTTTCTAGATCAGAATTTTTCAAATTTAGATCTATCTAAGCAACTTGCTGTGATCCCTCAGCTAAGGATCCATAAGTCTTGTTGGAGCTGTAAAAGATAGTCTATATTATCAACACAGTGAAAGTCAACAAAAGTCAACATCACGGTCAAAGTCAACAAAAGTCAAACCGAACACGTTCGAGACGAGGAACCGAGACGAGACGTTGAAGATTTAAATGACTAGGAGTTTTATTGTAATAAATATATTTTGTGTGAACAAAATATATTTTATCTTTATTTTAGTCATTTTTATGCTTAATATGTAATTTTGTATTAATTAGCCTAAGTCTAGGGGGTTAAGTGCAATTAGTGAATATTAGTCTAGACTATAAATAGGTTAATTGTCATTAGTGTTGGTTAATGGTTGCATGACCAATAGATTGAGGGATTATTTGTAAACAATATTATTGGCAATCTAATTGAAGATTAAAGGGGTTTTGATTATCAAAAAAAATAATAATAATAAAAATAAAAAAAATAAAATAAAAATAAAATAAAAATTTTCAAAAATAAAAATTTAGGGGGAGAGTATAGTAAATAAAAAAAATGAAAAGAGAACTGGGAGAAAAATGAAAAGAGAACTGGGAACTTGATTCGAGATGACTGAGAAATTATTGTATATCATCTTGAAATGCTTGTTTCTGCATGACTTGCGTTTTTAAACTGAGAAATGATAGTAATTGATGCTGTTATCTGATTTACATCTTATTTTTAATTACAAATAATAAAAAACAAACAGATTCTTTAATGATATGCTTGGTAGACTCAGCCTGAAGAATAAAGTAGACAGCAGCATCATGATTTAAATTAAAATATATGCTTAAGGATGTCTGGATTTACGCGATCATTTTGGCCTGAACGAAAACTGAGTCCCGACAAAAATTGGATTGAGAATTGATCTTTCACCCACCATGATACAAATCATATAAGCCATATCTTTGAGCCATGATTGGTGTATTTATGTGTCTTGTGTTTGTGCTAATCTCCTCTGCTGTACGGTAGTACTGACCTGGAGTGATGATCTCCTCTGCTGTACGATAGTACTGACCTGGAGCTCTCATCGGCACATGATTAAATGGTCATCTCCTTTGTTATACGTGAGTATAGACCAAGAGCTCTCACCATTTTGGTCTAAGTAGTGTTAAATCATCTAATTCATCACAGAATGCAATATTCTGTTGATAATCACTTGCACACTAATGCACACGCCTTGCTCTATAAAGATCGTAACAAAATTCAAGAAATCCTGAGGTTGGGTGAGGGTTTTTGCCAAATGATTGTGGGGTCCTCACATTCTAAAGCATCTAATCGAACCTTAACAAATCATTTGCTGCTTGTTGAAAAAGATAGGGCATGAGTTTAAGTGGACAAACATATCAGCAATCGTTATTGATTTGTTTGAGAATTTCAAAATCATTCAAAGACTGTGATTAGATTCAGTCATCAGTGTGATCTCATTGCTTGTCGATGATTAATTTCATCTTTGTGCTAAAGTATATCTTGAGGATGTGATCTCATGATCGATTCAGTTCTCGGTTTTAATTGTTATAAAAAAAACAAAAATAAACAAAAATAAATAAAAATAAATAATAGATAAAAAAAGTTATAATATATGTATATAATAAAAAATTTTAATAAATTTTCATTTCAATATTCATTTAGGTCTTTCATATTATGCTGATTACATTTTATCATTTTTCATGCATTTCACAGAAATTGCGCACAATTGAACACGGGTTCGCTTGTTTTCATACACAGATAAACACGAGTTTATTTTGTTAAAATGAAATGATCTAATTAGAAATGTCTAGATTGCGTTTGTGATTGTGTTTCAGTTTTTGCTGTAAGTGATGGTCGATCATCAGTTGAGCAGTACACCTGATCAGAGAACCTGTTCCTCAAGTTTGCAGAAGATACCGAGCTAGGAATCCTCCTCCTACATCTTCTGAAGCACTAAAGATTAGAGATTGGGGAAAGCTGTTCCAATATCTTCACAAAGGATGCACTGGAAAAAGGGGAGCATATAAATAGGGGGAGCGTACGAGATAAATAATTTTTCTCATCAGATTCAGAAAGCTTCAATTTGAAGATTTTTCTATTGTTGACTTCTCGGTGCTGAATTTGTTTGAAGACGTTGATAATGATAGACTAAGGGGGAGTATTGTTGGAGCTGTAAAAGATAGTCTATATTATCAACACAGTGAAAGTCAACAAAAGTCAACGTCACGGTCAAAGTCAACAAAAGTCAAACCGAACACGTTCGAGACGAGGAACCGAGACGAGACGTTGAGGATTTAAATGACTAGGAGTTTTATTGTAATAAATATATTTTGTGTGAACAAAATATATTTTATCTTTATTTTAGTCATTTTTATGCTTAATATGTAATTTTGTATTAATTAGCCTAAGTCTAGGGGGTTAAGTGCAATTAGTGAATATTAGTCTAGACTATAAATAGGTCTAGACTATAAATAGGTTAATTGTCATTAGTGTTGGTTAATGGTTGCATGACCAATAGATTGAGGGATTATTTGTAAACAATATTATTGGCAATCTAATTGAAGATTAAAGGGGTTTTGATTCAGGGGTGAGAACAAGAGGACAACCCCATGAAGCAAATGTTTATCTTCACTCTTGTTTCTTGTTCCAGATAGAGCCAGAGAAAATTGATGAGGCTCTAGAGGATGGAAGTTGGGTTGAAGCTATGCAAGAGGAGCTGCTTCAATTCGAAAGGCAAAAGGTTTCGAACCTATGTCCTCTTCCTCAACAGAAGACTACTATAGGAACCAAATGGGTTTTTAGGAACAAGAAGGATGATAGAGGACTTGTCATCAAGAACAAGGCAAGACTAGTTGTTCAAGGGTATACTCAAGAAGTAGGAATTGACTACACAGATGTTTTTGCTCATGTAGCAGGACTTGAAGCTGTTAGAATATACTTAGCTTTTGCTGCATCCAAGAACTTCAAGGTCTACCAACTTGATGTCAAGTGTGCTTTTCTTTATAGGGTGATTGATGAAGAGGTGTATGTCAGACTACCATCTCGGTTTGCAGATTCTGATCATCCTGATTATGTATGCAGGCTAGATAAAGTTCTTTATGGGGTGCACCAAGCACCAAGGAAGTGGTATGAGACTCTATCTCAATATCTCTGTCAACATGGCTACAAAATGGGTACTATAGATGGAACTCACTTCATCAAAGGAACAAGAAATGAGATAATGCTAGTTCAAGTATATGTAGATGACATTATTTTTGGGTCAACTAATCCAAAGCTCTGCAAAGACTTTGAGAAGCTGATGAAAAACAGGTGTGAAATGAGTGCCATGGGGAAACTCAATTTCTTTCTAGGAATTCAAGTGAAGCAAGTTGACAATGACATCTTCATATGTCAGTCAAAGTATGTACAGGACATACTTAAAAGATTCAACATGACTGATTGTAAGGTTGCTAAGACACCCATAGCCAGAAATCACTCATTTGGACCTGATCTTGAGGGGGAGTGTGTTGATGAGCATCTTTATAGGGCAATGATTGGGTCTCTTATGTACCTCACAGCTAGCAGGCCAGATATCATGTTTGCTAAATGCATTTGTGCAAGATATCAAGCCAACCCCAAGATGTCACACCTGGTCGCTGTTAAAAGAATATTAAGATATCTCAAAGGTGCTCCATCACTTGGCCATTGGTATCCAAAGAATTCTGAATTTAATCTGTATGCTTATACAGATAGTGCCTATGGTGGTTGCAACATGAGCGCAAAGTCTATATCAGGGGGATGTTAATTTCTTGGTGGAAGAGTAGTCTCTTGGCAATGCATGAAACAATCCTGTGTGTCTGCATCAACTGCTGAGGCTAAAGTTCTTTGGATTTAAAATCAGATGTTGTACTATGGATACAACTTTAAAGAGACTCCCATCCACACAGACAACAACAGTGCTATCTCCATCACAGAGAATCCTGTGCAGCACTCAAGGACAAAGCATAATAATATCAGGTATCATTTGATTAGAGCTAAATTTTAAAAGGGATTAATCAAACTAGTCAAAGTTAACACAAATGAACAATATGCTAATCTGTTCACCAAAGCTTTTAATGAGCAGAGATTTAAATATCTTGTATCAACTATTGGGATGATTAACTTTGAATAGCTTTTCTTAAAACTTAATTATATTTATTTCAAAAACCTGTGTGTCCTAAGTTGTCTATTTTATCACTTTCATAAGCCCTTGTTTTCTTTGGAGGAAAATCTTTTCAAAAGACATTTTTTAGATTTTTGAAAATCTTGATCTCTTCGGAAGATTCAAAATTACTTTCAGAAGAAATTTATGTCTTAGTAAACAAATAATTTCTTTAGTAATTTTACCTTCGGAAGAAATTTCTGAAATATCTTCCGAAGTTTAAAATCAACTTAAGTACTCTGTATGTTTTCAAAAAACAAGTTTCTTCCGAAAGCAATTTACCTTCGGAAGTATTTATTCTTCAAAGAATAAAATGTAGGATTCTATGTGCCCAAGACACTTAGAATATTGATGTGGTTAGTACGTTATGATCCAAGTCGGGTTATACCCAATAACAAGCTTTGCAATCACCGACAATTATTCAATTGATGATATGATCATGCAATTAAATAATAACACCAAATTTAGAAAATGGGTTTTCTAAATAAGTTGCATATGAGATTGAACAATTTATATGGATATTTTGTTTATAGATATTGTTTGTAATGTTATTTAAGTTATTTAAATAACATCAAATAATTAGTGAATGTGTATGTGTTATTCTAATAAAAGGTTTATTGAATGAACAACTTTTAAAAATGACTTGTTTAATGTGTTATATTTCATTTAACTTTTGGGGGGAAATCAAAAGAAACCAAGAGGTTTCGGCCGCCCTTATGTATGGCCTCCTCTTGGTTTTGTTGCTACTTCTTGAAAACATACACACATTAGATACACATTCACTCCATCTCATTTCTCTCTCACACATGCAATAGAACAACACAAGAAAAAGGGTTTTCTTGTTCTTGTTGAAGAGAACTCGGCTGAAAGGATTTTCAGGAGAGTTACCCTTCGTTTTGGTGTTCAATCCTAGCATCTAAGGTGTTTTGTGATAGTGCTTGGGGTATACTAGCTTGAGGGGTCCTTCCTTGGAGCCTTGGCCAAATTTCTAGCATCTAATCACCCTACTTTGGTCGACATTTCAGCTGGAGAAAGGTAGTTAATCACAGCTTTATGTAGCTGTGATTTTATGTACACTTTCATTATGTTCATAGTTTGTTTATTCACATAAAAGATCCCCTTTGTTCTTGGGTTTGTTTACACTTTAAAACATCAAATAGAACATGATATTTTCAGCTTACAAACAATGTAATAATGTTAAACTTCCGCTGCGTTTTTACAAAGTTTAAGTGGTTAAACTATGTCTTGTGTTCAAACAAACCCATCAATGGCATCAAGAGCCGGTTATGTGGATAGCTTGCTTGTTCTTTGTCCTTCATAATTGCTTTATGGGACATTATAACCCTTTTAAGGGCTGCTATATTCTGTTTTGTTGAATCCCCAACTTTCAAGGTTATATTACACATGCTTGTGATTAAACCTTGAAAGATATGTATGTTGATATGTTGTGTTGTTTGGACAATATCTAAACCCAAAATTTTCAGTTTATGTTGGCTGAAAATTCATGGGTTTTGAGGGGATTCATAGTTATGTTTTTGGTTGATATGATGTATGTTTATATTGGTGCATAACCTAGCTTTGGCCTTGTGTTGTTTGGTTTGGATTGTATGTATTTATTTGATTATATTCATTCAATGGGGTTGTATATTAATTTGTGCTTTGTTTAAAATGTATTTTGTCTATTTATTCATTGGGATGTAATAATAGATTAGGAGTAATTTCCTTTTACTAGAAAATATGTATTAGGATATATATTTTGTAAAAGAAGATGCTCGGGAAGAAAGCACAAGAAAAAGGCACAAAAGAAGGACTTGAAGCATATGGATGCAAGTTCAAGTGGGAGTCTATGTTGATCTCATTTTTGTGTTGTATTCAACCCTTAAGAAAGACCAAATGACCACACTTGTGATGGCAAACAAGTGTGGTCACAACAGTAGCTATGGTTATGCACATTGTGGTTGTTTATATTATGCTTGTTTGATTGTGATTTTATGAATGATTGTATGATATTTGGATATGATGGACAATCTTAAAATAAATGATCTTAACAAGCTAAGACAAAATGGTTCTTAATCACTAAGTGTTAATAAATGGTTATTAAAAGGATTAATGATTTCGTAATAAAATAGGTTTTATTAAAAGGACCATAGGGTATCTTGTATTTGAAAGCATGCAAATACAAGTACATAGAGTTTTCTAAACTAGAATTATGAAATCTCTAAACATTTGAGAAACAAGTTTAACACCGTCCTTTTGCACAACACTTGAGTCATTTGGAAACTCTTAATGGGATAAAGGTCACCTAACCATTTAGAGGGTACTTGTGATTTAAGGTGGGGATACCATGTTGGTGGGATAAAGGTCACCTAACCACTTATGTGGGTAAACTCACACGTGTGTGCAAGTAGGATAACTTGATTTGCAAACCATGTTAAATGGATCACCTAAATATGGTTTCCAAATGGTGTTGATGGGATTAACATGCCGACTTTACATATGATGTTTAAAGTCGATCCCATACCTCTAGAAGTTGCAAATGGTTGCAACCGTCAATCGTTGACCACCTTATTAATTTAAATCATGGGATAAAGGTCACCTAACCACAATTTAAATGTAATGTAGGGTTCTAGATTTTAATATAAAAATGACATTAAAAGGCATTAATTATTAAAAATAGCAATATCGAAAATACTAAATAGATCTTTGTTAAAATTTGTAGATGGCCACCAATAATGACAATCATGATAACTCATCCGCGTCCAACCAATCATTACGAGCGATCCTCCAAAAGGAACATCTAAATCATAATAATTTCATTGATTGGTATCGAAACTTGAGAATCGTTCTCAAGCAAGAGAGACGATCATATGTTTTAGACGACCCTATCCCCGATCAACCTACTGAGGATGATGAGGAGGCCTTCAACGATTGGCTGAAGTACACTGAGGACTCCGTCCAAGTGTCTTGTCTCATGCTAGCGAGCATGACTCCGGATCTCCAAAAGGAGTATGAACATCACGGAGCTTATGACATGATAACCCAGCTAAAGGAAACGTTCCAACAGCAAGCAACGGTTGAGTGCTTCGAAACGGTTCGAGCACTCCATACATGTCGTATGGATGACAACCAATCTGTTTCATCTTATGTACTTAAGATGAAAAGTCATATTGACCGCCTTGAGAGGCTTAATTGTCCCGTCTCGAAGGAATTGGCCACGGATTTGATCCTTAATGGCCTTACCAAGAAGTTCGAGACATTTTTGTTGAATTACAACATGAATGCATGGGACAAGAGCATTGGTGAGCTTCACTCAATGCTTAAACGGCCGAGGCGGCCATGGGTAAAAGGGTTTTACCCGTTCTCACCATCAATGAAGGTGGGAACAAGAAAAGGCCTCATCCCGCACCCAAGGCAAAGGTTGCCAAGGGTAAAGGACCCGAATGGGGAAAAGGGAAAGGACTGGCAAGGGTGCCACCCAAACCACAAGAGAAGAAGCAAAAGGTTGCTACCAATGACCCATGCTTCAAGTGTGGGGAGATTGGACATTGGGCAAGAAATTGTCCTGTCCATCTCCAAGAGTTGAAAGCAAAGAGGGATGCCGGGCAGACCTCAGGTACAATATACATGATTCATATTGATCTTAATGTTACATCTTCTAACACATGGGTATTAGATACCGGATGTGGAACTCATATTTGAAATTTGTTGCAGGGGTTCAAAAGAAGTAGGGACTTCAATCAAGGGGATGTTAGTCTCTTCATGGCAATGGAACCAAAGTCCAAGTTGAAGCTCGTGGGGACTACATCCTAAAACTTCCATGTGGCTTGGATGTTATTTTGAAGAATGTTTTGTATGCTCCTAGTCTGACTAGGAACATTATTTCTGTATCCCAATTAAGACTTTATGATTATGTATTATCTTTTGTTGAAAATGATATTCATGTTTCTTTAAATGATATGTTCTATTTTAAAGCTATTCCCATTAATGGTATTTATGAATTGGTTCATGAAAATACTTTAAATAGTTCATTGTACCAAACTAGCACCAAGAAACTCAAGTTGGATTTGAGTGATACCTAACTTTGGCATTGTCGTCTTGGTCATATAAACAAGAAAAGAATTCAAACACTACAAAAGAATGGTCTTTTAAAAACGAATGAATGTGATTCATTTGATGTATGTGAATCTTGTTTACAAGGTAAAATGACTAAGGCACCCTTTAGTGGAACTAATGAAAGGGCAAAAGATTTATTAGGAATCATACATTCGGATGTATGTTGTCCTTTTAAGCCAATGACTAGGAATGGTGAAAGATACTTCATTACCTTTACCGACGATTATAGTCGCTATGGGTATGTGTACTTATTAAGACACAAAGATGAAGGTTTTGAAATGTTCAAGATCTTTCAAAGTGAAGTACAAAATCAACTCAACAAGTCGATTAAAGTTCTCCGCACCGATAGAGGGGAATACCTAAATGATGCTTTTCAAGATCATCTTAGGAGTTGTGGGATTGTCTCACAACTCACTCCACTCGGAACACCACAACATAATGGTGTGTCTGAGAGGAGGAATCGAACCTTATTGGATATGGTCCGATCTATGATGGCTAGAAGCACATTGCCTCTATCATTTTGGGGTTTCGCTTTGCTCTCCGTGGCCCGTATTTTAAATATGGCCCAACCAAAAAGGTGGAAAGGACACCTTTTGAGATATGGCATGGAAGAGTTCCATCCCTATCATACTTAAGGGTCTGGGGTTGTGAGGCTTATGTTAAGACACCCACCCCAAACAAATTGGAAGTCCGATCCACCAAGTGTATATTTATTGGATATCCTAGAGATTCTATGGATATTATTTCTATGATCCACCGGAACAAAAGGTATTTGTTGCCAGAAAGGGTGAGTTCTTAGAAGCAAAGTTTCTTATGGAAGGAACTAGCAGTAGAACAGTGGATCTTGAGGAGGATCAAGAACCACAACCCGATACACGTTTGGTTGAAACTAGCACTCAACATAAGGATGTTGAGGTTGATCAAGTGGTTGATCAATACACACAAAACGTTCGTAGAAGTGGTAGAACTAGTAATCCACCTGAAAGATACGGATTTTTCATGGATGGATGCTATGTGGTAGATTCAGATGAACCAACCACATACCATGATGTAGTGTTCAATTTGGATTGTGACAAATGGCTTGAGGCCATGAACGTTGAGATGCAATCCATGTATGACAATCAAGTTTGGGAACTTGTTGTACCACCTCTTAGTTCCAAGGTAGTTGGAAGTAAGTGGGGTTTTCAAGAAGAAAACCGATATGCATGGAAATGGATACTTATAAAGCTTGACTTGTAGCAAAGGGTTTCACTCAAACTCAAGGGGTTGATTATGATGAAACCTTCTACTGTTGCGATGCTAAGTCTATAAGGATATTGTTTGCCATAGCTGCTCATTATGATTATGAGATTTGGCAAATGGATGTCAAAACGGCTTTCCTAAATGGATATCTTGAGGAAGATGTCTATATGGTTCAGCCTGAAGGTTTTGTCAATCCAAAACATCCTAATAAAGTATGCAAGTTAAAGAAATCAATCTATGGATTGAAACAAGCATCTAGAAGCTGGAATCATCGTTTGATGAGGAGGTAAAGAAATTTGGCTTCATCAAAACGCTGATGAGGCTTGTGTGTATAAGAAGGCTAGTGGGAGCACAATAACTTTCCTGGTATTGTATGTTGATGACTACTACTATTTGGAAATGACATTCCAACCATGGAAGGTGTAAAAACCTAGCTTGGAAGTTGTTTTTCCATTAAGGATCTGGAGAAGCCGCCTATATTCTGGGAATAAAGATCTATAGGGATAGATCAAGGCGGTTGATTGGTATGAATCCAAGTGCATACATTGATAAGATCTTGAAAAGGTTCAAGATGGAGAACTCTAAGAAAGGTACCGTACCTATTCAAAGAGGAACGATATTGAGTACGACTCAATGTCCTAGCTCAAAGGATGAGCAAAGAAAAATGAGGCAGTCCCATACGCATCTGCTATTTGATCCATCATGTATGCAATGATATGCACTCGACCGGACGTGCATGCGCCTTAAGCATGACAAGTCGTTAACAGCAAATCCTGGAAACCGTCATTGGATGGCTGTTAAGAAAATATTAGTACCTAAGGAGGACAAGAGATATGTTCCTAATCTATGGATCTGGTGATGAGGAACTCGTGGTTAAAGGTTACACGGGTGCGAGTTCCCAAAACGAGCGTGATGATTCCGTCACAATCGGGATATATTTCATTCTGAATGGAGGAGCGGTCTCAGGAAGAGCTCCAAACAGGATGTGGTGGCTCTATCAACTACAGAATCAGAATATGTCGCCGCCTCATTGGCAGCTCAAGAAGCTGCATGGTTGAAGAAATTCATTGTTGCCGATCTAGGGGTTGTCCCTTCCATTCAGGAACCCCTAGAGATCTTTTGTGATAACGAGGGTGCGATTAATCAAATCAAGGAACCTCGTGCTCATCAAAAGACTAGGCACATTGAGCGGAGATTCAACTACATACGACATGAAGTTGAAAAGGGAAAGATATGTCTTCGCAAAGTTCACACGGATCAAAACATTGCGGATCCTCTCACGAAGCTCCTTGAAAAGGCAAAGCATGAAGCTCATACTTGTGCCATGGGACTTCGATATTCTAGTGATTGGATTTGATCTGTAAATTTTGTATTTGGATATGTGGAACTCTTTATTATTTGAATAAAATTATTTGCTTATAATGTTTCAATTAATGTTCCAATTTAGCATGTTTAATCCATGAGTAAATTGTTTACTCTAAATGTCCGTAGTCGTTCATACTTGTGGGAACAAGTGTGAGGGTAAGATTATTATGAACTTGGATTGGTTGATATTCATAAGGATGAATATAAAGCAATGGGTTGCTACCAAGGTTCATAGATATTTATAGGATACAAATATTGGACTAACCCGCATCTCAAATTTTGCTACATGAATCTTATTGATTGATCATAAGTAAATTTGAGTAAAGGCGAATATCATTTGGTATCCTCCGACCTGAGATACATATTGGGTTTTGATATTCACCAAGTATTATACCTTGAGCTTATTCTTTACTGTCCTGAAATAGTGGACAGTACATAAGGGTATATTCAGGTATGACACGAGGTGTTTGTGTGAAACGTATGTAGTCAAGATGGAATTTGTTCCTCTTATTCGTTGCGAGCAAGATGTCAAAGGCCTGATTAAGTTAAATCAACAAGGAATGATCATTCTGTGTCCTTCGATTTAACATGACATCTGTAACAAAAGGATAGATGATTAATTCACCTAAATCATTTCAAGTAGGATACTTGAATGGGATGATGTTATTGAATGGCTATAAGTCATGCGTATTAAGGGTAGTAAACCGTTGTTAGGCGGTATTTACTGCTTGCATCAATCTTCTATGAATCTTCGGCAAGTGGGAGATTGTAGGATTCTATGTGCCCAAGACACTTAGAATATTGATGTGGTTAGTACGTTATGATCCAAGTCGGGTTATACCCAATAACAAGCTTTGCAATCATCGACAATTATTCAATTGATGATATGATCATGCAATTAAATAATAACACCAAATTTAGAAAATGGGTTTTCTAAATAAGTTGCATATGAGATTGAACAATTTATATGGATATTTTGTTTATAGATATTGTTTGTAATGTTATTTAAGTTATTTAAATAACATCAAATAATTAGTGAATGTGTATGTGTTATTCTAATAAAAGGTTTATTGAATGAACAACTTTTAAAAATGACTTGTTTAATGTGTTATATTTCATTTAACTTTTAGGGGGAAATCAAACGAAACCAAGAGGTTTCGGCCGCCCTTATGTATGGCCTCCTCTTGGTTTTTGTTGCTACTTCTTGAAAACATATACACATTAGATACACATTCACTCCATCTCATTTCTCTCTCACACATGCCATAGAACAACACAAGAAAAAGGGTTTTCTTGTTCTTGTTGAAGAGAACTCGGCTGAAAGGATTTTCAGGAGAGTTACCCTTCGTTTTGGTGTTCAATCCTAGCATTTAAGGTGTTTTGTGATAGTGCTTGGGGTATACTAGCTTGAGGGGTCCTTCCTTGGAGCCTTGGCCGAATTTCTAGCATCTAATCACCCTACTTTGGTCGACATTTCAGCTGGAGAAAGTAGTAGTAATCACAGCTTTATGTAGCTGTGATTTTATGTACACTTTCATTATGTTCATAGCTTGTTTATTCACATAAAAGATCCCCTTTGTTCTTGGGTTTGTTTACATTTTAAAACATCAAATAGAACATGATATTTTCAGCTTACAAACAATGTAATAATGTTAAACTTCCGCTGCGTTTTTACAAAGTTTAAGTGGTTAAACTATGTCTTGTCTTCAAACAAACCCATCATAAAAATCTCTGAGTGTAAATTCTCTTCCGAAGCAAAATTCTCAAAAACCTTTGAAATATCTTCCGAAGCTAATTTGCCTTTGGAAAATTTTTCTTCAGAACTTCCGAAGCAAATAACCTTCGGAAGATGTCTCGACTTCCAAGAAAACTACTTTTTGGGCAAAAGTAAACTACTTTTCAGAGGTGGGACCGACATTCGGATTTCAAAGTTTATCCTCCTTCATTAACTTTGTATCAAATCCTTTTCTCATAAATGCCCAACGGTTCCCCCCTTTTTCACTATCTTCCTCAATTACACAATTCCTTAAACCTAAATTCTCCCAAACCGTTCTTTGTTCTTCATCTTTCTTCATCCTTAAGCTTCTAAAATGGCCAACCTAAACCTCAGAAACAACCCAGATTTCTCCATGCAACTTCACAGGCAACACCATCCAAGTTGCTCTGTTAAGCTCTGAGAAATATGAAAGTTTCTGAGAGATTTGCCGTTTCTTAGCTCTATCAAACTACTTCACCTCCCTAACCATTGATCTTACTCTCTATGAGGATCTTCTGCTTGAATTTTGGAAGACCTGCCAAGAGGTCATTATGGATGGGGAGAAGGCACTGTCTGCCATAGTGCAAGGGAGGACAATCTTCATCACTCCGGCCAACATCAATACTCACTTACAGCTGGATGATGAAGAATGTGAGTTGTCCTTCCAAAAGGAAGCTGTAAATCATTCCTTTGAGCAGATGGGCTATGAGGGAGATTTCTCTATAAAGACCTTCAGGAAAGGGAAGGTCTCATCCCAGTGGAAATACCTACTTCATGTGGTTATCCATAGCTTGTCAAACAAGCATGGAGGGTGGGACCAGATTCCCGAGGATCTCTCCTTCATAGTTCATGGAATGGTTCAAGGGGTCAAGTTCATGTACTCCAGTTTATTTATACAAATTTGCTTGCTAACTTGGACTCCTTAGAATATTATATGTTTCCTAGATATGTTCAACACATTCTCAACTGTGAACTGGGCTCATAGTTGAGGGAAACAAATAATATTCTTCAATTAGGACAGATGAAGCCCGACAAAAAAAATATTCTGAAGAAGCCAACTATAGGCTTCTCAGGGGTAGAAACAACCATTGTCCCAAAAATGTTAGAGCTCATTGCTCAAGGTGACAACCTAGCAACACAAGCTAGTGTTGAACCCACACCTTTTACCTCCCAACCACCAAAAGGCCACAAGTCACCTTCACCTACCAAAGAAAATCCAAACGAACCCCTGCTCAAACTATTGAGTCTGTGCAGGCCCCCATACAAGAGGAAGTGGACACTAGAGCTCCCACTTCCCCTTAGGACCAAACCACTCCCATCTCTTCAACAATCAGGGATGAGGTTCCTCATGCTCACCCTGATGAGCTTATAAGCCAAACTACCTTAAGCTCTCACTCTGAGTCTCAACACTCAAGTGAACAACCTTCAGGGGAAAGTTACCATCCCAAGCCTTTAGACTTGTATCAACCCATTCCCAACCTCTCATTCTATATTGATGAAGACTTAGGTTTCATTGGGTACCATGAGTCTCTCTACTCTTCCTCTACTCAAAGAGAGATGAGTACTCCTGAGTTTCTTTTGTCTAGCCCACATCAGTCACGTATCATTGAGGTGGATACTTCTGAACCTGTTCAGGATATCCATATTACTTCTGCAAGTGATTACATATTTAAGACCTCAACCATGGCAACTCAGCCCATTGACACCTCAACTGGGGATGTCAATGTGCAGAGGAAATCCATCAGCCAAGAACCTGAAGCTGGTGGTGAGAGAGAGGACTTTGGTCCGGTCATCTCATCCCCCAATGATTCTTCTGATGAAGATGAGGGGAATCTCAGACTAAAGGTGCAAAAACTATCAAAAACATTCTCCTATTTAGTCTCTAAGGTTAGTCACCTTGAATTTCACGTGACTACCCTGCATAATAGGGTCAATGATCAGCAACTTGAGATATCTTATCTCAGGGAAAAACTAAGTGGGAGACCTTTAAGAGGAGCTCATCCAGGAACATAAGAACCTGTGAATGTGATTGACCTAACCTCTAGCTCACCTATGCAAGAGGGTGATGCTACCAAAAAGGGGAAGAAAGTCATTACGGTCACAGAACCTAGGAGTTCTTCAGGGAGTATGGACATTGAGGATTCACCATCCTCACTTGCAACTGTGCATACTCAGCAACTATCTCAAGTTCACATTAATGTGGACATTATAGACTCTTTCATTAGGAGTCTCTTTGAGGAAGACATTCCAAGGGTTGTGTCATCTCCACCTCAAGGAACTTCAAACTACATTATTGGGTGGAGGTATGATGCTGACAGAAGAGCCCTTATTCTTCACAGAGTTCAAGGGCAGCAAGAAGTATTCAATTTTCAGACCTTGAATTACTATGTAGGTCTTGACCTGATCAACATGCCACTTGTCAACCCAAGTCAATCAAGACAAGCTGACAGGTTAGCACTCAGGATTCAAGAAAGAATTATTGAAGAGTTCAGCCTTAGAAGGAGACAAAGGTAATCAGGTAATGTCATTGGTCAACTGTATGTTGAGGCAGACCCTGAGATTAGCTTCAAAGGGAAAACCTTGGCTGAAGGCCCAGTGATAGAGCCTGAGAGCCCTGTCACACCAACAACTGCTTCAAAAATTCATTCCCTCAGTAAAACACCTGCTGGTGAAGGTGTCTCATAACCTCTCTCTGGCCAGAGCTTGGATGCTACACCAAGCAATGAAGGCCAAAGCTCTCTCAACCATAAGTCACAAAGGTGTGTGGGTAACAAAGGGAAAAGGATTCTAACTCCTGAGGAGATTGAGGAGGAGGAGAGAGAGAGGAAGAGGAAGCTGAGGGGAGAAAGTTCCTTTGGGTCTTCAAGCTTTATGCAAGCAGCAATCAGGGCTGCCCCCACACAAAACACTCAAGAAGATGAGTTGAGGGCAATCATGATTACTTACCTGCAGACCATGAACTATGACATAGATGAGATTATATCGCTCCCCTTAGAGCAATTAAATGAACTGGCTGACATGGAAGTGTCAAGAGAGATGAAAGAAGCAGAGGATGCAAGGTTACTTCTCCAATGCAAAGAGGAGAAGAAACGGAAAAGGTTATACAAGCATGCTCCAACTCTCTTCCCAGTTCAGGAAAGCCCTATGCAAGAGGATTTGGCACCTACACAAGAACCTCAGGTAGACAAGGAAACAGATAGGCAAAACATGATCAACTACTTGAGTGCCACAGGTCTCTACCAGGCATTTTCACTTCTTCCCTTGTCCTTTGAGTACATTGAGTTTGAGTATCTCAAACAGCTTAATATTCAAGTGCTCAAAGGATAAAAGGCAACAAAGAAAAAGATGAGGGAAGATGCTGCAAAGTCAAGAGCCATCATCCAAAAGAATATGAAGAAGTCTGCATACAGACAAAGGATCATAAGCTTCTTGAAGCTGTATGGATTCTCCGGAAGGAGACTTGGCCCTATGTCTCTATCCACAATGGATGAGCATATCAGGGTAATCAAGCAGAAGATCAAGAGTGGGAGGTGATTGACTTATACTCTCCTCCAAGTCAAATCCCACCTATAGTGAAGGTTAAGGTTGAACAACCTGAGACAACACAACTTGGACCTCCTGTTGAGCCTTAGCAAGCTTCATCTTCTGATCCACAGCAGGTTCAAACTCCCTCTCCTTCTGAACCTGTGAGGGAGGAACACCCAACTGAGAAAGAAAAGGATGATCAACAAGGTGCTGCACACCAGTCTTCTCAATTGAAGTCTTCTAAGAGGAAGAAGAGGATGGCTTCCAAACCAAAGTCTAAAAAGAAGAAGCCTGAATCATCCACCTCTACACCTCAGGCTGAGTCAGATCAACCTGAGGAAGTGCATGAAGAGGCAGCCCAATCAACTCCAATTCAAGTGGCTCCTCTTACAGCTGAGAGATCCATCTTATCCTTGACCTTCACTAATAATCAAGAGAGATGGCATGTGATCAGTGATCAAGGTGTTGAAAATATCTATACTTGGCAATACATAATCAACTTACCTCTGCATGATCTTTTTGAGATGAGAAGATATTATGAGAGTCTAAGTGATCCTGCCCATCTGATGAAGAAGGGTATGGTCATCATCGTCCTGAAGACTACCAACATCTGAAGAACTTCTAAATGTTTTGGTAGCATCAGCCTAGGGGGAGTTTGTAAGGATTCCTATAAGTCTGATGCAACCAAAACATCCAAAGTCTCTCTGCATGCATGCACTAAAGAACATAAGTAGAAATGCTTCGGAAGTTTTACACCATGCACTAGAAATATTTTTAAGTGTAAAATCTTCCGAAGCCAAAAGTGAAGTCTTCCGAAGCTTCAAAGACAAAGTCTTCCGAAGCCAAAGAGTGAAGACAGATTTCTTCCGAAGACCTTTAGAGATATGCCTTTATCTGATGTACTTTACCATAAAGCTGGACCTCCTTTCTGCTTCTACGCTGTAAAGTCACCAACTTACATGAGTTGGTGAAAAGGTCCATGCTTTTGGTAACTGTACATTGTGGTCTTGAGTCTTTGCTTTCTACTTTATGTACTTTTATCCTTTTTGTAATATATTAGGATGTGAGCTATGGCATGTCATAGTCACTAGTCAAAAGGCAGATCTGCCTTTTGACTCTACAATTGATTTTGTAGTTGTCTAGTCAATTGTATCCAGCTGGCCTTCAAAGTATGGTCGGCTGTAGCATGTAGTATAAAGTATCTCAAGTACTTCTAACTTTCTATCGTATGCTTTGTAACATTTGTAATAGAACTTGAGAAGCAATATACATCATTCTTGAAAACCAATTACTTGTGTTGTTTGCAATCTTGTTCTGTCTTATATTTACTTGTGTTCTTAGCATCTTTTGTTAACAAGTTAACCAGTTCCTTATTTGATCTGTTAAGTGTTCTAAGCAACTCTCCTCATTGTGTTGTTGTGTTGTAAGTGCATACCCTTCACCGGTCTTGCAAAACTACATTATTGGGTGGAGATATGATGCTGACAGAAGAGCCCTTATTCTTCAAAGAGTTCAAGGGCAGCAAGAGGTGTTCAATTTTCAAACCTTGAACTACTATGAAGGTCTTGATCTAATCAACATGCCACTTGTCAACCCAAGTCAATCTAGACAAGCTGACAGGTTGGCATAAAGGATTAAAGACAGAATTACTGAAGAGTTTAGTCTAAGAAGGAGACAAAGGCAATCAGGTAATGTCATTGGTTAGCTGGATGTTGAGGCAGACCCTATATTAGCTTCAAAGGGAAAACCTTGGCTGAAGGCTTTGTGATAGAGCCTGAGAGCCCTGTCACACCAACAACTACTTCAGAAATTCATTCCCCCAGTGAAACACCTGCTGGTGAAGGTGTCTCACAACCTCTCTCTGGCCAGAGCTTGGATGCTACACCAAGCAATAAAGGCCAAAGCTCTATGCACCTTGTGTCACAAAGGTCTGTGGGTGACAAAAGGAAAAGGATTCTAACTGAGGAGATTGAGAGTGAGGAGGAGAGAGAGAGAGAGGAAGAGGAAGCTAAGGGGAAAAAGTTCTGCTCTTCTTCTTCATGCAATCATGCAGTGCAATCAGGGCTGCCCCCAAACCAAACACTCAAGATGATGAGTTGAGGGCAATCATGGTTACTTACCTGCAGACCAGGAACTATGACATAGATGAGATTATATCTCTCCCCTTAGAGGAACTCAATGAACTGACTGACATGGAAGTGTCAAGAGAGATGAAGGAAGTAGAGGATACAAGGCTCTTTCTCTAAATCAAAGAGGAGAAGAGACAGAAAAGATTATACAAGCATGTTCTTACTCTCTCTCCAGTTCAAGAAAGCCTTGAACAAGAGGTTGTGGCAGCTACACAAGAACCTCAGGTAGACAAGGAAACAGATAGGCAAAACTTGATCAACTACCTAAGTGCCATAGGTCTCTACCAGGCATCTGCACTTCTTCCCTTGTCCTTTGAGTACATTGAGTTTGAGTATATCAAACAGCTTGAATTTCAAGTGCTCAAAGAACAAAAGGCAACAAAGAGAAAGATGAGGGAAGAGGCTACAAAGTCAAGAGCTATCATCTAAAAGAGCACGAAGAAGTCTGCTAACAGACATAGGATGATGAGCTTCTTGAAGCTATATGGATTCCCCGAAAGGAGACTTGGCCCTATGTCTCTATCTACAATGGATGAGCACATCAGGGTAATCAAGCAGAAGATCAAGAGTGGAGAGCTAATTGACTTACACTCCCCTCCAAGTCAAGCTCCTTCTGAAGTGGAGGTTAAGGTTGAAAAACTTAAGACAACACAACCCAGACCTCCTGCTGAGCCTCAGGAAGCTTTATCTTCTGATCCACATCAGGGTCAAACTCTTTCTTCTTCTGAACCTATGAGGGAGGAACACCCAACTGAGAAAGACAAGACTGATCAACAAGGTGCTGCAGACCTGTCTTCTCAGTTAAAGTACTCAAAGAGGAGGAAGAGGATGGCTTCTAAACCAAAGTCAAAGAAGAAGAAGCCTTAATCATCCACCTCTACACCTCAGGCTGAGTCAGATCAACTTGAGGAAGTGCATGAAGAAGCAGCCCAATCAACTCCAATCCAAGTGACTCCTCCTGCAGCTGAGAGACCCATCTTATCCTGGACCTTCACAACTAATCCAAAGAGATGGCATGTGATCAGAGATCAAGGTGGTGAAGATGTCTACACATGGAAAGACTTATGCAACCTACCTTTGCATGATCTCTTTAAGATGAGAAGTACTATGAGAGTCTGAGTGATCCTGACCATCTAATGAAGAAGGGCATGGTCATCATCATTATGAGGACTGTCAACAGCTGAAGATCTTCAAATGTTTTGGTAGCATCAGCCTAGTGGGAGTTTGTAAGGATTCCTATAAGTCTGATGCAGCCAAAACATCCAAAGTCTCTCTGCATGAATGCACTGAAGAACATAAGTAGAAATGCTTCGGAAGTTTTACACCTTGCACTAGAAATACTCTAAGTGTAAAATCTTCCGAAGCCAAGACCAACATCTTTTGAAGCCGAAAGTGAAGTCTTCTGAAGCTTCAAAGACAAAGTCTTCTGAAGCCAAAGAGTGAAGACAGATTTCTTCTGAAGACTTTTAGGGACATGCTTTTATCTGATGTACTTTACCATAGCTGGACCACCTTTCCGCTGCAACTCTGTATAGTCACCAACTTACATGAGTTAGTGAAAAGGTTCATGCTTTTGGTAACTGTACATTGAGGTCTTGAGTATGTGCTTTCTACTTTATGTACTTTTATCCTTTTTGTAATATATTGAGATGTGAGCTATGGCATGTCATAGTCACTAGTCAAAAGGCAATGTGCCTTTTAACTCTAAATTTGATTTTGTTTGTTGTCTAGTCTTATGTATCCAGCTAGCCTTCAAAGTATGGCCGGCTGTAGGATGTAGTATATGTATCTCAAGTACTTGTAACTTTCTAAGTATGCTTTGTAACTTTTGTAATAGAACTTAAGAAGCAATATACAACATTCTTGAAAACCAATTACTTGTGTTGTTTGCCATCTTGTTCTATCTCATTCTTACTTTTGTTCTTAGCATCTTCCACTTAAGTTAACCAGTTCCCTATTTGATCTGTTAAGTGTTCTAAGTAACTCTCCTCACTGTGTTGTTGTGTTGTAAGTGCATACCCTTCAAACGGTCCTGCAGATGTAGTTGAAGAAATAGTAGAAGAAGAAGTTGATGATGAAGATGAGGATGAAGAAGAAAAAGATCATGATGATAGTGCTTCAGATGATGATGATAGTGATGATGGAGATAATCATGGAGGTGAAATTAAAGGAGATGAAGAAGAAGTTGATCAGGAAATGGACAGTGAAGAAACTGTATTTGATCAAAGAGATGAGACTGTTGGTCATGATGGAGATGATGATGAGATGAATGATGAAGAAAGAGAGATTGGGAATGATGTGAATGGTGAAGCTGATGATGCTAATATGGATCAAAATCAAACATTTGATTTTGAGTTTATGGATGCTATGTTATCTGAGCCTATTACACAGAATGTAAATTCGGGTGTACAATCTCCAAGTCAAATTCAAGAACAACAGTTGATGGTGGTAAATGAATCTGGTTTGAAACAAACAAGTGATGTGTGTGTTCAAATTGAAACTGAGAATGATGAGGAAGTAATTGATGATCTAAAAGCAAAAGTTACTGAACAAGATGAAAAGATAAAGCAACTTCAAGATGAGAATGATGTGCTGAAGGTTGACAATGAAAAGAAAGATAAATTGATTGTTGATTTAGAAGAAAAGATTAAAGAGCTTAATGAAGAGATGGAGAAACTAAGAGAGAATGTACAAGAGAAAGAGAAAGAAACTGAAGCTCCTTTGAATGAAAAAGATAATGAAGAAGAATCCCATGTCATAGTTGTTGGGAAGTTTTTCTGAAGCTAAAAAAGGAAAAGGAAAGATAGATGAAGTTGAAACTGAATGAGTATCTAAATCAAAAGCTCAAAAGACTGCTGAAGATACATTACATGTAGAAGAGGAAGATGTACACCAACAAATAGAATCTCTTGATGATCTTGACTTAGATTTTCCAGATGAATGGTATAATGAAATTTTAGAAGATGAAGATATTTGTGAAGGAGTTGACTCACCAATGATGAATATGAATGAAGATATTCCAATTCAAGTAGACTTTGAAGACAGACATAATTATCTGGTTAGGCAAAAGTACAATATAGTATTTTTAGATGGATTGACAGTGTCTCAAATTAATGAAGAGTATGAAAAGTGCATGATAGCAGAGTCATCAGCACCAGTTGATCCGAATGAAATAAGTTTAGAACATGGTGAGTGGGCACCAATGAGTGAGAGTATAAATGTTGATGATATTCTGAGAAGGAATTGCACCATCCTGATCCTGATGATATGAGTATTCCAGCTTTGAGGATGTGGTTGCAATCAATGAATTATTGTCACACCACCGCTAAAAGCGGAAACACGGGGATGTAACGAGATCGGGATCGTCATAACACATGGTAAGCGATAGAGATGCAATATAATAAATGATGACAAGCGTTTCATTACGACACCCGACAACAAGGGGACTTGTGTCGTGTTTAGTCAATATTCACGACAACATAGCCATAAGCATAAACATGTTAAATGATTCACATAGTCAATGATGATAACATTGTAACGTAAATTCCCACAACCTGGGAACAAGTATCAAAAGAATAATGTTGTTAAATCAGACTACAACAATTGTTTCAAAATGATTATTTGTCAAATATGTTTAGTCTCAAAAATGCATCCTAGGGTGTCCACTAAGGCAGCACACCTAGATCCTTAATTTGCATGATCACCTGAAAAGATATGCTCAAAATGGTCAACAAAATTGTTGGTGAGCTCGCAGGTTTAAATAGTAAATAAGTAATTGATGCTGTATAGTAAGCGATGTGGAATACCGTGCATACAGTTATAAGTAAGTAAAATCACATGACAATGAGCTTTGCAACCAAACCTAGCGACGTACACAAAGATATTGTCGGAATATATTCACCCAATGGCCCGTTCCTGGAAACTGATGGTACTAACTAGTATACCAACGAACAAGGGTGGGGGTGTCAACCCAGTAGTACTACCAATACCTATCCGTCGGTTCCCACACTTGAATTAAATAGTTGCAAAGAAAGAACCACATAGCAGACCCAAGCATGTATCAGATAAGTACTTGCAAAACAGTATCACGTTGATTCCAAGTATGTAAACTGTACAGCGTTGAAAATGGGTGAGCATACTTTTCCCCCAAGTTGTAAATGATTGAAATATTGTAAGCATAAAAAGGGGCCACGAAACTCACTTGTTAGGTGGTAAGTATGTATGATCAAAGTATCCAAATGTTGTATGCAATGAACGGTCAAACACCTATTGATAGTTATTGTTAAGCATTAATGATATGTATAAAGCATATAATAATGTTCGGTCGGTTCGGGTTGTATCGGTTGGGTCGTGTGTAACACACACAAACAGACACATATATCAGATCTTATGTAGAACAAAGTACTAGATATTGCCGCCATTGCTGATGATATTTGTGTAAAAGTTTCATTGTTATTGAAGAAGTATTTGGTAAATATTGGTAGTTATAATTCGGTTATTGATACTTGTAAAATGTTAAGTTAATTTAATTTGGAATAACATTAGTAAGTTTGATAGGGTTGACTTTAACATTTTCATTTGTAATGGCAACCGTGTCGATGTCACCTTAACATCACACGTCATACACACACTACACACAAGAAGGAAATCACACACAGCAACTTCAGTCGCACGACAGGACCAGACGCACGAATCAACACTCCATTCGCACGAATCAACCCTCAATCGTACGAATCAGCTTCATTCGTACGGTTGAAGCTTCATTCGTACGACTGGCATTCAGTGGTACCACACAGCACCCAATCGCACGACTCAACCTCCATACACACGAATCAACCTTCATTCATACGAATCAGCTTCATCCGTACGACTGAACCTTCATTTGTCACACCCCGGGCCCAGGTAGGGTGGGACGTCACAGACTAGCAACAATATATGGCAGCGGAAACAAACCATTACAAGAGCTCAAAGGAGAGAATATCACATGGCACTAATGTTTTAAAAAGATTCCGGGGCTAGAAACAAATCAAGCCCCCAAATAAGTTTTACAATCACCCATAAAAATAAATTTTACTTGTTCAACACAAACATGAAATTGTTCAAAAGGGTTCATTAAGAAAATATGCCAATGCCATAGGGGGGGGATAGGTCTAGGTCTTCACAACAGCTAGGATCTCTTCATACTTTACCTGAAACATGCTCAAAAGAAATTTGTGTCAACTAAAAAGTTGGTGAATTCAAGTGCTTAAAGTTTAAAAACAAAAGGACTTAACAAATCCTTCTTTGATTAAAAAGAAAATAATCATTGTTTAAACATCATGGGAAAAATCATAATCAACCCTGCACTCAGTCCCGGTTGGCCTCTTCTAAAATTATGTTTAACCGGATTTTCCCGAAGGAAGAACTGAGCCCCAAACCAGTGAACCCTACCTGCCCGGATGGTTCACCATAGTTTCTTAACAAAACCTGTTACATGCCACAAACGACCCCTTAGGATCTTAGTGGGGTACCCTTCCTGGAACGGAAGCCACTGTGTGTGGGGGATTCCCCAAATAGATCTATCCATATAAAACAAGCGGTTCACGAAAGAATTAATGATCATGACATAAGTATCAGCAGGTAACCATAAATCCCACATACAATCATCAAGTAAAGCACAAATATAGTTCATAAATAACAGAGCATGTTTCATCCCAAAACAGTAGTAAAAAAGGGGATCACTAGAACTCACCTTAGGTTTCAAGTCAAAAAGTCTTTTGGTGTGCCGGGAGTGTCTCATGTCTAGCACCCTAACATGTACATATTAAGTAATAAGCTACTGCCCTAAACTCATTTAAAGTGCAACAATAGTGTCAAGAGTTTAGTTATTGGGTAAGGCTTTGATTTCGTGAAGGTTTGTATAAAAAGTTTCCTTTTATGGCAGGTCAAGGTTTCTTCATGAAAATTGGGATTTTTTACATCATCAGGTTAAGTATATTAAGAAATTTTGTTGTTCAAGTGATTATTAGCTTCCTAGAAGTCGGTTATAAAGTTTGGTAAAATTTTACAGTTTAGAACCTTAAGTTTCAAAATTGGCAGTTTCTACCCTCAAGTTTGGTTTCTTGTCCTTTATGACACTTAAGACCAAAAATAAGGTTCTTAGAGTAAAATTATACTTATTATAGAGTAAGTGTTTCAAAATTTCAGTTTACGGGTCCGGTTTTAAAAACGATGTGTTTAACGCTCCCGGTCGCGGTAAAAGCCGGAGAGTTTTAACCGTAAATTTAGGGTTTTCATAAATTTGAGTCTTGGACCAGTAGGTATTTTCTAAAAGATATTTTTATAAATTTTAAGTCCTTAGATTGTGAAATTTGGTCCTTAATAGTTGAAAATCTCGTTTTTACGTTTGGCCCGTTAAAACGCGGTTTTGACCGTATTTGACCATTTTAAGCTTATTTGACCAATTTTTCAAATCCTTTAGGTCTTTTATTACTTAACTTACTGAAATTAAATGATTTTTATAAATCTTAGCTTCAAATTCCTTTTTCGTGGATTTTTCTCAAAAACGATGCTCGGTTAGTACCCGTTTTTAGTTAAAACGTCATTTATTTGTTCCTTTGACCATTTAAATTACCCATTAACTCCAGAACACTTTATTTATCATTTTTAAGCCTGGAATACTTTTCAAGAGTGTTAAATCCATGTTTTTACTATTTTTAATGTCGTTTTACCATGTTTCGGGTCCCGAAATTAACCAAAATAGGTCTAATCTTAACATGTCCATAATTTCCAGAGATTAACCCCTTGTCACAACCTTAATATTCAACAAAACATTCTGAAATTAAGTCCAAACTCACGGTTAGGTTTCCCATCACAACAATGAGTCATCAACTTAGTGATTTAGCCATTACTAACCATAACACATGTGTAAATCATTGCAACTTGTAGTTAAACCTTACCAAAACCCCATTTAACTTTAAATCCAGATTATTATGGTGTTACCAAGTCGTTTATGAGTCGATTGTAAGCCTTGGTTAAGAGTATTTTCAAACAAGGGCTTAGCTTGCAATATACATCTTGTAAAATGAAGGTTTTTGAGGTGTAACTTGTGTTAAAACCATACATCCACGGTGTATCATCTTTTATAAATTTTTAAATCAGGTTATTAGGAGTTCATTAACCCTTTAACAAGCAGGTTATAAGTTTTGCCTTCAAGAGTTACAAGATCTACAAGTTAGATGGTGCAAAAGTCCCAAAAATAGGGTTTTCATGGTTGAAATCGGTTTCCACCTTAGATATGACAAGTATAACGAGTGAGATACCTCTTGTGAAGTTGAAAGCTCCTCAAGAACAAGGTAGTGGTGTCGGGTTTCTGCAACAACAAAGAGGGGAGGTGTTTTTAAAAGAGAAATGAAAGAACACATGAAAAAGACCATTTTCGGGTGTCATGAACTTACACTCGATGTTGTTCATGTTTTGGAGAGTGTAGATGGTCTTGAATGGCTCGAATCTCCTTGGACAAGGCTGGAGAATCTTCTACAAAGCTTGGAAAGGTTGAACAAATGGTAGAGGTGTGTCAAAACTTACGGTTATGGCCACCTTCTTGCGGTTCTTCGGTTGGCCGATACTTGATGTTGTTGTTCTTGCGATTTTGGGGCTAGATTTGAGAGAGTTTTTGGGAGTGTTTGCAAAGTGTAGAGTAAGGTTTCAGCTTATGGTTGTTCGAATAAGAGAGGAGAGGAGAGAGTGTGGATGTGAAGTGTGTGTAAGAATGCATGTGAGAGGAGTGGTGGGTGTGGTGGTGGTGTAGAAAGGAGGAGAGTGGAGGGAGAGGGGGCGGCCGCATTTGGCATGTAGTGTGGGTTTAGGTTTAAATTTTTAATTGATAATAATTATTAAGTAGTGTAGTTTGTAGTATTGGGTATAATGTATTATTTAGTGAATGATGTTATTAGTTGTATCACATGCATGCCCATGCATGCATGGACCGAATTTATATAAGTGTGAGTGTGTATGCTCACATTTAATTGTTTTCTCTTGAGATTAATTTTTGCAAGGGTGACTAGTCAACATTCCCGGAACATAAATTTTTAAAAGGTAAAAATCTAAATTAACAAAAGTCAATAGTAAAATCATAAGAAACCATAATTTGAATCAAGTAACAAGAAATGCTTCTAATTTCATGGTAGGGTTGACTGTTTCAATTATTACCACTCATAAGATGGATAGTGATGCAAGTAAATTAGGGTTAGGATAACGACCTAGAGGCCGGTTGTCACATCATTCGTGCGATTGGCTCTCAGTCGTGCGATACACGCATAATCGCACACATTCATTCGCTCGCATGACTCAATCGCACACATTCATTCGCTCGCATGACTCAATCGCACACATACACAAAGTCGCACGACACACCCAGTCGCACAACTCAGTCACACGACTGACTCAGACGCATGATTCAGTCGCACGACTCACCCAGTCGCATGGCTCAATCGCATGACAGACCCAGTCGCCTGAACAACAGAATCGCGAATGCAGGATGGCTGAGCAGCCTCCGGCTGCTCCGAGCACGGGTTTTACACAACAAGGACTTCCAGAAACACACTACAAACATACACAAACATGAAGCACACGCAGAAAGACCTCACACGCACCCACACGACCTCATGTGTTCGGGTTGAACCCGTACACTCGAAACCCTAGTTTGGACAGCCATGAATAAGCAAGAAAAGGGACAACCAAAGTTGTCTACTTGCTAGAATGGAGTAGACTCGGTTGTAGATGAAGTCTAGACGGTGAAAACGAGACCAAACGGGGCGGTTTTGGTGCAAGGATGGAGATGAAAAGTGAAGAAGAAGAAGAAGAAGAAGTGAAGAAGATGAAGTGAATGGCTAGGGCTGGGAAATGGGGTTTTTATACCCATCCCAAGTTTGAAAAATGTCAATTATAGTCCCTGCACTTAACCCACGAGTTTCCCAAATTTGTTTCGGTTGAAAAACGACTTTATCAAGTTAGTTATATTAATGATAAGAATGTATTTATTGATATTTATAACTTAAAAATGGTTTTATTAGTGACGTTAATTTTATATAAAAATGGTATATTTAGCGGGAAAGGTGATGAAAGTTTTAAAAGTTTTTAAAGATAGTATTTGTTAATGATACGAACACAAGAATAAAGATGATAAGCAAGTATGATATCCACACAAAGAGTCAATAAAGATGAGGGATGAATGTTCAAAGAATAGTTAACGGAAAACCACGTTAATTGACGGACCTTAAGGTGACAGATGTCACAGTATCCCCCAGTTGAGAAAATTTCGTCTCGAAATTCAGCTGGAGTTAGGTCCAAGAGGGTCATCCTCGAATAGATGTGGATATTTGAGTTTCATCTGATCTTCTCGTTCCCATGTAAACTCTGGCCCTCGCTTTGAATTCCATCTCACACGGATAATTGGTATTCTACTACGCTTCAATTGCTTGACCTTTCGATCCATGATCTCAATGGGTTCCTTAACAAAATGAAGCTTTTCGTAAATCTTGATTTCCTCAATTGGTACGTGAAGGGATTTGTCGACCAAACACTTCTTGAGGTTTGACACGTGGAAAGTATCATGTACACCGCTGAGTTCTTGTGGCAACCTTAATCGGTAAGCCACTGGACCGATTCTTTCTGTAATCTCGAATGGTCCTACATATCTTGGGGCTAACTTCCCTTTCTTTCCAAATCGAACGACTCCTTTCGAAGGGGAGACTTTAAGTAAGACTCGATCCCCAATGTTGAATTCTAGAGGCTTCCGACGGTTGTCGGCATAGCTCTTTTGGCGATCTCTGGCAGCTTTTAGTCGGTCTTTGATTTGAAAGATCTTGTCGGTTGTTTCTTGTATGATCTCTGGGCCTGTTAACTGACTTTCACCAATTTTGGCCCAACAAACGGGTGATCTACATTTCCTTCCATACAATACTTCGAACGGAGCACATCCTATGCTTGTATGGTAGTTGTTGTTGTAAGAGAACTCGATCAACGGTAGATGAGCATCCCAACTACCACAAAGTCGATTACACACGCCCTCAACATGTCTTCCAACGTTTGTATAGTTTGTTCACTTTGGCCATCAGTCTGAGGGTGATAGGCGGTACTCATATCTAATCGAGTGCCCATCGCTTTCTGTAGTGTCTGCCAAAATCATGAAGTAAATCGGCTGTCACGGTCGGATATGATCGACACCGGCACTCCGTGTCTTGTCACGACCTCTTTTATGTACAATCTCGCCAACTTATCCATCTTGTAGTCTTCTCGGATCGGCAAGAAATGTGCTGATTTTGTCATTCGATCCCCTATGACCCATATCGAGTCATGCCCGCTGCTTGTTCTAAGGAGTTTGGTAATGAAATCCATAGCTATATTCTCCCATTTCCACTCGGGAATTCCAGGTTGCTGTAATAATCCCGATGGTTTCTGATGTTCAGCTTTAACTTTTGAGCATGTCAAGCATCTGCTGATGTACATAGCAATGTCTTTCTTCATACCTGGCCACTAGTACAGATCTTTGAGATCATGATACATCTTGTCTGCACCAGGATGAATAGAATATCGCGTCTTGGGCACTTTGTCCATGACTAAGGTACGTACACCTCCCCATCTGGGTACCCAAATGCGATCCATGAAGTATTGTATACCATCATCCTTGCAAATCATCTGTTTATCTAACCCTCGGAATTCTTCTCCCGCAAGGTTTTCTTCCTTCATTGCCTCACTTTGTGCAATTTGGATATGAGCTTTTAGATTTGTTTGAATAGTCAGTCCTGATGCTCGAGCACGTAGTGGTTTCACACGTTCTTTACGGCTTAAAGCATCAGCCACCACGTTAGCTTTCCCCGGATGATACCGGATTTCACAATCGTAGTCACTAAGTAGCTCTACCCAACGTCGCTGACGCATGTTAAGTTCCCTCTAATCCAGGATATGTTGGAGGCTCTTATGATCTGTGTAGATGATGTATTTGGTTCCATATAGGTAATGCCTCCATATCTTGAGTGCAAATACTACAGCGCCCAACTCAAGATCATGAGTTGTATAGTTCTTTTCGTGCACCTTAAGTTGTCGCGAAGCGTAGGCAATCACCTTATCCTTCTGCCTTAGCACACATCCCAATCCTTGATGTGAAGCATCACAGTACACCTCAAAATCATAAGTTCCGTCTAGGAGGGACAATATAGGCGCGTTGCACAACTTCTCTTTCAACGTTTGGAACGCTTGTTCTTGTGCACGTCCCCAATCAAACTTCTTGTCTTTCTGAGTCAGCAGTGTTAATGGTTGCGTGATCTTTGAAAAATTCGCGATGAAAACGACTATAGTAACTGGCCAATCCTAAGAATTGTGTATCTCTAATGGTGTCTGGGGTGCATCCCATTTCTTCACCGCTTCGATCTTGCCGGGATCTACATGAATCCCATCTTCGTTAACCACATGACCCAAAAACTTCACTTCTCGCAACCAGAATTCACACTTTGAGAACTTGGCGAAAAGTTTCTCTTCCCGTAACAGTTCCAGTATTGCCCGAAGGTGTTCTTCGTGATCCTCATTCGATCGGGAGTAGATAAGTATATTGTCAATGAATACGATCACAAACTTATCCAAATAAGGTTTGCACACCCGATTCATCAGGTCCATAAACACAACTAGTGCGTTGGTCAGCCCGAACTGCATGACCAAGAACTCATAGTGCCCATAACGAGTCCTAAACGTTGTCTTCGGTATGTCATCCTCGAAAACCCTTAGTTGATGATATCCAGAACGAAGGTCGATCTTTGAGAAATATGAAGCTCCTTGCAGCTGATCAAACAGATCATCGATCCTGGGGAGAGGATATCGATTCTTCTTGGTTAACTTGTTCAACTCATGGTAATCGATGCACATGCGGAAAGACCCATCCTTCTTTTTGACAACTAATACCGGTGCTCCCCACGGTGAATGACTCGGTCGAATAAAACCCTTCTCTAGTAGTTCTTGCAACTGACTAGATAACTCTTGCATTTCAGATGGCGCTAACTGATATGGCGTCTTTGCTACCGGTGTAGCTCCAAGAACCAACTCTATGAGAAATTCCAACTGTCGTGGAGGAGGCAAACCAGATATGTCATCAGGAATACATTCTGGGTAGTCCTGTACAAACACTGGAAATATCTACTAGTTTCCTCTCTTCGTCCTTCTGTCTACCAACATGAGGTGCCGAAAAGCGTAGCACTGCTTTCATAAACTTCGGCGTGCTTTCATGCAGGAGATAAGCTTTAAGTTCCTTCCCGGTCGTTCACTTTGAATCTTGAGTACCTCCCCGTTTGACATAGGGATTCGTACTACTTTGTCTCGACAGACAATCTCAGCTCCATGTTGCAACAACCAATCCATACCCACAATCACGTCGAAACTTCCTAATTCAAAGGGTATCAAGTCTATATAGAAGGCATGGTTCTCCAATATAATCGAGCACTTCGTAATAATCTCATCGGCCTGAACAACCCTACCGTAGGCCATTTCTACAGAGTAGCTAGTTTCTAGCCTACTGGGACTCAAATCAAGCAATTGCACAAACTCAAAAGATATAAAGCTATTGTCTGCTCCAGTATCAAATAATATAGATGCGAAGTGATGATTGAGTAAGTGCGTACCCATGACAACATTCGGGTCCTGACGGGCATCGTTGGCTCTGATGACAAATGCACGTCCCCGAGCTACATTCCCTTGATTGGTCGGGCCTTGATTTCCAGCTATGGCCATCACTTGCTGCCGGTAGTTTCCTTGCTGACCCGGTGCCCGATTCAGTCTGGGGCACATGTTTCTGTAGTGATCAGGGCCTCCACACTCATAACAGACCCTGGCGTTCCCGGCGGGGTTAACTGCGTTGACCGATGCCACAAGATTCGGCGCTGTTCTGCAGTCTCTCGCTAAATGCCCCGGGCGTCTACAGTTCGCGCATACCCGGCACTGGATTCGTGGGGGATGATGATAGTTGCACTTGTCACATTTGGGGTGCGGCCCCACATACTCTCTTTTGCCCTGAGTCACGGCCACAAAATTTCTGGTTGTCTTGGCCCTTTTATCAAATTTCCCGGCACTCGACCGGCTCGTTTCCCCAACGTCTTTCCTTTTCTCTGCTGCTCTACCCAACACCCCTGTTCTCACCATCTCATCAGTTAGAGCGCCAGCCTTCAAAATTGCGCTCTGGATCGTAGGAGGAGCAGCTGCTGTTACCATTGCTCGGATTTGAGGCGCAAGTCCCCAAATATACCTCTCGATTCCCTTTGATCGGAGCGTGACCAGATGCGGAACCAATCTTGCCAACTCGTGGAATCGGTCAGTGTAAGCTGCGTGCCCGGCCCCCACCATTGCATGATTCTAGAATTCATGCTCCAACTTTTGCATCTCATTGAGGGGGCAGTATTCCTCGGTGATCAATGCCTTGAATTCATCCCATGATATTTGCATCGCTGATTCTCTTTCTATAGCTTGAACCTGGGTGTTCCAACAGGTTAGGGCCTTGCCCTGTAGTGAAAATGTAGCATACTTGATTCTCTGGCTGTCGAGGCACTCACTGATGTCAATCACTGCCTCCATCTTCTCAAGCCATCTGGTTAGGGCTATCGCCCCACCTTTCCCATCAAATTCTCTTGGTTTGCAGGCCACAAACTCCTTGTATGAACACCCCCGTCTAGCATTAACAACCCCAGTCTCAATACCGGCTGTTCCACCATTTCAGGTCTCCTGATTACTTTCGTTCCCAGTCGGGTTTCCATTTCCCACTTCAGTTTCGATCCCACCTTGACCTCTTTCTCCACCATCCTTATTATCATTGCCACCATCCCCGTGGCGGTGGTGTTGCTGGAGTGCATCGCTCACTTGAGCCATGATAGTAGGAATCAGTGCGGCCAACTGTTGAGCGAACAGAGCTGCCATCTCAGAGTTTCCTGTTTTCATGATTGTTACTGGTAGGACCATCACTTGTTCCTGGTGCTCTACCTCTGCCTCTGCCTCTGCCCCTCGAGGCTTCACTTCCGCCACTATTGCTGTGGGTAACTCTTCGAGGCGGCATTTTCTAAGCATTAAAGTAGTAAACACATAAGATTAAACCATTCCAAATTATATGGTTCACATCGTTCATCAAAGTCCAGCATTCCAAGTTAATATCACACTTATAGTCACCACATATCACATGTAAACCATGTAGTTCTCACACCATGACTTGGTAATGTCTCAACAATAGTCCATCAAGGCAATTGTAATTCCATGTATATAATCACGTTTAGTCTAGCGGAGGTTGTCTATCTCTTCCTCTTTCGAGGTTACAGACATAACCTCCTCAGGGTCAATCTCAATGTCCGAGGTCAAGCGCAATAGCATGATCTGTGAAGATCTCTTTGGTTAAGTACCCGGATTTGATAAACTAACTCGGTGCGCAGAGGGAACGGAAGATCCAATAGAAGCATCCCATAAGGAGTGAGCACAAGGGCTCTCTCACAGGGTGAAAAGATTACATAACAGAAAGATGAACGAATCAAGTAAAGAGGAACACATACACGAGATATAATATGCATACAGATCCTAGCATGCAAATCTACATGAAGATTCCTAGGTTATAGTCTAGGTCAAGCGTATTGCCTAATTCTCTATAACCAATAGCTCTGATACCAATCTGTCACACCCCCGCTAAAAGCGGAAACACGGGGATGTAAGGAGATCGGAATCGTCATAACACATGGTAAGCGATAGAGGTGCAATATAATAAATGATGACAAGCGTGTCATGACGACACCCGACAACAAGGGGACTTGTGTCGTGTTTAGTCAATATTCACGACAACATAGCCATAAGCATAAACATGTTAAATGATTCACATAGTCAAAGATGATAACATTGTAATGTAAATTCCCAGAACCCGGGAACAAGTATCAAAAGAATAATGTTGTTAAATCAGACTACAACAATTGTTTCAAAATGATTGTTTGTTAAATATGTTTAGTCTCAAAAATGCATCCTAGGGTCTCCACTAAGGCAGCACACCTAGATCCTCAATTTGCATGATCACCTGAAAAGATATGCTCAAAATGGTCAACTAAATTGTTGGTGAGCTCGCAGGTTTAAATAGTAAATAAGTAATTGATGATGTATAGTAAGCGATGTGGAATACCGTGCATACAGTTATAAGTAAGTAAAATCACATGACAATGAGCTTTGCAACCAAACCTAGCGACGTACACAAAGATATTGTCGGAATATATTCACCCAAGGGCCCGTTCCTGGCCACTGATGGTACTAACTAGTATACCAACGAACAAGGGTGGGGGTGTCAACCCAGTAGTACTAGCAATACCTATCTGTCGGTTCCAACACTGGAATTAAATAGTTGCAAAGAAAGAACCACACAGCAGACCCAAGCATGTATCAGATAAGTACATGCAAAACAGTATCACGTTGATTCCAAGTATGTAAATTGTATGTAAATTGTAAAGCATTGAAAATGGGTGAGCATACTTTTCCCCCAAGTTGTAAATGATTGAAATATTGTAAGCATAAAAAGGGGCCACGAAACTCACTTGTTAGTTGTAAGTATGTATGATCAAAGTATCCAAATGTTTTATGCAATGAACGGTCAAACACCTATTGACAGTTATTGTTAAGCATTATCGATATGTTTAAAGCGTATAATAATGTTCGATCAGTTCCGGTTGTATCGGTTGGGTCGCGTGTTGTAGGATTCTATATGCCCAAGACACGTAGAATATTGATGCGGTTAGTACGTTATGATCCAAGTCGGGTTATACCCAATAACAAGCTTTGCAAACACAAACAATTATTTAATTGATGATATGATCATGCAATTAAATAATCACACCAAATTTAGAAAATAGGTTTTCTAAATAAGTTGCATATGAGATGGAACAACTTATTAGGATATTTTGTTCAAGAATATTATTTGTAATGTTATTTAAGTAGGTTAGATAACATCAAATAATAAAAAGGGTGTATAACTTATACAATTAAATGGTTAATTGTATAACTTATTAAGTGACTAAGTTTAATATAATGTGTGTGTTTGTTTAAGAGGGAAAACCCCTTTTAAACTTTATTTTCGGCCGCCCCATTGAAGGGGATTGGCTCCTTTTCCTTCCTTGAAAAACACACATAATTAAACAAGTCCCACACTCAACTTCACACTTCTCTCAAAAAGGACATGCAAAATTGAACAAAACTTTCCTCTCTCTCTCTAAAAGCTCTCGGCACAAGCAGCAGCATTTGGAGTTTTTGAGTTGTTTTGGTGGTGTTTCTTCCTAACAAGAAGGTGTTTTGCAATCAAGCTTGAGAGGACCTCCTTTGGTGCCTTGGTCGATTTCTTGGACAACATCATCTTCCATTCTCGAACATCTTGCTGCTGAAAGGTAGATTATGGCAGCTTCTTCATAGCTATCCATAATGTGTTGTTTGCATTTTCATAGTAAGCATCATTCAGATATAAAAGATTCTCTTGTTCTTGGGTTTGTTTAAAACTTATAATATCAAAATAAATCTGGATTTTCAGTTTATAAACAATGTTATAATGATCCTCTTCCGCTGCGTTTTTCAGAAAGTTTAATAGGTTAAACTTTGATTTTATCTTCTAACAAACCCTTCAATGGCATCAGAGCCGGTTATGTGGATTGCTTGCTTGTTCTTGTCCTTTAAAAATGGTTTTTATGGGACTTCATAACCCTCTTATGGGCTGCAATATTCTTGTATGTTGAATCCCCAAACTTTCAAGGTTATATTACACATGCTTGTGATTAAACCTTGAAAGATATGTATGTTGATATGAATGTTGTTTGGACAATGTTTAAAACCCGAAATTTCAGTTTATGTTGGCTGAAATTTTGTGGGTTTTAGAGGGGATTCATTGTTATTTTGGATGATATGATGAATGTTTATATTGGTGCATAACCTAGCCTTTGACCTTGTGTTGTTTGGATGATTGCAATGTTGTATTTCTTTATTCAATGGGGTTGTATATTTATTTATTTGTGCTTTGTTTAAAATGTAATTTATTTATTATTGGGTTGTAATAAATAGATTAGGTGTATTTTTCATTTTACTAGATATCTTGTATTAGGACTTTATATCTTGTAATATGAAGACGTACACGTTGGAAGCACAAAGGAAGGTCATAAGAGAAACATGGAGCATTTTGGATGCGGTTTCAAGTGGGAGGCTATTGGAAGCTTTCTATGTGTTTTGTTATGACCCTTAGGAATGCCTATGGACCACACTTGTGATGGCAAACAAGTGTGGACCACTTTAGATGCTATGGTTATGCACATATGCTATGTTGTTTTGTTTATATTATTGTGGTTGATAGCATGTATGTGATATTTGCTTTAACAAACCTTTCTATGAACTTAACAAACTAATTATATGGTTCTTAATCATTAAAAGGTAATAAAAGGTTATTAAAATGATTTAATGATTTAAAGATTAAACTGGGTTTTAATCAAAGGACCATAGGGTATCTTGTATTTGAAAGCATGCAAATACAAGTACATAGAGTTTTCTAAAACTTAAATTATGAAATCTCTAATATTTTAAAACGAGATCAACACCGTCCTTTTACACAACACTTAAGTCACTTGGGAACTCTTAGTGGGATAAAGGTCACCTAACCATTTTGAGGGAACTTGTGTTTTGAGGTGAGAATGCCTTATTTGTGGGATAAAGGTCACCTAACCACTTATTTTGGCAAACTCACACGTGGATGTAAGTAGGGTGTCTTGATTTGCAAACCATGTCAAATGGATCACCTACGATGTTGTTTCCAAATGGTGTTGATGGGATTAACATGCCGACTTTACATATGATGTTTCAAGTCGATCCCATATCTCTAGAAGTTGCAAATAGTTGCAATCGTCAATCGTTGACCACCTTATTAATTTAAATCGTGGGAAAAAGGTCACTGTTAGGTCTAGAATCTGTAGATCTAGTCATTATGTATAGGCTTAGTACTTGAATTAATATTTGTAATGAACCTTTGTAATTCATTATTATGTATGCATTAAATATATAGGTTAACCCATTTATATGTGTTGATGTATGTATGGCTGCAGGTACAAACATAATACTTGATCAATTATTGAAATTGACCAAGTGTAAGAAACATCTACGGATGAACATATCATTCTTCCGTAGATGTATATCTTACAAGTAACAATACATCCGAAGATCATCTACGGATGAACAAAATCAACTGGAGTTCCAAGTGTTCAAGAAATGCTGCGGAAGAACAAAACATCTGCGGAAGAACAAAACATCTGCGGAAGAACAAAACATCTGCGGAAGACAATATTTCTGCGGAGTCCAAACACTTGCAAAATACAAGTGCTACAAGTCAACAAGTCAACAAGTCAACAAGTCAACAAGGCGGTTATACGAATCCCGAGAAATCCGATGATTCCTTATCAGAAACAAATCAAATCCCAAGAGATCCGGTGTTTCCTATAACTGAAACATCTGTCTATAAATATGGATCCTAGGTTTCGATTCAAGGACGATTGAAAACAGACGATTGATTGATTGAGAACAGCAACAGCATTACAGCAATCATCAAAAGTCTTTCGATCATCATAACATATACAACATCATAGCATTCATTGTTTCATTCTTTTGTAATCTTCAATACATTATAATAAAACATTAATTAATCTTTAATTGTGTTTTGTGTCGTGTGTTCTTGATATTTCATTAACATTGAATGTTGTTCAAATACAATTAAACCAAATCAACGTTAATTCCGCTAACGTTGACTTGAAATCAATTCACACTGATAATTCCTGTCGACGATCCTTGGATTCACAGGTGGTATCAGAGCCAAGTGCTCATTGATTTAGATCAATTGATCTATCAGTGTTAGTTGTGTTTAATTGTGTTTGTTTTCGTTTACCAATCTATATTCAAATCAATTGAATAGTAGATCTTGTGAGCATCATGAGCAACTTCAGTGGTTCATCTTACCAACCCCCGAAGTTGGAAACAAAAGCAGATTTTAAGTCATGGAAAATCAAGTTCAGGAATCATGTAAACTATACTGATTCTGACTTGTGGATTTCCATTACTGAAGGTCCTTATATTCCACCCACTCTTGGGCCGGATTATAATGACAAAAATCAACCAATCAGCACAAAAGATCTATCACCTGATGATGTCAAAAAGGTTAAAGTCGATATAAAAGCATACAGTCTGCTTAGTATGGCTTTACCTGAAGAGATATTAATCAGGTGTGAGAACTATAAAACAGCTCACTCCTTATGGAAGATTCTTCACACTCTCTGCGAAGGGAGTGATGAGATAAGAAGCATAAGGAGAGACACCCTCAGATCACAATATGAAACCTTTCATCATATTGAGGGTGAATCAATTCCTCAGCAACTTCATAGATTCATGCAGTTAGTCACTGAGATGAATATTCTAGAGTTGAAGTATACTAGTGAGGAATTAAACAAGAAAATGCTCCACACTTTGCCAGAAAGTTGGAAGCATACTGTGTCCATGTTCAAGAATACTATAGATCTGAAAGCAACTGGTTTAGATACTCTGGTTGCAAAAGTGGAAGCTCTTGAAATGGATGAAAAATCAAGAAACAAGAGTGTGAGAACTCATGTCTCACCCTATCACTTCAAAGAAACAAATAATGTAGGAAGTGCATTTATTTCAAACAATGAAAGTGATAGCTCTTGTGTTAGGAGTGATGATGAGGAGGAAGTTAGCTTCTATGCTTCAAAACCCTCAAAGAAATCATCTCAAGACAAGCAGCAGAAGAATAAAGGAAGAACTACTGATAGACAAGATACATCTGCAGCAACAACTAAGTCTTCCTTTTCAGCAAATCAGTCAGAACCAATAACTGTGATATTGGACTCTGAAGAACAAAGAGCAGCCTTTGCAGCTTTTAGCTCAAGTTTTCAAGCATACCTGGGAAGCTCTCTAACATCAGCAATATCTGTCAACAAGACTTAGAAGAACTACCCCCAGATGTAGTGGAAGAGATGGATCTACAATGGCAGATGGCCATGATTGCTTATAGAGCTAAGCAATATCTCAGGAGAAACAAGAACTTGGCTTCAGCAAGCAGAACATCAAAGATTGGTGTTGACAAATCAAAAGTAAGGTGCTACAAATGCAATCTCTATGGACATTTCTCAAGAGAATGCAATCAACAGTCTTATCCAGAGATGAGACAACATCAGCAGCATCAACAACATCAGATTCAAGCAAATCAACAATCTTCTCAAAGACCTCTGCACAAGCAATCTCAACTGATCAATGCTTCCCCACCAGCCACCAAAGAATCAGCAGGACCAAGTAACTCAAAGGAGTCAGGGCTGATCATACTTCAAGATGGAACGTGTGACTGGAGTCTGTATGAGAAGGAAGTTTTGGAAGAAAATCAAGCATTGATGGCTCATATGGATCAAACAGTGCCACCAATGGCAAAAGAGGTAAAAGAAAGATTGTGTTCATCAACTTGTGTTGAGGAAGTTGAACGATATAGAGTCCATGCTCAACAGTTGGCTGATAAAGTAAAAGAAACAATGATTTTGAATGAATCTCATGTTAGAGAACATAAATTATATCAAATAAAAATTAATTCTTTACAAAAGGATTTAGAAAAATTTGTTTCTGAAAATTATAGCCTAAAAGCCCAAGTTGAGCATTTGACCACTTCCTTAACAAAATCCATGGCTGATCATGCATCAACTGAAGTGAAACTTCAGAAGTTTCAATTATCATCTCAGCAATATGAGAAATTACTATCTTCTCATATTGAATCAAAGAAAAGGTCTGGGTTGGGTTATAATGCGGTTGCACCACCTATAAATGATAATTACACATCCTTACCTACAACAATGACAAACACTCTGTCAAATCATTTTGTGCCTAGCACTAAATTTGAAAAAGATTCATCTAAAACTAAAATTAATGATAAAGCTGAGGTGAGTGAAACTGAATCATCTGAATCAGAATCATTAGATCAAAATGATTCAGAATTTGATTATGATAAATGTGATGACTTGGATGATTCTGATGAACATGATGTTGATCAAACAAGCACTGGTAAAAATTGTCAACTGAAAGCCCATATTCCAAAAGTGCTTGAAGAAACAAAGTTGCCATATCCTCCTAAACAAAGAAACATGCTGAAGACCATCTGCAAGAGGATAGCTCAATTGAATGAAGGTCTTCAAGAACTAAGTATGCAAGAATCCTCCAAGAAATTAACTGATGAATCTGTCATCACTGAGGAAAGAGGAAAATTCAAAGGAAGGAACAAGGCATCAGCAGATCATCAACTGAACAAGAAAACTTCAGTAGCTGATCTACGGAAGAGAAATTCAACTCCAAAGGAACAGAATGTGCACAAAAATGAAAAAGCTGAAGCACATTCAAAGCTAAAGAAGAAAGAGCAACTACAAAAATCAGCAAACAAAAGGAATGATTCTGAGAAAGAATCAGAAGAAAAGTATTGCAAATGGTGTGACATGAAAAATCACAACACTGAAGATTGTTACTTCAGCAGTTATTGTTCTATTTGCAATATGAACAATCATATGACTGCTGATTGTTACTTCAACAAACATTGCTCTATTTGCAACAAAAATAATCATTCCACACAGGAATGTTATTTCAACAAAAAGAACAAGATAAAAGGATCAAAGAAGAAAGAATCAGACAAATCTGAATCAGATTCCCAATCCACAGATTCTGCAAAGGGTTCAAAACTGAAGAAGCATGAACAAAAGTCAAAGGAAAAACCAAAGGACAAATCATCATCAAGTGTTAAGATACTGAAGAAAAGATCAACTTTTCAGCAGTCAAAAACACCACACAAAAGAGTGGATTTGTCTGACAAGGAATCAAAGGATGATGATTCATTCTTTGATAAATTTGAAAAAGGCATTCATATCCCTCTTTCAAAAACAAAAGACAGTGAAACATTTAAAGGTTCACTATCAAAACAAAAGAATCAAACAAATGAAGTTGATCTAAGTAAAGCAGACAATATGAATCATGAATCTACTTCATCAACATCCCATTCAGCAGAATCATCCTCATCCAAATTAAATCAGAATGAATCAATCAAATCTGAAACAGAAACTTCAAAAAATATTCTTGAAAGAGTAACTGTTTTAGATCCTGTTGACAAACCCAAGATCACTAAGGCTTGGGTTGTCACTTCTAACTGATTTTCTTTTCTGATTGCAGGAACAATATTGGAGAGCTGACAACATGTGGTATGTTGACAGTGGTTGTTCCAGGCATATGACAGGAAACTGTTCTCTTCTCCATGATTTCAAACATAAAAATGCTTCTTATGTGGCATTTGGTGGGGATAAAAAGGGAGGTAAAATTGTTGGTGAAGGAATGATAACTAATGGTGTACTTAAATTTGATAAAGTAAATTACTGTAAAAACTTACAGTATAATTTACTAAGTGTATCTCAAATCTGTGATCAAAATTACACTACACTGTTTGATGACACTAACTGTTACATTCTTAAGCCAGGATTTATTGTCCCAGAAGATTGGATTCTCCTCAAAGCAGCAAGAAAAGGAAACACTTATGTGTTGGATATGAACAACACTTCTCTCACAAAACATGAAACTTGTCTTATTTCTAAACTTTCAGAAGATTTGTCACAATTATGGCATAGAAGACTTGTTCATTCTAACATGAAAAATATGAATAAATTGGTAAAACATGACCTGGTCATTGGCTTACCAAATAAAGAGTTCCATTGCTCAACTCATTGCTCTTCTTGTTACAAAGGAAAACAACACAGAGTGTCACATAAACCAAAAACAATCAATACTAATACTACACCACTCAAATTGCTTCACATGGATCTATTTGGTCCAACCAATGTAATGAGCATTGGAAAAAGGCAATATTGTTTGGTGATAGTTGATGATTTCACTAGATTTACATGGGTCTTTTTCTTAAAACAAAAGAGTGAAACATCAGAAACATTAATGGACTTTGTCATCAAGATTGAGAATCAACTTGATACAAAAGTTAAAATTTTCAGGAGTGATAATGGTACTGAATTTGTTAACTTTGAACTAGATTCTTTTTGCAGGAGCAAAGGAATTGCAAGACAATTCAGTGCACCAAGGACTCCACAACAAAATGGAGTTGCTGAACGAAGAAACAGAACTCTCATTGAAGCAGCAAGAACAATGCTAGCTGATTCACAACTACCTATTACCTTTTGGGCTGAGGCTGTGAATACTGCATGCAATGTTCAAAATAGAACATTAATTGTCAAAGAACATAACAAAACTCCTTATGAGCTCCTATTTAAAAGAAAACCTTACATAGGATATCTAAGAGTATTTGGGTGTCAAGTAACTGTTTTGAACATCAAAGAGTCATTAGGAAAATTTTCAGAAAAAGCATATGATGGTTTCTTTGTTGGATATTCTTCAACATCAAAATCATATAGAGTGTATATTCCACAGCATAACATTGTGGAAGAGACACCTAATGTATCTTTTGATGAAAATGTATTATTAAGTCAGTTAAAGGATCATCATGGTTATTTGACATAGATGCCTTGTCTAAATCTTTTAACTATGATTATTTGACAAATACAGGTTCTGATGAAGTATGCTATCCATTTGTTCCACCGATTATGACTGAAGTACCTTTATCTGCTGATCCCCCAAGGATACATACATCTACAAGTGACAACACTTCAACAGAAGCAGATACTACATGTGGAACTGAACAAAATGCATCAGTAGAAGCTTCAGAAGAACAGCATGCATCAGGAGAAGCTCCTTCAGAACAACAGCATGCTTCAGGAGAAGCTCCTTCAGAAGAACAGCATGCATCAGGAGAAGCTCCTTCGGAAGAACAGCATGCATCAGAAGAAATTCCTTCGGAAGATCATGTATCCGGAGAACTTCCTTCGGAAACCAAAATGTATCCGGAGCAGCTCCTACGGAAGAACAAAATACTTCCGCAGAAGTTCCTGCGGAAGAGCAAAATCCAACTGCAGATACTTCTGAAGCTCAATCAACAGAGACTCAATTTGATTATTTCTTGAATTCTCAAATTGAGATGAATCAGTCAGAGGCAATGGAAATGACTAATCTGGAATCATCCATTCCAGTTGAGTCAACTCCCTCAATGAGAATTCATAAGTCTCATCCACTTAACAATATCATTGGAAATCCTGAAAAGAGAACTACAAGGAGCCAAAGTGGTACAGCCAACCTTTGTCTATTCAACTGTTTTCTTTCTCAAGTGGTGCCTCCAAACATTACAGCTGCTTTAAAAGACAATAGCTGGATTGAAGCTATGCAAGAAGAGCTTCAACAGTTCAGAAAGCAAAAAGTATGGTGTCTTGTTGATTTACCTGAAGGTCAACATCCTATTGGAACTAGATGGCTATACAAAAACAAACTGGATGATAGAGGTATTATTGTCCGAAACAAAGCAAGGTTAATAGCACAAGGTTACACTCAAGAAGAAGGCATAGATTATGATGAAGTTTTTGCACCAGTTGCAAGAATTGAGGCAATAAGAGTGTTCTTGGCATATGCATCATACAAGAAATTCACTGTGTATCAAATGGATGTCAAGTGTGCTTTCCTATATGGAAAAATAGATGAGGAAGTTTATGTGTCTCAACCCCCCGGATTTGAAGATCCTCATTATCCTCACAGGGTATACAAACTAGATAAAGCCTTGTATGGTCTTCATCAAGCACCAAGAAAATGGTATGAAACATTATCATCCTTCTTACTCAAGCATGGCTACAAAAGAGGAACAATTGACCAGACACTCTTTCTCAAACAAGAACATCAAGATCTCTTAGTAGTCCAAGTATATGTTGATGACATTATATTTGGATCAACTAATAAGAGATTGTGTGTGAATTTTGAAGAGCTGATGAAATCTGAATTTCAGATGAGCTCAATGGGTGAATTAACATTCTTCCTTGGCCTTCAAGTTCATCAAAAAGCAGATGGAATTTTCATCAATCAAGAAAAATATATACATCAAATTCTGAAGAAATACAATTTTGCTGAAGTCTCCTCTTGCAAAACACCAGCATCAACAATTGATAAGATTGCACCTGATCCCTCTGGAAAATCTATTGATCAAAAATTATTTAGATCTATGATAGGTTCACTTATGTACTTAACTGCCAGTAGACCTGATATTATGTTTGCTGTGTGTGTATGTGCTAGGTACCAATCTGATCCAAAGGAGTCACATCTCAATGCTGTCAAAAGAATTTTCAGATATCTCAAGGGAAAACCAGGACTTGGTCTATGGTATCCCAAGGATGGAGACTTTACACTCTACTCATACTCAGACAGTGACTATGGTGGATGTAACAGCAATAGAAAATCAACAACCGGTGGATGTCAATTCATTGGACCCAGGCTAGTGTCATGGCAGTGCAAGAAACAAACAAATGTTTCTGTATCCACAGCTGAGGCTGAGTACATTGCTGCTTCAGCCGGGTGTTCTCAAGTGCTTTGGTTACAAAACCAATTGCTTGACTATGGTTACAACTTTCTTCAAACTTCAATCTATATAGACAATTCAGCTGCTATGTTTATAACTGCTAATCCTGTGCAACATAGTAAAACTAAACATATAGAGATTAGGTATCATTTTCTGAGAGATTGCTCAGAAAAAGGATTGATCAAGTTAGTCAAAGTGGATACATCAAATCAGCTTGCTGATTTATTCACTAAAGCCTTTGATTCAGTCAGATTTAATTTTTGATTGAGTCTCTAGGTATGATTAACTTAGATTAAATAAAGTTCAAACAAACAACATGCTGTGTGCAATAATGCATCAGTATGCCTTATGCATGGGAAATGATAGTAAACTATAGCTTTGCCTATTTCTGCATAAACAAATATCAATATATCTCAACAAGTTTCTTGATATGTGAGTAGGTTCAACTTGAGTGGAAACAAATCTTAGTGCTTGCATAACATAATATTATCATAATTGTCTGTGGGAAACTTCATTTTGAGAAAACAAAGTGAGTCTTATCCTAATGTGATCAAATCATTCATCTGCACACACTATGTAAAAGACTTTATACTATCTATCTTTGCAACTCATACTCCCTCTGTTTTGTGTGAACAAAGACCTGGGTGTATGATCACCATACTGAATCTCAGTATCAAAGGTGAAAAGATCATGTTCATCATCATCCCTCTGTTTTGTGTGAACAAAGACCTGGGTTAAAGGCACCTCTGTTTTACGTGAGTAAAGACCTGGTGACCTGATGATGATCATATCTAAAGCTCTCAAAAGAATCCTAAGTGATCAACTGTATATTATCCTGAGCTTTATCAACATCGCATCAATGAGATGCCAAACACATCTCAAGATAGCTATTATAATTTAAAGTACATAGTCTCAAGAGTGAAAGAATGATGATTTGACTTACAAAGGGAGGACAACACCTTTGTGAATCAACTGTGAAGTCCATGACAGTTATTTCTAAATCAATAAAACATGATAAACAGCAAGCCTAGTTGATACATGAGCTCTTGTATGGATTTATAAGGACAATATACTTGCAATCAGAACTTGTTCCAGCATCAACTATACAACATAACTAATCAGGAAGAGGCTTAGCAATGTAGTATGATCCCATCTTAAGTGCATCTGATCATTATCATATATTCAGTGTTTATGTTATTCCTCTTAAAGAAATTTATGATAAATGCTTAAGTTCATCATTAATCACAAATTTAGGGGGAGTAGTATTCATGAAATAACATCTATATCAGCAGCAGCAATGTCTATATCTTTATCAAGTTGAAGAAATTGAAACCTGAGCATCACATTAGCCGTTGGTTACATGAAATTTATTTTAAGTTTCCTTGTACTAAATTGTCATGTATACAAAGCCAACGAGGTCCTATAGCAATAATTGGTTCAACCAATGGAGTTGGGCCATACATACAACTGTGTGTAAATCAATATTAGTAGATTAATGTTTATCCGTAGATTGGTAAACTACGGATAAACAAAGATCAATCAGTAGAAGTTGTTGATCCGTAGATATACTACGGAAGAGTAAGTTGTCGATTACAATTAATGTGATATTACTTCTACGGAAGAGTACAATGTGGGACCCACTGAATAAATCCGAGAAAATTAATATGTCTGAGGGTATAAATAAAGAGATTTGACTTGTCAAATGCATTATGCACTTTTTCAGCTCACTTTTTCAGACCTAGAAAATCTCGCAATAAATTTTTCCCACTTTCTCAACATTCAAAATTTATCAAATCAAACCTTAAGCAAACGTATATCTGAGTTCTTAATCAGCGTCTATTAAGGTAAAACATGTCGTAATCATCAAGAATGAACAAGTTGATTCTTGTTTTATCTCACAACTGTTCGTATTCTTATATCAATAACATGATTCTAATGAAGTCTTTTCTTATGAACAGATGGATCATCGATTTGCAAAAGAGCATAATGTATGTGCTTTCTTGAACCCTGACGATCCTGTGTCAGAAGGATGTCAAGAAATTATGAGATATTTGAGAAGATCAAGGGTTTTCTATGCATTATCTGCAGAGCCAACGATTTATCGATCGCACATCAGTGATTTCTGGAATTCTGCGCGTATAGAAGAAGATGATGAAGGAATTATTGCAGAAGTAAGGAATCGAAGGCTGAGAATAGACGAACAAACTATAAGAAGGGTACTAGAACTGGGAGATGTTGAAGCAGGACACCCTGATGTATTTGATAATGAATACATAGAAAAGGTTTTCCTTCTAATGGGATATGATGGAGACTTTGAAAAGGGAGAAATCAAGAAGGGAAGACTCTGCAAACCATACAGATTTTTGTGTCACACTTATCTGAAGTGTATGTCAAATAGAAAATCTGGGCTTGACAGATTTTCTAGACACATATCATCTGGTATTATTGGGATCTTTGAGGGAAGACTACAACTACTCAAAGTACATCTTTAACTGTTTGTGTGATCACATCAGAGTACAGAAGGCTGATAAGATGTATATGTTTCCAAGATTCATTCAGCTGATCATTAATGCAGACCTGCCTGGAACAAATGTGGAGGGTGGTGTGTTTATCCAAGCACACCTTGGCAGATCTGTGCTGAACAAAATCTCAGGGAGATATGAAGGAGAAGATGTAGACATGTTTGCACATGTGATTGATGCTAATGCAGACATACCTCCAGAGCTAGTTTGGGAAGATGAGGAAGAGAGCTCTGCTACCAGCTCTGCTCAAGACACTCCATCACCAGTAGTATCACCACAACAACAACAAACACCCCAAACACAATCACCAGCCAGCCAAACTACAGAACCCATCTCTCCAATCCTCAATCTATCACCACAACAACAACCAACACCCCAAGCTCAATCTCCTGCCAGTCAAAATACTGAACCAATCTCTCCCAATCAACCCCAATCACCAAATCAGCTTCAGATGCAACTCTACCAACAACCTCCAAACTCAGATACTGAGAGCATCTACACTGGAGAGACAGAATTAGTCTCAGAAGCAAGTACAGTCAAACTGTCACTATCAAAGACTGAATCCCCTGTGCACTCAAATGAAACTGAACAAGTTTCTCCCATGATTGATCAGCAACAACAACAAACTCTTCAAGAGCAGGAAGATCAAGCCACTGAAGCAAAGTCAAGCTCAGCAAGTGTTGATCATGAGGAGGTAAAAGAAGAAGAGATTGAGTCTCAGCATCAGAAAGAGATACAGAAGCAGATCAGGTTGATGTGATTGCCTATAATGAAGATGATCTGAGTGATGATGACATCCCTGTAAGCAAGAGTTATCTGGTGGCTGAGTACAACAAGCTGGTGCTCAAGTCAAATAAAAGAAAGGCAAGAATACAAGAGCTGAAGGGCATAATTAAAGAAAAGGATGAAGAATTGATAAATCAGCAAGAAAGAATAAAGAGACTGAGAGAAGATGCTCAAAGTGATAAAGAAGTCATTGATGCTCTGCTAGACAAGGAAGCTGAGCTTATAGAGTCAGCAGAGAATGAGAAGAAAGATAAAGAAAAGATCATGAAGAGACTTGAACAAGCATCTGACACTATGACTGCTCAGTCAAACATAATAAAGACAAAAGAAGAAGAAATTGAGCAACTTAAACTGAAGATCAGCTCATTGGAATCTTATGCCAAAACTTCAACTGCTCAAACAAAACAAGTCCTGAGGCATCAAAAGAAGTGATCTGGTACTCAAGGAAAAGAAAGTACCTTGGTACTACTGAGAAGAAGCCAACTGATGAAAGTAGTCCAAAGAAACAAAAGCTTTCTCCTGAACACACACCCATAATAGACTTATCTGCTGAGGAGCCCATCACTGAACAGAAAGATGAAAGTGACAAAGAATGGGAAGAATTAATCAAAGAAGACACTCCTCCAAAGCAAGAAGTCTCAAAGGCTGATGATCTTCTGACTACAAGTGACATACTTGAAGAGAGGCCTGAATCAACCATGTTCATGACACTTATAAATCATGGTTTCCCTTATGACATGGTTGAAAGATTAAACATGACAGAGATGAAGAACTTGTTGAAAGAGTTTGAGCTTGCCAGCTTCATGATTCCAAACTGTGACTATGAAGCATTCAGTACCTTTCAATCAATTCAAAACATAAAGAAGGAGTTGGGACACTGTGACACAGCCAAGCTGAGCAAATACAACATGACTTGCTGGTTACAGGGACACAACTACAAGCCTCATGAGCTTAAAGGAAGAACAGTAGGAGAACTCAGAAGGATGATGGAGCATGTAATGAAGGTTGAACTAGACACTGGGGTAAAATTCAGAACTGAAGCTCCAAATCCACCTTATGAACAACAAAGCAAACTCCCTGCTGAACCCATAACTGTTGAACCTAAAGATCAGCACAAAGGGAAAGAGAAACTGATTAGAGAGCCAAGGGAAGTCATCCCCGGAAAAGTATGGCCACTTGGGACTGCAGTTAGAGAAATAACTGAGCAAAAGTCCACTCTAATACAACTGATAGATCACCTCACAACTCCCAGCTCTGCGGAAGAAAACAAGATCATGGCATGGAAATATGATCCAGACTGGGATTGTGCTGTCATTAAAAGAACATCTGGAAGAGTTGAATACTTCCAAGATGTACTCTCAGTGGTGAGTCTGCCAGAGAATGACATCAGAGACCTTCAAAGTTTAAACATCAGCAACTATCCAATTCACCCTAGAGGAAGAGACTTCTCAACTCTAGTGGGAAAGTTAAAGACTAAGTTTAAAGATGATGTGCTGATTGAAGCTAAAAGAGAAGATATAGAACATCAGAAGAGAATCAAAGGGCTCAAAAGATACAAGTCCAATGCCTCAGAACATGTAGATGATGAATTCATGAAGAGGATTGGCTACAACAACAGAAACAAAGCAGCTCTTAAATGTATTGAAGGGACTCAATTCACATACCCAATCACTGAATGGGGATATGTAGAAAAGACAAAAGAATTGGTCCTACTGAGAAATGCTGAAAACAAGAAAGCTGAAAAGATCAGAATCTTTGATCCTGTGGAAATCAAACTGCTTCATCCCAGCTACACTTCATACTTAAATGACAAATTCTTTCCCAAGCTGTCTGATGAACAAGCACAAAATGATTTATTTCTACATGTTCATGTGATTCAAGTAGTAGACAAACTTCATGCCAAAGCATATAAAAGAAGAAGATTTAATGCTGGACTACTGAAGGGAACAACATTTGAAGAAGTTACAGAACTAAGAATAACAGAACAAGATGAGCTAGAAGTGGTGAATAACAACAAGGTGTTAGACACACTCACTACAGAAGAAGATGTTCTGGGAATTAGTTATGAGACTTTGAAGATGATGAGCAAGATGAAGATCAAGTATAAGTATGATGATCAGAAGACTGTTGTCTCATACTTCTACAACAAGATGATCGCTAGAATCAAAGATCTTGCAGTTTTGAAGGAATGAGTACAAGTAGCTAAGCCTAAGGGGGAGTATTGTTAGGTCTAGAATCTGTAGATCTAGTCATTATGTATAGGCTTAGTACTTGAATTAATATTTGTAATGAACCTTTGTAATTCATTATTATGTATGCATTAAATATATAGGTTAACCCATTTATATGTGTTGATGTATGTATGGCTGCAGGTACAAACATAATACTTGATCAATTATTGAAATTGACCAAGTGTAAGAAACATCTACGGATGAACATATCATTCTTCCGTAGATGTATATCTTACAAGTAACAATACATCCGAAGATCATCTACGGATGAACAAAATCAACTGGAGTTCCAAGTGTTCAAGAAATGCTGCGGAAGAACAAAACATCTGCGGAAGAACAAAACATCTGCGGAAGAACAAAACATCTGCGGAAGACAATATTTCTGCGGAGTCCAAACACTTGCAAAATACAAGTGCTACAAGTCAACAAGTCAACAAGTCAACAAGGCGGTTATCCGAATCCCGAGAAATCCGATGATTCCTTATCAGAAACAAATCAAATCCCAAGAGATCCGGTGTTTCCTATAACTGAAACATCTGTCTATAAATATGGATCCTAGGTTTCGATTCAAGCACGATTGAAAACAGACGATTGATTGATTGAGAACAGCAACAGCATTACAGCAATCATCAAAAGTCTTTCGATCATCATAACATATACAACATCATAGCATTCATTGTTTCATTCTTTTGTAATCTTCAATACATTATAATAAAACATTAATTAATCTTTAATTGTGTTTTGTGTCGTGTGTTCTTGATATTTCATTAACATTGAATGTTGTTCAAATACAATTAAACCAAATCAACGTTAATTTCGCTAACGTTGACTTGAAATCAATTCACACTGATAATTCCTGTCGACGATCCTTGGATTCACAGTCACCTAACCACAATTTAAATGAAATGTTGGATTCTAGATTTTAATGTGAAAATGGCCATAAAAGGTATTTATTATTAAAATAACAATATCAAAAATACTAAAATAGATCTTTGTTAAATTTTGTAGATGGCCTCCAATAATGATAATCATGATAACTCATCCGCGTCCGCCCAATCATTGCGAGCGATTCTCCAAAAGGAACGTCTAAATCATAACAATTTCATTGATTGGTATCGAAACTTAAGAATCGTTCTCAAGCAAGAGAGACGATCATATATTTTAGACGACCCTATCCCTGATCAACCTGCTGAGGATGATGAGGAGGCCTATAACGATTGGCTTAAGTACACTGAGGACTCCGTCAAAGTGTCTTGTCTCATGCTGGCGAGCATGACTCCGGATCTCCAAAAGGAGTATGAACATCACAGAGCTTATGACATGATAACCCAGCTGAAGGAAACGTTCCAACAGCAAGCAAGGGTTGAGCGCTTCGAAACGGTTCGAGCACTCCATTCATGTCGTATGGACGACAACCAATCGGTTTCATCTTATGTACTTAAGATGAAAAGCCACATTGACCGCCTCAAAAGGCTTAACTGTCCTGTCTCGAAGGAATTGGCCACGGATTTGATCCTCAATGGCCTTACCAAGAAGTTCGAGACATTCATGTTGAACTACAACATGAATGCTTGGGACAAAAGCATTGGTGAGCTTCACTCAATGCTCAAAACGGCCGAGGCAGCCATGGGTAAAAGGGTTTTACCTGTTCTCACCATCAATGAAGGTGGGAACAAGAAAAGGCCTCATCCCACACCCAAGGTAAAGGTTGCCAAGGGCAAGGGACTCGTATGGGGAAAAGGGAAAGGGCTGGTAAGGGTGCCACCCAAACCACAAGAGAAGAAGCAAAAGGTTGCTTCCAATGACCCATGCTTCAAGTGTGGGGAGATTGGACATTGGGCAAGGAATTGTCCCGTCCATCTCCAAGAGTTGAAAGCAAAAAGGGATGCTGGGCAAACCTCAGGTACAATATACATGATCCATATTGATTTAAACATGACATCCTCTAACACATGGGTATTAGATACCGGATGTGGAACTCACATTCGCAATTTGTTGCAGGGGTTCAAAAGAAGTAGTAACTTCAACAAAGGGGATGTTAGCCTCTACATGGGCAATGGGGCTAAAGTTCAAGTTGAAGCCCGTGGTGACTACATCTTGAAACTTCCAAATGGTTTGGAAGTAATTTTGAACAATGTTTTGTATGCTCCTAGTTTGACTAGGAATATTATTTCTTTAGCCCTATTAAAACAATTTGGATATGTATTATCATTTGTTGAAAAAGATATTCATGTTTCTTTAAATGATATGTTCTACTTTAAAGCTATTCCCATTAATGGTATTTATGAATTGGTTCATGAAAATACTTTAAATAGTTCATTGTACCAAACTAGCACCAAGAAACTCAAGTTGGATTTGAGTGATACCTATCTTTGGCATTGTCGTCTTGGTCATATAAACAAGAAAAGAATTCAAACACTACAAAAGAATGGTCTTTTAAAAACAAGTGAATGTGATTCATTTGATATGTGTGAGTCTTGTTTACAAGGTAAAATGACTAAGGCACCCTTCAGTGGGACTAACGAAAGGGCAAAAGATTTGTTAGGAATCATACATTCGGATGTATGTGGTCCTATTAAGCCAATGACTAGGAATGGTGAAAGATACTTCATTACCTTTACCGACGATTATAGTCGCTATGGGTATGTCTACCTGTTAAGACACAAAGATGAAGGTTTTGAAATGTTCAAAATCTTTCAAAATGAAGTACAAAATTAACTCAACAAGTCGATTAAAGTTCTCCGCACCGATAGAGGAGGTGAATACCTAAGTGATGCTTTTCAAGATCATCATAGGAGTTGTGGGATTGTCTCACAACTCACTCCACCTGGAACACCACAACATAATGGTGTGTCTGAGAGGAGGAAGCGAACCTTATTGGATATGGTCCGATCTATGATGGCTAGAAGCACATTACCTCTATCATTTTGGGGTTTCGCTTTGCTCTCCGTGGCCCGTATTCTAAATATGGCCCCAACCAAAAAGGTGGAAAGGACACTGCAGGACAGTTTAAGGGCTTGAACACAATTACAACACAACAACACAATGAGGAGAGCAACTAAACTTTGATCAAACAGTAAACTGGATTAACCAAGTTGATACAAAGAACACAAGTAAAGTAAAGAGACAGAACAAGAGAGTTGGGTTTCAAGGAGGCAGTATATTGCTTTCTCAAGTTCTTTTACAAGTGTTACAAAGCATAAAGAAAGATACAAGAACTTGAAATACTTATACTACAACCTACAGCCGGCTATACTTTGAAAGCCAGCTGGATACAATTGACTAGACACTAACAAAATCAATTGTAGGATCAAAAGGCATATCTGCCTTTTGACCTTGTGACTATGACATGCCATAGCTCACATCCTTATACATTACAAAAAGGATAAAGTACATAAAGTAGAAAGTTACAGACTCAAGACCTCAATGTACAGTTACCAAAAGCATGGACCTTTTCACCAACTCATGTAAGTTGGTGACTTTACAGAGATACAACGGAAAAGTGCTTTATGGAACAGTACATCAGATAAAGCATGTATACTAAAAGTTTCGGAAGAAATCTGTCTTCATAAGTTGAAGCTTCGGAAGACTTTGTCTCTGAGGCTTCGGAAGACTTCATGTTTGGCTTCGGAAGATATTGGTCTTGGCTTCGGAAGATTTTACACTTAGAGTATTTTCTAGTGCATTGTGTAAAACTTCCGAAGCATTCTATACTTCAGTATTAGTGCATGTTGCAGAGACACTTTGGATGTTTTGGGTTGCATCAGACTTAAGGAATCCTTACAGACACCTTTTGAGATATGGCATGGAAAAGTTCCATCCCTATCATACTTAAGGGTCTGGGGTTGTGAGGCTTATGTTAAGACTCCCACCCCAAACAAATTGGAAGTCCGATCCACCAAGTGTATCTTTGTTGGATATCCTAGAGATTCTATGGGATATTATTTCTATGATCCACTAGAAAAAAAAGTGTTTGTTGCCAGAAAGGGTGAGTTCTTAGAAGCAAAGTTCCTTATGGAAGGAACTAGCAGTAGAACAGTGGATCTTGAGCAGGATCAAGAACCACAACCTGATGCACGTTTGGTTGAAACTAGCACTCAACATGAGGATGTTGAAGATGATCAAGTGGTTGATCAATACACACAAAACGTTCGCAGAAGTGGTTGAACTAGTAATCCACCTGAAAGATACGGATTTTTCATGGATGGATGCTATGTGGTAGATTCAGATGAACCAACCACATACCATGATGTAGTGTCCAATTTGGATTGTGACAAATGGCTCGAGGCCATGAGCGTTGAGATGCAATCCATGCATGACAATCAACTATGGGACTTGGTTGTACCACCTCTTAACTCCAAAGTAGTTGGAAGTAAGTGGGTTTTCAAGAAGAAAACCAATATGCATGGAAACTTGGATACTTATAAAGCTAGACTTGTAGCAAAAGGTTTCACTCAAACTCAAGGAGTTGATTATGATGAAACCTTCTCACCTGTTGTGATGCTAAAGTCTATAAGGATGTTGTTTGCCATAGCTGCTCATTATGATTATGAGATTTGGCAAATGGATGTCAAAACCGCTTTCCTAAATGGATATCTTGAGGAAGATGTCTATATGGTTCACCCTGAAGGTTTTGTCGATCCAAAACATCCTAATAAAGTATGCAAGTTAAAGAAATCAATCTATGGATTGAAACAAGCATCGAGAAGTTGGAATCACCGTTTTGATGAAGAAGTAATCAAATTTGGATTCATCAAGAACGCTGATGAAGCTTGTGTATATAAGAAAGCTAGTGGGAGTATCATCACTTTACTAGTATTATATGTTGATGACATACTACTATTTGGAAATGACATTCCAACCTTGGAAGGTGTAAAAACCTGGCTTGGAAGTTGTTTTTCAATCAAAGATCTTGGTGAAGCCGCCTATATTCTGGGAGTAAAGATCTATAGGGATAGATCAAGGCGGTTGATTGGTTTAAATCAAAGTGCATACATTGATAAAATCTTGAAAAGGTTCAAGATGGAGAACTCTAAGAAAGGTACGGTGCCTATTCAAAGAGGAACGATATTGAGTACGACTCAATGTCCTAGCTCAAAGGATGAGCAAGATAAAATGAAGGCAATCCCATACGCATCTGCTATTGGATCCATCATGTATGCAATGATATGCACTCGACCGGACGTGTCATTGGATGGCTGTTTTGAACATACTTAAGTACCTACGGAGGACAAAAGATATGTTCCTAATCTATGGATCTGGTGATGAGGAACTCGTTGTAAAAGGTTACACGGATGCGAGTTTCCAAACCGATCATGATGATTCACGGTCACAATCGGGATATATTTTCATTCTGAATGGAGGAGCGGTCTCTTGGAAGAGCTCCAAACAGGATCTGGTGGCTCTATCAACTACAGAATCAGAATACGTCACCGCCTCATTGGCAGCTCAAGAAGCTGCATGGTTGAAGAAATTCATTGCCGATCTAGGGGTTGTCCCTTCCATTCATGACCCCCTAGAGATCTTTTGTGATAACGAGGGTGCGATTGCTCAAATCAAGGAACCTCGTGCTCATCAAAAGACTAGGCACATTGAGCGGAGATTCAACTACATACGAGATGAAGTTGAAAAGGGAAAGATATGTATTCGCAAAGTTCACACCGATCAGAACATTGCGGATCCTCTCACGAAGCTCCTTGAAAAGGCAAAGCATGAAGGTCATACTTGTGCCATGGGACTTCGATATTCTAGTGATTGGATTTGATCTGTAAATTTTGTATTTGGATATGTGGAACTCTTTATTATTTGAATAAAATTATTTGGTTATAATGTTTCAATTAATGTTCCAATTTAGCATGTTTAATCCATGAGTAAATTGTTTACTCTAAACGTCCGTAGTCGTTCAGACTTGTGGGAACAAGTATGAGGGTAAGCTTATTATGAACTTGGATTGGTTGATATTCATAAAGATGAATATAGAGCAATGGGTTGCTGCCAAGGTTCATAGATATTTGTGGGATAGAAATATTGGACTAACCCGCATCTCAAATTTTACTACATGGAGTCTTATTGATTGATCATAAGTAAATTTGAGTAAAGGCGAATATCATTTGGTATCCTCAGACCTGAGATACATATTGGGTTTTAATATTCACCAAGTGTCATACTTTGATCTGGTTATCCGCTGTTCTGAAATAATGGACAGTACATGAGACTATGTTCAGGAGTGACACGAGGTGTTTGTGAGAAACATATGTAGTCAAGATGGGATTTGTTCCTCTTATTCGTTGAGAGCAAGATGTCTAAGGCCTGATTAAGTTAAATCAACAAGGAATGATCATTCTATGTCCTTGGATTTAACATGACATCTGTAACAAAAGGACAAATGATTAATTCACCTAAATCATTTCAAGTAGGATACTTGAATGGGATGATGTTATTGAATGGATATAAGTCATGCGTATTAAGGGTAGTAAACCGTTGTTAGGCGGTATTTACTGCTTGCATCAATCTTCTATGAATCTTGTGCAAGTGGGAGATTGTAGGATTCTATATGCCCAAGACACGTAGAATATTGATGCGGTTAGTACGTTATGATCCAAGTCGGGTTATACCCAATAACAAGCTTTGCAAACACAAACAATTATTTAATTGACGATATGATCATGCAATTAAATAATCACACCAAATTTAGAAAATAGGTTTTCTAAATAAGTTGCATATGAGATGGAACAACTTATTAGGATATTTTGTTCAAGAATATTATTTGTAATGTTATTTAAGTAGGTTAGATAACATCAAATAATAAAAAGGGTGTATAACTTATACAATTAAATGGTTAATTGTATAACTTATTAAGTGACTAAGTTTAATATAATGTGTGTGTTTGTTTAAGAGGGAAAACCCCTTTTAAACTTTATTTTCGGCCGCCCCATTGAAGGGGATTGGCTCCTTTTCCTTCCTTGAAAAACACACATAATTAAACAAGTCCCACACTCAACTTCACACTTCTCTCAAAAAGGACATGCAAAATTGAACAAAAACTTTCCTCTTTCTCTCTCTAAAAGCTCTCGGCACAAGCAGCAGCATTTGGAGTTTTTGAGTTGTTTTGGTGGTGTTTCTTCCTAACAAGAAGGTGTTTTGCAATCAAGCTTGGGGTATACAAGCTTGAGAGGACCTCCTTTGGTGCCTTGGTCGATTTCTTGGACAACATCATCTTCCATTCTCGAACATCTTGCTGCTGAAAAGTAGATTATGGCAGCTTCTTCATAGCTGTCCATAATGTGTTGTTTGCATTTTCATAGTAAGCATCATTCAGATATAAAAGATTCTCTTGTTCTTGGGTTTGTTTAAAACTTATAATATCAAAATAAATCTGGATTTTTAGTTTATAAACAATGTTATAATGATCCTCTTCCGCTGCATTTTTCAGAAAGTTTAATAGGTTAAACTTTGATTTTATCTTCTAACAAACCCTTCACGTGTAACACACACAAACAGACACACGTATTAGATCTTATGTAGATCCAAGTACTAGACATTGCCGCCATTGCTGATGATATTTGTGTAAAAGTTTCATTGTTATTGAAGAAGTATTTGGTAAATATTGGTAGTTATAAATCGGTCACACGTCATACACAAAAAACACACAAGAAGGAAATCACACACAACAACTTCGGTCGCACGACAAGACCAGACGCACGACTCAACACTCCATTCACACGAATCAACCCTCAATCGTACGAATCAGCTTCATTCGTACGGTTGAACCTTCATTCATACGACTGGCATTCAGTCGTACCACACAGCACCCAATCACACGACTCAACCTCCATACGGACGAATCAACCTTCATTTGTACGAATCAGCTTCATCCGTACGACTGAACCTTCATTCGTGCGATTGGCTCTCAGTCGTGCGATACACGCACAATCGCACACATTCATTCGCTCGCATGACTCAATCGCACACATTCATTCGCTCGCATGACTCAATCGCACACATACACAAAGTCGCACGACTCAGTCGCACGACACACCCAGTCGCACAACTCAGTCGCACGATTGACTCAGACGCATGATTCAGTTGCACGACTCACCCAGTCGCACGGCTCAATCGCATGACAGACCCAGTCGCCTGAACAGTAGAATCGCGACTGTAAGATGGCTGAGCAGCCTCTGGCTCCTCCAAGCACGGGTTTTACACAACAAGGACTTCCAAAAACACACTACAAACATACACAAACATGAAGCACACGCAGAAAGACCTCACACGCACCCACATGACCTCATGTGTTCGGGTTGAACCCGTACACCCAAAACCCTAGTTTGGACAGCCGTGAATAAGCAAGAAAAGGGACAACCAAAGTCGTCTACCTGCTAGAATGGAGTAGACTCGGTTGTAGATGAAGCCTAGACGGTGAAAACGAGACCAAACAGAGCGGTTTTGGTGCAAGGATGAAGATGAAAAGTGATGAAGAAGAAGAAGAAGTGAAGAAGATGAAGTGAATGGCTAGAGCTGGGAAATGGGGTTTTTATACCCATCCCAAGTTTGAAAAATGTCAATTTTAGTCTCTGCACTTAACCCCAGAGTTTCCCAAATTTGTTTCGGTTGAAAAACGACTTTATCAGGTTAGTTATATTAATGATAAGAATGTATTTAATGATATTTATAACTTAAAAATGGTTTTGTTAGTGACGTTAATTTTATATAAAAATGGTATATATAGCGGTAAAGGTGATGAAAGTTTTAAAGTTTTTAAAGATTGTATTTGTTAATGATACGAACACAAGAATAAAAATGATAAGCAAGTATGATATCCACACAAAGAGTCAATAAAGATGAGGGATGAATGTTCAAAGAATAGTTAACGGAAAACCATGTTAATTGACGGACCTTAAGGTGACGGATGTCACAATTATCCTTTGAAAAAGGCTTAAAAGATTGCAAGGAGAATCATTAAGGAAATTGGTGAGAAGTTTTCAACAAACTAAAAAGATGTATAACAAGATGATAGTACAAGACATGGATAATCGTCAGTACCTGGAAATTATAAAGAGAACTAAGATTTTAAAGCCTCAAGGGACAAAATCCATGGAGCTAGTAAGAAGGACACATGAAAGAAGGAAATAATTGATGAGGATGTTTCGTAACACTGAGCAGCAAGCCTATAGAGTTGATTTAGATCAAAAACAGTTGTGGAATAAGGCAAGATCTGCAGGTGATTTGGTGAGGAATTTGCTTCATGCAGGACAATCTATATCAAAGCTTCTTAATGCTATGATTGTGCCTAATAAAACCAAGGATGTAAAGATAGTTGCTTGGAAGTACGATGAGGTGTTTGATGCTTTCTTGATAAAACAAGTAAATGCTATATGTGATGTGTATCATTTTTACTCGAGTATAGTTACTTTGCCAGTGCAAGACTTAAAAGAACTACACAAGTTACCACTCATTAACCTCTCCAATGTTGCTAGAGGAGAGAACTTTGTGAAGTTACTTGATAGAGGAATCACACGGATGCCATCTTTTCTAAAAACAAGATGTGATCAAGAAGACAAGGCTTATTTTGACACACTGAGGAGAGTTGAGAAGAAAGGTGAATCAAGATCATAAATGGCAGATAAATATCTAGAAGCATTTGGAGATAAATACTTTGAGAAAGTAACCAATCCTGGATTAAAAGTGATTAATGGTACTCAAACAACAAAACCAATCAAGAGATGGTTTTATGATTCTGATACATTTCAACTGAAGCTAGTGAGAGATGAAGATGATTGGGAGAAAGACATGATAAGTTTGTTTGGAGTGTTCGATCTGAAGTTACTGCATCCAAGCTATATCTCATATCTGTCAAATCAATGATTTGAGCAAGTACCATTAGTTGAGGTTGAACATGACAGAAAGTATTTTATGACAATTATCAAAGTGATGAATGCAGCCATGGAGCGGATTTCATTGAGGAAAGCTCTAGCATATGCTAATATAAAGAAAGATATTCATAACATAGAGTTCATGAGAATATCAAGTAAAGGAGTGTTAGAGGTGCATGTTAAAGATCAATCTGATCCAAATGAATTTTATGCAAATGTTGACATAGCAACATTATCTAAGGAGACTTTGCAGGTGATGAATGCTATGGATATAAAAATGAATGACTAAAAACCCGAGCAAGGGAAATTAGCTGGAAAATTCAAGTCTTCAATAAAGAAAGCTTTGAGAGAACTGGAGTTGTATAAGGAGAAGCCCTGTTCAAGACCAAAGAAGAGCCTGAAGATTTTTTTGACTGAAGACAAATGCAAATCTTAGGGGGAGTATTGTTGGAGCCTTAAAGATTAGCATTAGTTTTTAGCTTTTTTTTGTCATAGTATAGGGACTTATTGTGTAAATATATGTTCCTTAGTTTCTTGTATTAGTACAAATAGGATTATTTGTATTTTGCAGGGTAGACTTTTGAAACAGAACTCTCTCATTTGTACTTGTAATCCTTTGCTAATATCAGTGAAATCACTGTGAATTTTTCTGATATCTTTGCTTAGTTGATTACTTTGTGTAAATTATTATCAATTGTAGTTCATCATTAACACAGATCGATCCATTTGAACCTATCAAACTTTCAGCTCTTGGCTTCCTACAGTCCCTACTCATGTGGCCCTTTCCACCACAGTTAAAACACCTCGCCACCTTGCATTCTCTTGCCATGTGGCCAGGCTTCCCACACTTGAATCACACGTTCAATCCCCACTACACTCTCCAGTATGCTCCTTCCCATACTTGCCACACTTTTTCGACCCTGCACCGGATGTGACCACACGCCGGTCATCCACCCGTGCACTCTTGTTGTTTGCCGGAGCACCACCCCGTCCAAATCACTTCCCGTTCCAGTTCCAGTCACCCCCACCTTTCTTGTTCACCTCAGCCACCACCACCTCTTGCTCATCATATAGCCTTCCAGCCAGATCAACCACCAACCTGAACGTACATGACCGGGCAGTGATCATGTGCCTACGTATGTCCGCCGGCAAGCCGTGGATATATCTCTTGATCTTTCGTGACACAGGCATCACTTGATCCGTCATCAGCCGCGCCATCTAGTTGAATTTGGTGGTGTATTGCTGATGTGTCATGGTTCCCGCCTCTAGCTGCAGGAACTCCATCTCAACCTTATCAAGCTCCTTATGAGGACAGAACTCCTCGATCATCAACTTCTTTAGCTCGTTCCACCTCATCCTACCAATCGCCATGCTACCCTCCGCCTGGACGATATTGTCCCACAAACACAAGGCTGAGTCCACGAAGGAGTGGATAGCAAACTTCACCTTCTGTCCTCCCTGCACTTGCTGATATCAAGCACAGCTTCCATATCCCTCACCCACCGATGGGCAGCAACAACATTGCCATTGCCATCAAAAGTAGGGGGCTTGCATCTTTGGAACGCCCCATAACAACAGCCTCGTGCAGTTTCTTGCACAGGCTCCTCCTCCTCCTCCTCATCGGAGACCACCGTCTTAGTCTCTGGTTGCATCCTTTCCCCCGTGGGCCCCTCCTTTCCCTTATCTCTCCTTCCCTAACAGCTTTGGTTACTTCATTCACCATAGACGGTAGGATCGTCTACATGACCTGGTGAACCTCTTCCACCACAGCCTCCTTCACCGAGGCCCTTAGGTTAGCACTTTCATCACCACCCTCTGGATGAGGGGTCTCGGGCTCCTCATGGGCCATCTCTTTAGACCTAGCCCTTCCTCTTGTGACCCGTGGTCGAACACCACGTCCACCTCAGCCTCCACCTCGCGAAGCCTTAGAAGATCTACCTCCAGCCATCCTCTAACACACTATAAGATCCAAACACCAACATGATCAATCAAGGTAATAGCTCAGTTTATGTCAAGTATAGTAAGTCCCTAATTACAGTGGCCAGTTGTGATTAGCCACTTACTTTACTCTTAATACCTCCAACATTGCCTATCCTGACTACATAAGTATCTAAATCTACTAGAGGCACATAAACCACATAACATGCGCACATAATACCGGTTAACGTTACAAAAAATACCTGATGGCACGTAGCTACTCGGAATGGCATCCTTTCATTTTGTCCCATTCTCAGTTTAAGTTTAGGTTTTTGAAAATATTTACCCATTTCTCTTAAACTTTGGCTCTGATATGAACTTGTAAGGCCCCGTTCCCGGGACACTCACAGTTGATCATTCATCACACATAAAACATAAAAATATACATTTACATCTATGAAAACATCGTAGCGGAATAACTTAAAACCATTTCATATATTAATGACTGCTTTTGCAAAGTAATACATCATTGTTAACAGTTACAAATATTATCGTTTGCATTACATCACCAAAAATGTTATAGTTATACCAATGGATGCCATCCAAAATGTCATGTAGGTGCCCCGTGCCATCCTCAGAAACATTCACCTGCCAACTGAAAAATACATAAAAGTCAGCGTTGCTGAGTGAGTTCTAGTTTTATAAATAAAATACTTTACTTTTGCATAAAACTATTTTGTACTTTCATTCGCGATCATACATCATACGTACAAGTAGATAATCTCATCATTATCTTTCATCATTCATTCATTAACAATCATTCAATGTATGTCATCATTAACATTTGTTTTCATTCATAGTCTTCCTTACTTATCTATCGTACATTCATCATCATTCTTACTTACATTCCGGACCTATGCCATGTGCTATACCCCGAACATTGTGCACGAAGCTGGTTACTAGGTCTGAGGTCTATCATTAGACCCCGAACATTATGCACAAAGCTGACTGCAGTACCTAGGACAAGCCACAAGGGTCTCATACATATGGTCAATCACAAAGATTAGACCCTAGTGTGCATCCTTCAGGGGTAGCTAACCCGCACACCTTTGTGCTAACACCCTTCATTAGGTGTGAACTTCCTTACAGTGCTTGCAAGACTTTGCTTACATTCGTTCGTTCATTAATGCATGCATTCATTCTTTCGTTACGTTCCACTTATCATTATCATTAACTTTTGCTTTACGTTACATATTACTTTTCGTTCATTTCATAATCACAACACGTAAGTCACGGAATAATACATAATAGGAGCTTATGGTCAATATAACACCTTCATACATAACATTACCATAAACATCACTTACAACATAACACATCATAATAAACATCATACACCATCCATCCCCATATAGATACACATGCACATGCACATACGGGTATATACCCAAATCTTATAAAAACATTACATATGCATTTCCAGCCCCAAACAATTTGAAACCTTTAATATAGGGGATGTAGAACTCTCCTGGACTCAGCTAGTAGCTTCTCAATCAAGCTTTCTAAACAAGGGTCACTCCACATAGACTGCAGATAAGTCAACACCCAAAGGGGTTAATTTCTGCCTAATTTCGCTGCTAATTTCGCTGCAAGATCAGCAGATTCGATGCTAGTTTCGCGGCTAGTTTCACAACTAGTTTCGCGGCTAGTTTCGTAGCTAGTTTCGCGTGGCATTTTCGCCCAACTTTCGTTGGTATGTATGGCTGCGAAATTACCAGCGAAACTGTAGTTTCGCTGGATGATCCACAGTTTCGCAGGAAGAACTGACAGTTTCTCTGAACGAACTGACAGTTTCTCTGAACGCATAAAAATGACGATCCAGCCCATTTTTGACCCAAAACTTCAACTTTTTACATTCAAAACCTTAGTTTTTCATCCATAAAATTATATCTAAGCTTTTTACATGTTTTCTTACACAAAAACGTGAGGTTTGGATGATTCTTTGCCACTTTCTAAAACCCCAAACCCTAGAATCCGGGTTTAATCTAAAGAGACGATTAGATGGTGTTTCTTACCTGGATTCTTGGTCTTTTCTTGTTGTTTGGATGCCCACAAACACCGATCTTCAATCTCTTTGATCAACCGAGCCTTGAATCACCACTTTCTCTCCACTCTCTCTACACTCTCTCTCTAGAAGTTGGGTGTTGAGTTGCAAATGAGAGTGGCTCTAGCTGATTTGTTTATATATATCGGGTGTTCCCGGGACTTCCAACTCGCCCAACATGTAACCCATAAGATTAACTCGTTCCTTAATCCACCTCCCGCTTATTTTCATTAAATAACCCCGACTAGCCATTATTATTAATTAGCTCGCTTTATTTTATTCAGGACGTTACAAAAGAGATGTATTGAAGAGTAGAGGTGATGACCTCTAGGCCAACACCACAATCAAAACCTCAACCTAAACTAATCCCTTTCCTATTCCCCATCAAAACCGAGCCAACCACTGAGCCATACACTCCTGAACCCACACCATCCACCATACCCTCTTCCTCATCCACTCAATCATAACAACCACCACAACTACCCATCCTCAAACCCAAAACAATCCCCAGAACCCAAACATCATCTCCTAATCCAAAACTCTTTCCTTAGAGGAAATTTAAGGAGATCAAGAGGAAGCTAATCAACTGCACCACCTTGAGCAATATCTCTTGTGAGGCGGGGTCCATCAAAATAACCTTCATTGATGAGTTCTCATGTTACTTCACAAGAGAACAATTCCTTGATCTGCCTAGGGGAACACTGGACCAAGCTTTTGAACTCTTGGCAACCAACTCTAAAACTCTTAGGGAAGAAGAGAAGTTGTTGAGAAGAAAGCTGGCGACTTTAGTGGACACTAGGAAGGGAGACAAGCTACCATATCAACCTCTTATTCCTAGAAAGAAGATAGTCCAGTGGAGGTTCGAAGACTCTTCTCACAACTTTGTTGTGGAAAGAGAGAATGGTGATATCAACAGGCTCTATGCCTCTTCTCTGTTACACTTGAGCAGATTTGACATTTCTGAGTTAGCAGAGAAACCATTCTCCAATCCCTCCAACTCCGACATAGCTGCTCACATCAGGAATGATCTAAGCAGCCTTCATCTGGCTGAGCTGAATGCAAGAGTCATGATTGAGAAGGGTTAAAGATAAGAGAGAAGAAAGAAGGGGAAGGGTCAGCAACCAAAGGCATAGCCTTTCTACAAATGGTTGAAGGCACTGAACTGGAATCCATAGTTAGATGGCAGTATGACTAGAACTCCCGTCAACTAACTCTCTTCAGAGAGCCACAACAAAGGGTACATATCATTCAAAGTGACAGACTGGATCTCCTGTCTATGAATGATTTATACAAACTTCTCAGCACCACATCTGGGAAGAACAAGGAAACAAATAAGTGTTTTCTCTTCCTGGTGCTGAAAGTTTCGAGAAGTAGAAACAAGTGAGGTTATGGTAGCATCAGCCTAGGGGTAGTTTTTTGGATCAAGTAAGGTTGGTGCAACCAAAACTAACACATAGACAATTTTTGTGCAACTAATGAAGAACTTCCGAAGCCAAAATCAGAACTTCTGAAGGCAAATGCTGAGCTTCCGAATTTCAAATCTGAAAGAGATTCCGAAGAGGAACTCTAACTTCCGAAGACAAAGTCTTCCTTTTCCTAAGTTCAACGCTTAGAATAATTTAGGATAATGACTTCCAAAGCATGAAGGCCTGAAGAACAACTTTAGCTTCGGAAGAAGTAGCCTCTTCTAAAGTATAAGTGGCATCGGAAGAACTTGTTCTTCCGATGCCAATTAACCTTCGGAAGAACCTACTGTGAACCAGTGGACATAAGTATGGTCCCTTTGACACTCCTCTGCAATCTCTGAGATACTGCATGGTGCTTTTCCATGCCCATATAGTTTACCATACTTTATTCCACTATTCATTTCTTATTAGTTAGTACAGTTACCAACTTTAGTTGGTGACAAAAGGTAAGTTATGGACATGTCATGACTACCAAATCTTAGATAGTATTTTATCTAAGATACCTTACTTTTAGTAATATAGTATTTGTCTAGTTGTAAATTCCAACTGGTATCAAAGTATATCCGGTTGTAGATTGTAGTATATATAGTTTCTCATTGTAACTCATGTATCATGCATGTAAGAGTCTTGTAAAACTTTGAGTTGAGAAGTAATATATACAAGTATCTTGAAAAACCATTCTCTTGTGTTCTTGTCTATTTATACTTAGTATATTATTATCAACTCTTAGAGGATTCTGCATCATCTATACGAGTAAGACTTAGTGAGTTTGAGAGACCATAATCGTGTTGAGTGAACAAACCCGATCCTGCAAGATTTTTACCAAGGAATACACAACACCACAATGTTGATCGATATGAGTACGCGTCAGGCCATCCCTCAAAATATGTGGTGAGTTGCATAGACTTTAATAGGCGTATGTCAAGGCCATGATTTAGTGTCTCTTTAAGGTACCCTGAGACATATTTAAAGAACCGAATATGGACTCATTGGGTGCATCTATAAAAAGACTAACATGATGTAAGACATAAGTAATATTCAAATGAGTGAAGGTTAAGTAATGTGAGGTGTCAAACCCGTAGACCGGGTCTGGCTATGGTTGACTAATATTATCACAATGCAACGGAAATAAATAAATTTAAACAAAAATCGTTATTTCACCTAAGGCAATTATATAAGTGGCGTTACAACATTAATAAATTTCCATACGTTAATTGTCTAATATCCAAATAAAATATATTAAATTCATTGTTCATAAATGATGAAATATATAGGACGGTGGCTGAGTATCCAAATGTCCAACTAAGGCAGCACCTATCCATAAGACACATGTTACTCATGCTTCACCTGAAATACACACCAAAAATACATCAACATAATCTAGGTGAGCTCATGAGTTTAAGACACGTTACCTTTCATGACAGACATCCTATTTAGTAAAAGTGTTAATGACAATAACGAAATCAATAAAATTAATATCAACGGTGCATTATTGAATGTATCACAATCAATCCTAACTCGGATTTACCCGCCAGAGGGCTAAAATATCCCCTAACCCGTTACTACTAGATTGTTGGGTTTAAATGTGTCCTCCTATGCATGATTAAATTGCACTAATTTGTGACAAAATGGTTATTAAATCTCAATAGGGGGTTTCCCTGCATAAAGGGCCCATTGTGTGTGCGGGATTCATCAAATAGTACTATCCAAAAATCATACAGCTACTACTAGAATTAAAGATTGTGCTCCGTTGGGGGACAATAGTAGGTAGTATTACACCCTATTATAATAACTAATGAGTATGTATTTCACCCCAAAAGTTTTAAAGTAAAAAGGGGGTTCATGAAACTCTTTTATGGGTTGTTCTCTGGATTAACCTAGATAGTTAAAATGTTGTTGAACGGGAGGGTTCCTAAGTTTATGGCATATCTATTAGTACCTCATTATGATCAATTCAGCCCAACCCTCAAGTTTTGGATTTTCCTTACTTGCCTTGATGATTTATATTACATGTGTGTAATGTTGTTGTTAGTCCAATTGATCGATAAACAGTGCAATTGATGATCAAAACATTCAAAATCCACTATCAAACATCCATGATAATCACACAACAATGATATTGCATCAAATTGTGCTCAATCATAATTAATACGAAACAAACACAAATAAGATTAAAGGCTCAAAATGAATTCTATTAGCTTCCATCCACCAATTACAGACTTGCAACAATAATATTTCGAATTAGGGTTTTGCAAGGTTAGCCTACAAAGATGGAATCAATTCTATATATAGACTAGCTAGTTTTGCTGGTCAGCGAAACTGTCATGCCCATGACTGGTTTCTCCCGGAGACGAAACATAGTTTCGCTGGCAGAGCCTAGTTTGTTGACAATGAGCGAAACTATAGTTTCGCTCATAGTTTCGCTGGGCAGCAAAAACAACAAAATAAAAAACTTAAACATAGAAATCTAAGATAAATCCTATTACATTTAAACATAATATAAACACTAATCTAAGGTGAGTCCAACCTAATCTAGATCTTTAATACTCCACCTAGGTTAGACCTCACCTATAGGATCTTCTACTGCATAATCATCAGCTCTTGCTTTATTTCCAGCTTTGGGAGTAGTCTCTTCTTTAGCTCCTGTAGGATCAGCTTCCTCACCATGAGCACTTGCATGTTCAAATTGTTTTGAAAGGTCCTGCACATCCATCCTCATCTCGTCAGCTTGAAGGATCGTTTCCTTTCTACCCTTACCACAATCCTTCCTTTTCTAGTAACCCAGTCTTTATCTTTCTTCGATCTTTTCCTCACAGCCTTCATGAAACCAAATGACTCAAAATTATCATTTGTTCTTCATTTAATCTCTTCTTATAACAGCTTAGCTCTTTCGCTCAGATGGGAGTCAATCAAAGGAATCTCTGCTAACCTCCTCAGATCCCACTTAGGCAAGGTCTTGAAAGCCTTCCTATTGTACAAATAAGATATCTTACTTCCCTTTCTCTTTATCATGAACATCTTCAAGCTTGCATTATACTTCCAACTAATGATCTTTTTCTTTGACTCCTTCATGCTGTCCCCTGAATGTTCTGAAATAGTGGGATTAGTTGTTCTTATTCCTTTTCTCTCACAAAGCATTCTTCCTTTTCAAGCTCAAACACATATCTTTTAGTAGAGCCCTTCTTTGCTACATATGTCAGAGGGTGTTCATCCACCTCATAGTATTCAGGCTCAGTATCATAATCTACCAATTGCTCTTCAATCTCTTCTTCCTCATCAACCAGACTCATCTCACCGGCTTCTTCAGTTGATTCTTTAACCACCTCCTTACCAACAAAATCTGTCTCAATACCAATCCCAGATATATGAATCTAGCCTCAACCACTTTCTCCACTCTTCTTGTAAATCCTTCCCTTCCAACATCAGCCTCACTAACACTAGCATCTTTGTCACCTGAGCCTCCCACATCATCAACACCAGCACTACTAGGGCCCTCTCCTGCTTTTGATGAGCTACTCACGTTAAGAAATGAGTACCTTGATGTGTCTGTGAGATCATTTGACTTAGACCGAGTTAACTGATTTGGAAGGCCGGCTGTAGCTTTCAACTAATTCACTTCTGTCACTAATCTCTTAATTAAAGCCTGTTGATCAACCATCATCTTTGTCATACTCTCCAACATCTCATCTTGCTTTTTCTCTCTTAACTCTTAATTCATCAGTTTGTCTTAATCATGCTTAACTCATTTGCCAGAGAAGAGTTAAGCTTTCTAATCAAATCTTCATCCAATGTTGCCCTTTCATCTCTTCATTGAGTCCCAGAAAAGGTTTGATGTTTGTGCTTTGACATCCACTCAGTCACCTTTTCAGACTAAGCTTGATCAGCCTTTTTCTTAGACCTCTTTTCCTTTTCAGCCCTTAATGTATCCTCAACCTCGTCAATTTCTTCTTGAAAATCATATTCTTTCTCCTTGGTATATCTCTTTCTTTTCTTCATAACCTCGGATTGTTTTTCCCTGTTCTCCTCACCGTTCTTGTTTTCTAACTCTATCCCCCTTCTGATATAATTCCACCTCTTAGCAGGATACATATTTTCCCATAAATGAGTGATCCTTCCACTAAAATCATGTCTTATTGCTGAGCAGTCAACAAATATTCTTGTGTTCATCTGTACAAGCCTTTTAATTTTTCCATGACGTGGAACATTAGGAATCAAATCCTCAATCATCATATGTATAAATCTTGGATATAGCAGCTATTTGTCTTTCTTCGGTGCCATGATATTCTCAGCTATGCAGTCAAAAATCAGCTTAGCAATGTTGGCCGTTTGGCCTCTGCAGAATATAATCATAGCCCTTGCCCAATCAAGGTTTAGTCCATCTGACCCTTCTTTCCTATGATCTAGGCACATGATGAATACATGAGCAATTTATCTCCATTCTTTGGATAGAAAGGATTTCTTGATCTCCTTCCTAGTGCCAAAAAGAGGTCCCTCGTAACCAATGCTTCTGAAAGCCTCCAACACCTCGTGCTCAGATAACAACACCTCATCTCCTTAGTCGTCTTCAAGTCTCAGAACTCTTGTAATAGTCTCCAGAGTGATAGAAATGTCATTCTTCATAACTCCTGTCACTATCCTCTGAGGATTGGCCCTAGTATCATACTCTGTTGTTTTCCAGAAATCTCTTATGTGAAGATCATATATGGTCGGATAATGAGAAATAGCATAGGTGATGGTCGAGTTCCTGAGGCATCGAATGCAGCCTCTGAATCCAACTGCTTTTGGATTTTGATAATCCAGAATTGCTATGATGTTGTTCCGGTCATCGAATTTCAAGTTGGCCATTTGTAAGACCCCGAAAAGTCAAAACGAGTCATTAAGGATAATGGGCTTAATTATTGGGTGTTTTAATAAGGTTAAGAAATGGTCATGGGCTATGTAACATCTCGTATTTTCGTTAAATTAAATGTTAACTCTGTTATATTCTCGTATGGGCTAATTATGACTTTTGTGAAACTTATGGGTTGTATATGCATAATCCTTTAATTGGTCTTTTTAATCCTTTAATGTGTAAGGTTATTATGTATTAATAATAATAATAATAATACGATTAATGGTAATAATAATAATAATGTTAACAATAATAGTAATGATAATACTAGTGATAATATTATTGTTAACTATAACATTATAACAATTTTTTTATTAAATTTGTTAAACTTAAAAATGTTTAAAAACTTGAGTTACATAAGTCTAGGGGGGGTTGTTATGTCAAATTAGAAACTAAACATAAGTTTTCACATAAAATAACAACCTTGCAAACAACAGGGACAAAAAGTGTAATTATCTAAACCCAATCTCCAACCCACTTCCCCCTCCCGTTTTTCCGGTCAGCCAACCGGCCGCCGCCGGCTACGGCTCTGGCGACCCCCAAACTAACCCTAAACCCCTCAATTTTAATACCAAATGACCCCAATCGGTTCACCAACATATTCTAAACTCAATTATGATCTGTAATTGAGATTAAATAACCATTAAGGACCCTGAACAGGTCGGGTAACGGTCGCGTACATCAAACGAACCGTTCGAGCGTTAACCCATGAAATTAACCTAATTAAACTAACCTAATCGTTCATCTATCAACCCTTAATCGTTTACAACACGCAAATACACCTGAAACGACTCCAAATACTGAATTTGATCAACCTTTCCCATCGCGAACCTGAGTCTAACTGAACCCCAGCCTTCGAGCATTATAACTTCAAATTGATTGAAGTCTTAGAAACGAGAGCATCAATCGAAGCTTCAAACGAGATTAATTTGATTTCCATCAACTGTTACATAGCAATTGGGGTTCAAGCATCGAAGGCGACATATGTTACATCTGTTCATCGTCAATCTAACTTCATTCGGGTAAATTGAATACACCTACATACTCGAAACTTCATGGGGAATCAAAGCCCCATGATTATCATTGTAAACATATCTGAATCAGAGTTCAATTTGGCTTGAATCAGTTCTAGGGTTCTTGAGGTTTGGGTGAAACCCTTGAAGTTATGTTTAAATCAATTAAAAACCATCCTAAACCAAGGTCCCGGCCCTGGTTTGCTGGTTGCGTGCTTATAGTTTGGACTTGAGGTCCCGGGTTCGAACCCGGGGACCCTCAAATCTTGTTTTTATTTTATTTTGGCCTTGTTTAGTCTTTTAAAATATGTAAAAATTCTGGAAATCCTTAATATAAGTTTATAAATTTTGTTTATTTTAAAATTAACTAATTATTCTGTAAATTCATGTTTTTATAAATATTTTAGTAATATTTTAAAATACTAAACAAATAAAAACCTTTGTAAATAAATATTTTAAAGGTTAACATGGATTTTAAATAATTGACAAAATAGTAGTGACCCGAACTATCCTTAAATTTTATTGTTTAAATAACGATATTTTAAATGGAGTTTTATTTTAAAACGTATAAATTCTTTTGTGTAATAAAACTATATTATGTTTCAAATTATATTAAATTATAAATCTAGATGATAAATAGCTAATTCTTCAAGTAGTTGTTAAAATGATTATGTGAATAATATGTTATTATTTAATCATTTGAGCATGTTATATCATTTAATGAAGTTATTCGTTAACTTTTATTTAAATTCTTGAACATTATAAAACAATATAAATTGCTTTAAGTTTTTAAAACTTTATAATAAATTATTTAAAAGCTCAAAACCTTATAAAATGATTATAATATGTAACATCCTTATCAACTTTTTAAATAGTTAATTTTTAAATTAATTATTTTCTTTTCACATATTATACTTAATTTCTATAAAATCAATAACTTAAATTATTAAGACATTTTCAATTATGATTGGTCTTAATTGATTTAAATTATCTTTATTAAACCTAAATGATTTATTATTAAACTCCCAAATTCCATTCGAAACCCTAGTTCATGTTTTATTGTTAATCTTATTACCAAACCTAATCTTGGAATCTATACGTTTAAACAACTTGTAAAAGAAACCATTTGGAACCTCGTTTAAATTACTATCATCGTCATTATAAACATAATGACTCATCAAAACCCTAATTCTTATTTAAACATTAATCAATATATTAACCTTAATCTTCATCTTGTAAATTATATATTTAGGTGCTTGTAATGGACACTTGGGATTTATCTTGTAATCTTTTATATCATCTTGAAATGCTTATTTCCATGTGAGTTTTCCTTGTCCCCTTTTTACTTTATTTCACACTATTTTGGGGTGAAACATGATACTTATACATCGTACACTTGTAAACGTTTGAGACTTGTAAGCACATGCAATTCATCTTATTATTTTGTCATGGTTATTTGTGTGTTGTAAGTGTTTATATGAGATACATAGTTTGTTTACAATCATTAACTATTGCTAGCCTGGCGACGTCTTAGATCTTTGGGCCTGACAAGCCTATTTGGTGCTAAAGTCGAGGTATTGCCGACTCCTAGGGGCCGTACGCTTGTGCACTAGGGAACCAAATACACTTAGCCAATCTTTTATACTTGTAATCAAGTCGAGGTTTGGTTGTAACGATATGTGTTCTATAACCTTACTAGCTTATAACCTATGACATGAATTGCTACTTGTAATCTTTTTCATATTATGTATGAAAACCTTGGAAACTCACCAACTATTTATAGTTGACCTTTTATTTTTATCATGTTTCAGGAAAACCCCCAAGTTTTGAAGTGAACTTATGTTGCTGGCATATTCTAGGACTTGGACCTAGTTAATAAACAAAATGATTATGTTTGTTATTTCATGTTGAAACTTATTTCATTATTGAGACTTATGCTTGTAATGTAATTTTGAAACTTATGTATAATATATTTGGATTTAATAATAGCGTTATGTGGCTGTGAACAATCTTAACCCTCACATCTCGACGTTTCCGCCGTCAAGGTTGGGGTGTGACAGATTGGTATCAGAGCCCATAACTATAGGGATTTAGGTTATTAGAAATGGTGACCTAGATTATAGTTGCATGAACCTCATAGAAAGATTCTTATACCTTAGTGCTTATATGTTGTTTGCATGCTACATAATGCTATGCCTTTTGTGCAACTTGATGCCTTAGCATAGGATTGCCTTATGTATGCTTAAACTTAGTTACTTGTCTCCCTAAACTTAACTTTGACTCTTTGACCCTCCCCGACAAATGAACTTCCTAAACTTATTCTTAACGAGATGTGGAATCTACACTTATCATCGTGGGTTTAGTTCCTTAGACTCTATGTCTAATCTATGAAAATCTCATCAAGGTTTTGATTTCATAAACCAAAGAAACTTGTGTGGCACATAGACACCTGTATTCTTGATTTCCTGGCAAAAGGCATTCGGGCTAAGGCAAGCATATCGTATAAATCTCATTGTGAGACCAGTTATGCTTACCTGGGGATTTCTGGGATGAGTGATAAACTATGGTCAACATACACAAGTCTCTATGGCAAATGGGTCAACTTACCTTGACGTGTCAACGATTCCAAATGGTAATGCGTTACCAAATGGAACCATCCTCTTTGTATCTTAAAAATCCTTGATTTTCTTGAACTGGTTTAACACCAAAGTTTCAATACTTCCTCATTTTTAACATATATAATGTTCCTGCTAATATTGAACCCATTTTACATTTCAACTCTTACGTTTAAACACCGTTACACGTCGAGCGTTTCGTGTATCTATTTCTATACCTTGACCAATGTGTGCATGACCCTTAATATATCGAATGATATTGGGAATCTAAAACGAATGGTCTTCAAAAACTTTAAACCGTTACTTATGGTTCTCAAGTCTTCTTAAGGATGTGCCCATAACTAAGAACATGCAATGCTATAGGTGGAATTCCTACATCTCGAGATACTTTGTCTAGGCAAAGTGTAAATGGTGATTTGACTCGATCATTGAATCCATTTACTTGACTTGAAACCCTTGAGATGAGTGATCACTTATAAGTACGCATGTCTTTAATAAGGTTATGGTTGACCTCATGACTTGAGGAGTTCATGTATTTCTTTCAATTGTGAATCGAATGTTCACATCTCGTCGTGGTGTTGAATCACTCTTGTCATTGATTTCGTCTTCCCGATTGAAACCATCCAAGATTTGAACACCACAACAACTTCTGTCATCTTGAACTTCGATCTTAAGCTTGTAAGCATGATTTTGACCTTTCGTTACATTGATGTAACTTGAAATTTTTTTGAATTTCTAATTGATATTATTTTCCTTTCGTCGTTAAGTCAAACTCCGTACCATCTGCACCGTGAGTGATGCAAGTGTTTGCAAGTCAACTTATGACTAAGAACACACGTATCTCCTAAATGATTCGAACTCATCAAAACGGGGGTGATTCCCTTACTTTGGTGATGATTCTTCATTCGTTTTGATAAATGGTTTCCAATGGTGTGTTTTATGAAATTTAATCTTCTGGATTGGGGTGATTACCTTATCTTGAGGATTGACTTCAAATTTCTTTGGAATGGCATTTCACAAATGACATGATCTCACCAAAATAGGATTGAAACCCGTACTTTGGTGACAAATGTCAATCTTCGAGTGTTTTCTTGCTATTATGAACTTCAATCATCAAGATAGGCGTGAATTCCATACCTTGATGATAAAATCATCTTTATGAATTGTATTTGTTCAAATGAGACGACTTCATCAAAGTAGGAGTGAATTCTGGATTTTGATGAAGAAGTTCATCTCGTTATATTTTGTTGTTGTAAAACTTCACCGTTAAGATAGGAGTGATTTCCCTTATCTTAATGGTGAGTTATCTCGTCTTATTTCTGTTGATCCTCAACAAGGAGTTGGGATCGAACTTTTTTTTTTAATTGGTAAGTTAGCAGTCATACCTTGGGAATACACCATCAAGTTAGGAGTGAAAACCGCACCTTGATGACTATTCTCATTTCTTGATCTCCAACTTACCAAGGTTTTAATCAAGTGACAAGAAACATGTAGTAACTTGAAGGGTGAACCAATGTTAGTGTTTGGACCTATCAAGCCAAAGCATGATTTCTGAACTTGAAAGGAGACTCGATCATTCTAGGTTGATTTTGATTCCGAGCCTAGAGTATTTGAATCCTTAAATCGATTTCTTTCCCTTTATCTTCATGTTTTGACTCGGTCTAGCTACATCGAACCATTTATTCCTTACTTATCAACTTTCATTTTGAGTTGTCATCAACACATGATTGTGTGATGGTAGCCTTCTTAAACAATCTTTCTACTAAATAAAGACATTATCAACTTGTGGTTATGTCTTTCTAGTCATACGAATGTTCTCGACTGTACTTATGGGTTTGATGAATTACGTATGCAATCTATATTTGGAAATTTGTTACCTTGCAAGACATGGTTACAAATGCATGTCTTATTGTTTGCGTTACTTCTTGAATCCCTTTTGAACCCTTAACCTTGGGAAATCTTTAAAACTCAATCTTGGTTTCGACTAACGAGACTCGTTACTACTTACATTGTAACGTGGAGGTTCATAAACCTTCGTAACTTGTAGTCATGGGTTTGGCATAAAAGAAAAGACATAACTTGGTATGTGTCCAAGTGCCTTGCCTTCACATATGACAAAGCATAACATTCGTGTTCCTGTGAATCTCCTGTTAAACTTTTCATCACTAAGTGCCTCTTATCTTAGATGACATGATGACAAGTGGTGCTTTATAGACCGGTTAACTAATTTCATATTGACTCATGTGAGTTAACGGGTCGAGGAATTGACTTGTATCTATCACAAATAGTCGTATACCGTGGTATGTCGTTAAACATCGATCATTAATTTGGATGATCAATTCATTTTCTGCTTTTAATAATGTTCCTAATCATCGTCGTGAACTTATTCCAAAATCTTCGTATACGTATTATTCTTAGACCAATGGTTGGTCAAAGGAGAGATACTTGTTCACAAGATATGCGTTAAGATCGTTTCATATAGTGACGTTTGGGATTCTTAAATCCTGACGGTTAACCTTTCTTATCATTGTTGGTCTTTCATTGATTTCTGGACATCATTATATTCTAGAAGTTGTGATTTATAAATCTAAGGTACCACGGTAACTCGTCATCGTTTTCCAACGTTTCATCTCAAAACGTCTCGCGTTAATTATGCTAAGAGTCTTGAAAGATTCCATAAAGTGAAGCGTTCCACCGGTAATCAAACGCCAAACACTGTTCGTTGTACACTTATCTTCCATTATAACTCCTTTTGTTCATTTAAGTTCATTCTTAATTTCGGGACGAAATTCTTTTAAGTTGGGGAGACTGTAACATCTCGTATTTTCGTTAAATTAAATGTTAACTCTGTTATATTCTCGTATGGGCTAATTATGACTTTTGTGAAACTTATGGGTTGTATATGCATAATCCTTTAATTGGTCTTTTTAATCCTTTAATGTGTAAGGTTATTATGTATTAATAATAATAATAATAATACGATTAATGGTAATAATAATAATAATGTTAACAATAATAGTAATGATAATACTAGTGATAATATTATTGTTAACTATAACATTATAACAATTTTTTTATTAAATTTGTTAAACTTAAAAATGTTTAAAAACTTGAGTTACATAAGTCTAGGGGGGGTTGTTATGTCAAATTAGAAACTTAAACATAAGTTTTCACATAAAATAACAACCTTGCAAACAACAGGGACCAAAAGTGTAATTATCTAAACCCAATCTCCAACCCACTTCCCCCTCCCGTTTTTCCGGTCAGCCAACCGGCCGCCGCCGGCTACGGCTCCGGCGACCCCCAAACTAACCCTAAACCCCTCAATTTTAATACCAAATGACCCCAATCGGTTCACCAACGTATTCTAAACTCAATTATGATCTGTAATTGAGATTAAATAACCATTAAGGACCCTGAACAGGTCGGGTAACGGTCGCGTACATCAAACGAACCGTTCGAGCGTTAACCCATGAAATTAACCTAATTAAACTAACCTAATCGTTCATCTATCAACCCTTAATCGTTTACAACACGCAAATACACCTGAAACGACTCCAAATACTGAATTTGATCAACCTTTCCCATCGCGAACCTGAGTCTAACCGAACCCCAGCCTTCGAGCATTATAACTTCAAATTGATTGAAGTCTTAGAAACGAGAGCATCAATCGAAGCTTCAAACGAGATTAATTTGATTTCCATCAACTGTTACATAGCAATTGGGGTTCAAGCATCGAAGGCGACATATGTTACATCTGTTCATCGTCAATCTAACTTCATTCGGGTAAATTGAATACACCTACATACTCGAAACTTCATGGGGAATCAAAGCCCCATGATTATCATTGTAAACATATCTGAATCAGAGTTCAATTTGGCTTGAATCAGTTCTAGGGTTCTTGAGGTTTGGGTGAAACCCTTGAAGTTATGTTTAAATCAATTAAAAACCATCCTAAACCAAGGTCCCGGCCCTGGTTTGCTGGTTGCGTGCTTATAGTTTGGACTTGAGGTCCCGGGTTCGAACCCGGGGACCCTCAAATCTTGTTTTTATTTTATTTTGGCCTTGTTTAGTCTTTTAAAAAATGTAAAAATTCTGGAAATCCTTAATATAAGTTTATAAATTTTGTTTATTTTAAAATTAACTAATTATTCTGTAAATTCATGTTTTTATAAATATTTTAGTAATATTTTAAAATACTAAACAAATAAAAACCTTTGTAAATAAATATTTTAAAGGTTAACATGGATTTTAAATAATTGACAAAATAGTAGTGACCCGAACTATCCTTAAATTTTATTGTTTAAATAACGATATTTTAAATGGAGTTTTATTTTAAAACGTATAAATTCTTTTGTGTAATAAAACTATATTATGTTTCAAATTATATTAAATTATAAATCTAGATGATAAATAGCTAATTCTTCAAGTAGTTGTTAAAATGATTATGTGAATAATATGTTATTATTTAATCATTTGAGCATGTTATATCATTTAATGAAGTTATTCGTTAACTTTTATTTAAATTCTTGAACATTATAAAACAATATAAATTGCTTTAAGTTTTTAAAACTTTATAATAAATTATTTAAAAGCTCAAAACCTTATAAAATGATTATAATATGTAACATCCTTATCAACTTTTTAAATAGTTAATTTTTAAATTAATTATTTTCTTTTCACATATTATACTTAATTTCTATAAAATCAATAACTTAAATTATTAAGACATTTTCAATTATGATTGGTCTTAATTGATTTAAATTATCTTTATTAAACCTAAATGATTTATTATTAAACTCCCAAATTCCATTCGAAACCCTAGTTCATGTTTTATTGTTAATCTTATTACCAAACCTAATCTTGGAATCTATACGTTTAAACAACTTGTAAAAGAAACCATTTGGAACCTCGTTTAAATTACTATCATCGTCATTATAAACATAATTACTCATCAAAACCCTAATTCTTATTTAAACATTAATCAATATATTAACCTTAATCTTCATCTTGTAAATTATATATTTAGGTGCTTGTAATGGACACTTGGGATTTATCTTGTAATCTTTTATATCATCTTGAAATGCTTATTTCCATGTGAGTTTTCCTTGTCCCCTTTTTACTTTATTTCACACTATTTTGGGGTGAAACATGATACTTATACATCGTACACTTGTAAACGTTTGAGACTTGTAAGCACATGCAATTCATCTTATTATTTTGTCATGGTTATTTGTGTGTTGTAAGTGTTTATATGAGATACATAGTTTGTTTACAATCATTAACTATTGCTAGCCTGGCGACGTCTTAGATCTTTGGGCCTGACAAGCCTATTTGGTGCTAAAGTCGAGGTATTGCCGACTCCTAGGGGCCGTACGCTTGTGCACTAGGGAACCAAATACACTTAGCCAATCTTTTATACTTGTAATCAAGTCGAGGTTTGGTTGTAACGATATGTGTTCTATAACCTTACTAGCTTATAACCTATGACATGAATTGCTACTTGTAATCTTTTTCATATTATGTATGAAAACCTTGGAAACTCACCAACTATTTATAGTTGACCTTTTATTTTTATCATGTTTCAGGAAAACCCCCAAGTTTTGAAGTGAACTTATGTTGCTGGCATATTCTAGGACTTGGACCTAGTTAATAAACAAAATGATTATGTTTGTTATTTCATGTTGAAACTTATTTCATTATTGAGACTTATGCTTGTAATGTAATTTTGAAACTTATGTATAATATATTTGGATTTAATAATAGCGTTATGTGGCTGTGAACAATCTTAACCCTCACATCTCGACGTTTCCGCCGTCAAGGTTGGGGTGTGACAGATTGGTATCAGAGCCCATAACTATAGGGATTTAGGTTATTAGAAATGGTGACCTAGACTATAGTTGCATGAACCTCATAGAAAGATTCTTATACCTTAGTGCTTATATGTTGTTTGCATGCTACATAATGCTATGCCTTTTGTGCAACTTGATGCCTTAGCATAGGATTGCCTTATGTATGCTTAAACTTAGTTACTTGTCTCCCTAAACTTAACTTTGACTCTTTGACCCTCCCCGACAAATGAACTTCCTAAACTTATTCTTAACGAGATGTGGAATCTACACTTATCATCGTGGGTTTAGTTCCTTAGACTCTATGTCTAATCTATGAAAATCTCATCAAGGTTTTGATTTCATAAACCAAAGAAACTTGTGTGGCACATAGACACCTGTATTCTTGATTTCCTGGCAAAAGGCATTCGGGCTAAGGCAAGCATATCGTATAAATCTCATTGTGAGACCAGTTATGCTTACCTGGGGATTTCTGGGATGAGTGATAAACTATGGTCAACATACACAAGTCTCTATGACAAATGGGTCAACTTACCTTGACGTGTCAACGATTCCAAATGGTAATGCGTTACCAAATGGAACCATCCTCTTTGTATCTTAAAAATCCTTGATTTTCTTGAACTGGTTTAACACCAAAGTTTCAATACTTCCTCATTTTTAACATATATAATGTTCCTGCTAATATTGAACCCATTTTACATTTCAACTCTTACGTTTAAACACCGTTACACGTCGAGCGTTTCGTGTATCTATTTCTATACCTTGACCAATGTGTGCATGACCCTTAATATATCGAATGATATTGGGAATCTAAAACGAATGGTCTTCAAAAACTTTAAACCGTTACTTATGGTTCTCAAGTCTTCTTAAGGATGTGCCCATAACTAAGAACATGCAATGCTATAGGTGGAATTCCTACATCTCGAGATACTTTGTCTAGGCAAAGTGTAAATGGTGATTTGACTCGATCATTGAATCCATTTACTTGACTCGAAACCCTTGAGATGAGTGATCACTTATAAGTACGCATGTCTTTAATAAGGTTATGGTTGACCTCATGACTTGAGGAGTTCATGTATTTCTTTCAATTGTGAATCGAATGTTCACATCTCGTCGTGGTGTTGAATCACTCTTGTCATTGATTTCGTCTTCCCGATTGAAACCATCCAAGATTTGAACACCACAACAACTTCTGTCATCTTGAACTTCGATCTTAAGCTTGTAAGCATGATTTTGACCTTTCGTTACATTGATGTAACTTGAAATTTTTTTGAATTTCTAATTGATATTATTTTCCTTTCGTCGTTAAGTCAAACTCCGTACCATCTGCACCGTGAGTGATGCAAGTGTTTGCAAGTCAACTTATGACTAAGAACACACGTATCTCCTAAATGATTCGAACTCATCAAAACGGGGGTGATTCCCTTACTTTGGTGATGATTCTTCATTCGTTTTGATAAATGGTTTCCAATGGTGTGTTTTATGAAATTTAATCTTCTGGATTGGGGTGATTACCTTATCTTGAGGATTGACTTCAAATTTCTTTGGAATGGCATTTCACAAATGACATGATCTCACCAAAATAGGATTGAAACCCGTACTTTGGTGACAAATGTCAATCTTCGAGTGTTTTCTTGCTATTATGAACTTCAATCATCAAGATAGGCGTGAATTCCATACCTTGATGATAAAATCATCTTTATGAATTGTATTTGTTCAAATGAGACGACTTCATCAAAGTAGGAGTGAATTCTGGATTTTGATGAAGAAGTTCATCTCGTTATATTTTGTTGTTGTAAAACTTCACCGTTAAGATAGGAGTGATTTCCCTTATCTTAATGGTGAGTTATCTCGTCTTATTTCTGTTGATCCTCAACAAGGAGTTGGGATCGAACTTTTTTTTTTAATTGGTAAGTTAGCAGTCATACCTTGGGAATACACCATCAAGTTAGGAGTGAAAACCGCACCTTGATGACTATTCTCATTTCTTGATCTCCAACTTACCAAGGTTTTAATCAAGTGACAAGAAACATGTAGTAACTTGAAGGGTGAACCAATGTTAGTGTTTGGACCTATCAAGCCAAAGCATGATTTCTGAACTTGAAAGGAGACTCGATCATTCTAGGTTGATTTTGATTCCGAGCCTAGAGTATTTGAATCCTTAAATCGATTTCTTTCCCTTTATCTTCATGTTTTGACTCGGTCTAGCTACATCGAACCATTTATTCCTTACTTATCAACTTTCATTTTGAGTTGTCATCAACACATGATTGTGTGATGGTAGCCTTCTTAAACAATCTTTCTACTAAATAAAGACATTATCAACTTGTGGTTATGTCTTTCTAGTCATACGAATGTTCTCGACTGTACTTATGGGTTTGATGAATTACGTATGCAATCTATATTTGGAAATTTGTTACCTTGCAAGACATGGTTACAAATGCATGTCTTATTGTTTGCGTTACTTCTTGAATCCCTTTTGAACCCTTAACCTTGGGAAATCTTTAAAACTCAATCTTGGTTTCGACTAACGAGACTCGTTACTACTTACATTGTAACGTGGAGGTTCATAAACCTTCGTAACTTGTAGTCATGGGTTTGGCATAAAAGAAAAGACATAACTTGGTATGTGTCCAAGTGCCTTGCCTTCACATATGACAAAGCATAACATTCGTGTTCCTGTGAATCTCCTGTTAAACTTTTCATCACTAAGTGCCTCTTATCTTAGATGACATGATGACAAGTGGTGCTTTATAGACCGGTTAACTAATTTCATATTGACTCATGTGAGTTAACGGGTCGAGGAATTGACTTGTATCTATCACAAATAGTCGTATACCGTGGTATGTCGTTAAACATCGATCATTAATTTGGATGATCAATTCATTTTCTGCTTTTAATAATGTTCCTAATCATCGTCGTGAACTTATTCCAAAATCTTCGTATACGTATTATTCTTAGACCAATGGTTGGTCAAAGGAGAGATACTTGTTCACAAGATATGCGTTAAGATCGTTTCATATAGTGACGTTTGGGATTCTTAAATCCTGACGGTTAACCTTTCTTATCATTGTTGGTCTTTCATTGATTTCTGGACATCATTATATTCTAGAAGTTGTGATTTATAAATCTAAGGTACCACGGTAACTCGTCATCGTTTTCCAACGTTTCATCTCAAAACGTCTCGCGTTAATTATGCTAAGAGTCTTGAAAGATTCCATAAAGTGAAGCGTTCCACCGGTAATCAAACGCCAAACACTGTTCGTTGTACACTTATCTTCCATTATAACTCCTTTTGTTCATTTAAGTTCATTCTTAATTTCGGGACGAAATTCTTTTAAGTTGGGGAGACTGTAACATCTCGTATTTTCGTTAAATTAAATGTTAACTCTGTTATATTCTCGTATGGGCTAATTATGACTTTTGTGAAACTTATGGGTTGTATATGCATAATCCTTTAATTGGTCTTTTTAATCCTTTAATGTGTAAGGTTATTATGTATTAATAATAATAATAATAATACGATTAATGGTAATAATAATAATAATGTTAACAATAATAGTAATGATAATACTAGTGATAATATTATTGTTAACTATAACATTATAACAATTTTTTTATTAAATTTGTTAAACTTAAAAATGTTTAAAAACTTGAGTTACATAAGTCTAAGGGGGGTTGTTATGTCAAATTAGAAACTTAAACATAAGTTTTCACATAAAATAACAACCTTGCAAACAACAGGGACCAAAAGTGTAATTATCTAAACCCAATCTCCAACCCACTTCCCCCTCCCGTTTTTCCGGTCAGCCAACCGGCCGCCGCCGGCTACGGCTCCGGCGACCCCCAAACTAACCCTAAACCCCTCAATTTTAATACCAAATGACCCCAATCGGTTCACCAACGTATTCTAAACTCAATTATGATCTGTAATTGAGATTAAATAACCATTAAGGACCCTGAACAGGTCGGGTAACGGTCGCGTACATCAAACGAACCGTTCGAGCGTTAACCCATGAAATTAACCTAATTAAACTAACCTAATCGTTCATCTATCAACCCTTAATCGTTTACAACACGCAAATACACCTGAAACGACTCCAAATACTGAATTTGATCAACCTTTCCCATCGCGAACCTGAGTCTAACCGAACCCCAGCCTTCGAGCATTATAACTTCAAATTGATTGAAGTCTTAGAAACGAGAGCATCAATCGAAGCTTCAAACGAGATTAATTTGATTTCCATCAACTGTTACATAGCAATTGGGGTTCAAGCATCGAAGGCGACATATGTTACATCTGTTCATCGTCAATCTAACTTCATTCGGGTAAATTGAATACACCTACATACTCGAAACTTCATGGGGAATCAAAGCCCCATGATTATCATTGTAAACATATCTGAATCAGAGTTCAATTTGGCTTGAATCAGTTCTAGGGTTCTTGAGGTTTGGGTGAAACCCTTGAAGTTATGTTTAAATCAATTAAAAACCATCCTAAACCAAGGTCCCGGCCCTGGTTTGCTGGTTGCGTGCTTATAGTTTGGACTTGAGGTCCCGGGTTCGAACCCGGGGACCCTCAAATCTTGTTTTTATTTTATTTTGGCCTTGTTTAGTCTTTTAAAATATGTAAAAATTCTGGAAATCCTTAATATAAGTTTATAAATTTTGTTTATTTTAAAATTAACTAATTATTCTGTAAATTCATGTTTTTATAAATATTTTAGTAATATTTTAAAATACTAAACAAATAAAAACCTTTGTAAATAAATATTTTAAAGGTTAACATGGATTTTAAATAATTGACAAAATAGTAGTGACCCGAACTATCCTTAAATTTTATTGTTTAAATAACGATATTTTAAATGGAGTTTTATTTTAAAACGTATAAATTCTTTTGTGTAATAAAACTATATTATGTTTCAAATTATATTAAATTATAAATCTAGATGATAAATAGCTAATTCTTCAAGTAGTTGTTAAAATGATTATGTGAATAATATGTTATTATTTAATCATTTGAGCATGTTATATCATTTAATGAAGTTATTCGTTAACTTTTATTTAAATTCTTGAACATTATAAAACAATATAAATTGCTTTAAGTTTTTAAAACTTTATAATAAATTATTTAAAAGCTCAAAACCTTATAAAATGATTATAATATGTAACATCCTTATCAACTTTTTAAATAGTTAATTTTTAAATTAATTATTTTCTTTTCACATATTATACTTAATTTCTATAAAATCAATAACTTAAATTATTAAGACATTTTCAATTATGATTGGTCTTAATTGATTTAAATTATCTTTATTAAACCTAAATGATTTATTATTAAACTCCCAAATTCCATTCGAAACCCTAGTTCATGTTTTATTGTTAATCTTATTACCAAACCTAATCTTGGAATCTATACGTTTAAACAACTTGTAAAAGAAACCATTTGGAACCTCGTTTAAATTATTATCATCGTCATTATAAACATAATTACTCATCAAAACCCTAATTCTTATTTAAACATTAATCAATATATTAACCTTAATCTTCATCTTGTAAATTATATATTTAGGTGCTTGTAATGGACACTTGGGATTTATCTTGTAATCTTTTATATCATCTTGAAATGCTTATTTCCATGTGAGTTTTCCTTGTCCCCTTTTTACTTTATTTCACACTATTTTGGGGTGAAACATGATACTTATACATCGTACACTTGTAAACGTTTGAGACTTGTAAGCACATGCAATTCATCTTATTATTTTGTCATGGTTATTTGTGTGTTGTAAGTGTTTATATGAGATACATAGTTTGTTTACAATCATTAACTATTGCTAGCCTGGCGACGTCTTAGATCTTTGGGCCTGACAAGCCTATTTGGTGCTAAAGTCGAGGTATTGCCGACTCCTAGGGGCCGTACGCTTGTGCACTAGGGAACCAAATACACTTAGCCAATCTTTTATACTTGTAATCAAGTCGAGGTTTGGTTGTAACGATATGTGTTCTATAACCTTACTAGCTTATAACCTATGACATGAATTGCTACTTGTAATCTTTTTCATATTATGTATGAAAACCTTGGAAACTCACCAACTATTTATAGTTGACCTTTTATTTTTATCATGTTTCAGGAAAACCCCCAAGTTTTGAAGTGAACTTATGTTGCTGGCATATTCTAGGACTTGGACCTAGTTAATAAACAAAATGATTATGTTTGTTATTTCATTATTGAGACTTATGCTTGTAATGTAATTTTGAAACTTATGTATAATATATTTGGATTTAATAATAGCGTTATGTGGCTGTGAACAATCTTAACCCTCACATCTCGACGTTTCCGCCGTCAAGGTTGGGGTGTGACAGGCTAAATTAGGCTTATTGGGTAGTGGCATATGGGATTAAAGGCCCATAATCAGCCCTTAAGCACCCAAACCAGCCTTCATCTTCCTCATTACAACCCTAGCCACCAAAATTCATAGAGAGAGAAAGTAGAGAGAGAAAGTGAAGAAAACTCAAGATTTGAAGCTTCCAAGGTTAAGAGATTGAAGATCTGGGTGTTGGAGCATCAAGATCTAAGAAAGAAGCAACAAATCCAGGTAAGAATCTACCTCTAAACCCTTCTGTAGATCAAACCCGGATTCTAGGTTTTGGGTTTTGAAAAGTTGCAAAGAATCGCATAAAGGTCACATTTTTACGTATGAAAACATGTATAAAGTTAGATTTAGCCTCATGGATGATAAACTAAGAGATTAGATGTAAAAAGTTATGATTTTGGGTTAAAAACGGTCTGGTTCGTAATTTTTATGCGATCTGCGAAACTGCATATGCATCCAGCGAAATTGCATATTCAATCAGCGAAATTATGAGGACTTCCTGCGTAACTATAGTTTCGCAGGTAGTTTCGCAGACATGGTTTTCCAACGAAAGTTGGGCGAAACTGGCAGCTAAATTGGCAGCGAAGATGCCAGCGAAACTGCCAGCGAAGTTGCCAGTGAAACTAGCAGCGAAACTGCTGGTGAAACTAGCAGCGAAGCTGTTGGCGAATCTAGCTGCGAAATTGCTGATCTTGCAGCGAAATTAGCAGTGAATTTAGGCAGAAATTAACCCCTTTAAGTGTTAGCTTATCTGCAGGCTGTGTAGAGTGATCCTAGCCTTGTAAGCTTAGCCTAGAAGTTATTCGTGGTATCCAGGTGAGTTCTAGATCCCCTATTTATAAGTTTTCCATGCTTTGGGGCTATTATGCATACTAAATTTACGTTTTTAAATGACCAAGATTTTAAGGGGTTTTATCAGGAAGAACGATTTTTCTATAAGTAAATGTGCTATATAAATGTTTAAATATAAAAATTTTTCGCGCTGACCTGGCAGCCCGGGGCTAAAAACGGTCTGTTGCCCCTAGGACCCCGCTGTCTGGGGCTGCCGCCCCCGAACCCCCGCTGTCCCGCGGAGGGTCGGTTATGTTTTATGATGATTAGTACTTGGCAATGTTGTGTACTTAATAAGTTAAGTATTATATATATTAAAGAGGAAGATGATATTAATGAAAAGTGAAACTTAATGAATGTTACCCCCGGGCCCGTTTGATGATGAAAAGTCTTGCAAGCACTATGATAGACTTCACTTATTTGAGTCTGATGTATGATGATGGATCTGTATTCATGAGCGGGCTATGTGCCTCGCAGTGTGGATCAACTGTCGGGGGTTAGCTACCGTATTCATGTGTACCGACAGGGATTGACATTTGTTGTCGATCAACATAGAGCTCTTGCTTTGTGCAATCTCGTTTATGATGAAAGTTAAAGATAATGAAAGATAATGAAAGAATGAAAGATAATGAACATGCTTATTATGATGCAAGTCATGTATGATGTATGCATGGTTATTATATGAAGGATAAAGTTTATATTTTCCTATATTATTTAAAACTAGAACTCACTCAGCGAAGCTGACTTTTATGCATAATAGTTGGTAGGTAAACGCTGATGCTGAGGATGACACATGGAGCTACTTGGGGAGCTATGGATGGCATTATTGTTTATGAAATATTTATTGTAATTTAAGAGCAAGTAACATGTTTTGTTTGAAATTAAAGAACAAATGTATGAGTACAATATGGTTTCTAAGTTTTAAATGAATGTTTAATTATTTCCGCTGCAATGTTTTATTAGTAAACTGATTTTATGCTATGATTAACCAACTGTGAGGCTTCCCGGGAACGGGGCCTTACACCATTGAACCGAAAAATAGATAAAATAGGTTAGAAGGGAATAACATGATAAGTAGAAGAGATAAACAACACAAAAGAGTAAAATTAAAGTAAAAAATGATTAATTTCATTGGGCGAAACTATAATTTCGGTAGGCCGAAAGTGTAATTTCGGCGGCTGAAACTCTAATTTCAGCAGGCCGAAAGTGTAATTTCGACCGGCTGAACTTGTAATTTCGGCAGGCCGAAACTGAATTCAGACATGCAAAACTGTCAATTTCGCACGGGCAGCATGACATTACAGTTTCGCTGAATAATGTGAACTTTCGCACAAAGCACATTTACTTTTGCTGATTGAATCTGCAAAGGTAAATGAACCGACGTATTCAATAATCCTTTTCAATGCAGATAAAACACCGATTAATGTAACTAATCAAGTTTGATTAAGGTGAAGAGGTCCGATTAGGGATAAGAACCGTCGGTGAAACTAGTTGTGTGAAAATGATAAGATAAGTTCACGTAACCCGTTATATAGCCCATAGTTTCGCTGTTAGCGAAACTTTAGTTTCGCTCGGTAAAAGATTAGATCAAAGTTTCTCTAATATGAGCAACATTATCGGCGAACCTATAGTTTCCCTCGACGAAACTACCAGCGAAACAATAGTTTCACTGAAACCTAAAATATTTAACATTTTCTTTTTCATTTAATTATTTAGAATAAAATTTTAAACTGAGACAAAAAAGAATTTAAGACACAAATACGTCCCACAAGACCAACATCATTTGACAAAGAGATATATGAAAAAGATAAAATACTAAAAGAAATAATAATAAAAAAATAAAAGATAAAATAGTAAAGAGGTTAAAGGATATTGAAACACTTTAAACTGAATAGGCTTTCCAGGATTGATGATATATTTGTTCTTTTAAACCCATGCCTTCTTCTTTTAAACAAGTAATTTGCGAATTCCATTATCATGTTTTTGCGGTTATTTTGAAGAAAACTTAAATGACTCGGTCCCCACAGACATTTAGCAAAGAAACTCGTCCTGTCCTCATGATATATTGAACAATATGATTACCCTGCTTGATTTTCCAACGGAGAACACAACAAAGATCTTTTCATAAGAAGCACAGACCTTATTATTTTGAAGAACAAATGATGAGAGCTCCAGGTCTATACTCACGTATAACAAATGAGATGATCATCTAAGCTTAACTGATGCGAGCTTCAGGTCTATACTTAAGTATAATAGAGAAGAACATCACAACGAGCTGATGAGAGCTCCAGGTCTATACTTACGTATAATAGAGGAGATCATCACTCCAAGTCAATGTTCATACATAGCAGAGGAGATAAGCACGTAATATATAGCCTAGAAAAACTTTGACACTTAAACATTTGGATTTCTCTCAAACTCAATTATAGACACTCAAATCAGATGAAGTAAAGTCTTATATAAGAGTTGATAATAATATGATAAGTAGCAAAGATCACACATAAATAATTTTTCAAGGAACTTGTGTATATTACTTCTCAACTCAAAGTTTTACAAGACTCTTACAAGCATGAAACAATAGTTACAATGAGAAACTATATATACTAGATCCTACAGCCGGATATACTTTGATACCAGCTGGAAACATAAGACTAAAGCATATAATACAATGCTAAAGTTAAGGTATCTTAGATAAAGTATTATCTAAGATATGGTAGTCATGACATGTCCATGACTTACCTTTTTTCACTAACTAAAGATGGCAACTGTACTAACTTATAAAGATAAACAATGGAATAAAGTATGGTCAACTACATGGCTTTTGAGAAAACGCCATGCCGTATCTCAGAGGTCTGCAGCGGAGTGTCAGGGAGACCATACTTATGTCCACTGGATAATAGTAGTGTCTTCCGAAGGTAAGTTGGCTTCGGAAGAACAAGTTCTTCCGAAGCCACTTATACTTTAGAAAAGGCTTCTATACTTCCGAGGCTTGAGGACTTCTATACTTTGGAAGTTGACTTCTGATCTGTCATTCTAAGTCTTGATCTTCGGAAGTAAGTTGTTTGTCTTTGGAAGTTGGAGTTTTTCTTCGGAAGTTAGTTTTACACTTTGTCTTCGGAAGAGCTCCTTTTTCCTAAGGAAGTTCCACACTTAGCTTCGGAAGTCCTTTATTTATTGTACCAAAATATTCTAAGTGATTTGGTTTTGGTGCACTAGCCTTTCTAGATCCAACAAACTCCCCCTAGGCTGATGCTACCAAAACCTCACTTGTTTCTTCTTCTCAAAGCTTTCAATACCAGGGACAAAAGATATTTGTCTGTTTCTTTGTTCTTCCCTAAAGTGGTGCTGAGAAGCTTGTACAAGTCATTGGTGGATAGGAGATCCAGTCTATCACTCTAAATGACATGTACCCTTTGTTGCGTCCCCCTGAAAAGAGTTAGTTGACAGGAGTTATAATCATACTCCCATCTAACTATGGATTCAAGTTCAGGACCTTCAACCATTTGTAGAAAGGCTTTGTCTTTGGTTGTTGATCCCTTCCTTTTCTCCTCCTCTCTCAGTTTCAACTCTTCTTCAACCTTGCTCCTAGCAGTTAGCTCAGCCATATGAAGACTGCCTAGATGATTTCTTATATGGGCAGCTACATCAAAGTTTGAAGGGTTGGAGAATGGCCTCTCTGCTAACTCAACAATATCAAATCTGCTCAAGTGTAGCAGAGATGAGGCACTTAGCCTATTGAGCTCTCCATTCTATCTTTCAACAACAAAGTTATGAGAAAAGTCTTCGAACCTCCACTGGATGATCTTCTTCCTAGGTGCAAGAGGATGTCTTGGCACCCGGCCACCTTTCTTGGTATCCAGCAGAGTCACCGGCCTTCTCCTTAACTTCTTTTCTTCCTCATTCAAAGTATATGAATTGAGGCCAAGGAGATTTGCAGCTTGGTCCAATATTCCTCTGGGCAGATCAAGAAATTGATCTCTAGTGAGGGAACATGATGATCCATCAACATAAGTCAAGTTGACTGAATCCTTCTCACAGGAGATATCGCTCAGGGTTGTGCAATTGATTAGCTTTGTCTTGATTGCCTTGAACTCCTCTAAAGTGAGATGTTTAGAAGGTTGAGGGGATGGTTTGAGGGGTTGTTGGGTAGGTTGAGGTGTTTGGGTTCTGGCTAGTGTTTTGGGTTGGAGGATGGGTAGTTTAGGTGGTTGAGGTGAAGAGGTTGGTAGGGGTGATGGTGTAGGTTCAGGGGTGTATGGTTTAGTGGTTGGTTCGGTTTTGATGGGGAATAGAAAGGGTATTGGTTCAGGTTGTGGTTGGGTTTGAAGTTGGGGTTGAGTAGTTGATTTGAAGATCATCCCCTGTCCCCTTCTGTACATCTCCTTCCTCTTCCCCGAGCGAATGTCAGCCTTTATGTCATTAACATGTCGCTGGAGGGTCTTTTTAGACATAGGACCCACTTTCCTGCCAGAGAAGCCATTAGCCCAGAGATAGCTCTTCATCCAGGCCTTCTCACCTATCTTCTTGGCAGCAGCTAGTCCTGCTTCCTCTTCCTTCTTCTTCTTCAGCATCAGCTTTTCCGTGGCAGCTTTCTTTCTCTCTTTCTCTATTTGAACTTGCTCTTTGTTGAAGAGCCATAAGATCGTATCATTGTTGTGTGGAGATAATTCTTTTAGACAGAAACCTCTGGAGGTTAGGAAAGTTATCCTTTCCCTCCTGGGCTGCTGATCAGCTTCTCTTTCTTTCCTCTCCCTTTCTTCTTCAAAGGCCAACCTTGCTGCCTCTTCTCTTTGCTGTTTTTGCAGCAAAGTTTCCTTTTCCAGCTCAACTAACTCATCTAATGGTAGCAGGAGTACATCTTCATTCGCAGCTCCTAGACTGATAAGTCTATCAATGATCTCTAATCTTCTTCTATTGTTGACTGCCTTCTGGTTGGCTGCAACTGCTTTGGTACTGGTAGCTAGTAGTTTTCTAGTTGGAAGCCTACCTTTTCTTTTGATTTTTTCTAACCTTTCTTCCTCCTGAAGCTCTTCCTTAGTCATCTTCCTCTTTCCTTTGATGTCTTAGGAAGTGCTAGACTTTGGGGGTTGTTGGATGGAAGGTTCAGGTTGAGTAGTAGAGATGGAAGCTGGAGTTAATGCTGATGTTTGAGCTAAGGGTTGGGTGAGAAAATCCTCCCTATTAACCTCAGATGCAAGTTCTAGGATTGCATCTATGACTATTAGATTATCGGATAAGGAGAATAGTCCTTCCGCAGCAGCAATCTCAGCTTCGGAAGTTTGAAATTGTTCTTCCGAGGCTTTGAATTGTGCATCGGAAGTCTGTGAGAATGCACTATCTGTCCTAACTCTCTCAGTTGCTAGGCCATCAGTCCTTGTTTCCCCTTCGAAGTTAATCTCAGGTTCCACTTGGACCTTAGGTTGACCAACTTCCTCAATAGTGGTAGAAGGTGCATTTAACCTCTGAAGCTCCTTAGCTCCGAAGTAGATCACAGACAGATCAGGACTTGGCTGTTCAATAAGATATTCCAACGGGAACTTGTTGAAGAACCTATTGAGATCTTGGAGCATCCTTTGATCCATTTGAATTACAACTGGTGGAGGCTCAGGGAAAACTGAAGCTTGTTGCATAGGATATTTTGAGCTTAGGGAAGTGAGAGCTTGACTGTAGGGCTCCTCTTGTCTTTGACTTTGTCCCTAAACACGCTCCCCCTTTTTGGTAGCATCATTCTGAGAGCTTGATGAGCTAGAGGAAGAGGTCAAAGAGACCTGAGTTGGTACGTGCGTAACAGACCTCTCAATCTGTTTCTCAGCTAGTTTGGCCTTGAGATTTTCAATCTCAAGTTGCTGAGTAGCAGACCTATCCTTTAAAGTCCTAACCTTAGATTCAAGATTTGAGGCTTTAGAAAGTAAGTCTTCAATGGTGAGTTGAAGTCTTCCCTCATCTTCTTTTGAAGAATCACGGGGAGATGAGGTAACATACCTTGTATGTTCTTCGTCACCACCAGATGTGGTGTCTTGGCTTTCTCTTGCTCAATGATGTCTCTTTCAGAGTCATCAAAGGGCATGGTTGCCGTAGATTCAGTCTCAGTGATGTTACCACTGTCCTGAGGATCCCTTGAGGCTCCTTCAGTAGTGGCAGCTGAATCTACATGAGTCCCCTCCACATCAGTGGGACTCACCTCAGTAAAGGTTTGCTGATGGGGGCTAGAGATAAGAGATCTCTCTGGGCTCTGTTGATCCTTGATAGGGTGTTATGGATCAACTTCATTGCCCTGAAGAGACATAATCTCTTCATCTGCTCCGATTAATAGGTCAGTAAAGGATATGGAAGTGAAACCTAGTGACCTGGGACTTTGATCAATGTCTAAAGGCATTGAGCCTGTGATGGGGCTGTCCCTTTTTGGCTACTCAAAGGAGTATAGAGACTCTCCCTGAGGGTTTTCAGCTTGGGTTTTGGGCTCATGGGTCTGAGACTGAGGAGACTCAAGACCCATATTGAGGTCAATTGTGAAGGATGGTTGGACCTTAGGCTGAGTGGGAGCCCATTGTTCCACTCTAGCCTTTTTGGGTAGAACATGAGGAGCTTGTTCAATCAGAGAAGATTGAACAAGGGTTCGTTTGGGGCGTCTTTGATAAGTGAAGGTAATGGGTGGAGAAGGTAGATTTGGCAGAGTGAGGGTAGTTGCTGGTGTGGGTTCATCACCTGTGGGGTTAACAGGGATGTCACCAGGAACCATTGGCTCAATCATACCTGGAAGAAGTGCAGTATCTCTTCCGGTGAAGTTGGTGGACACTCTCTTCAAAGTTTTGAAGATGGTCGGCCTCATTTGAGGAACAGTCAGAGCAGCTGCGCAGAAAAGCTTGCTCTGGTCCAGCTCAAAATTGATTATGTGCTGGAGAAACCTGGGATACATGAAGAATGTGTCCCGCTGAAGGTTTGCCATAAGATTGGTCAGCATAAATCTTGAGTAGTTGAAGTGGAGGCTTTTCACCAAACCATGAACTAGGCACCCAAGTTCATATGGGATTTGATCCCATCCCCCAGATTTGTTGGACAAACAGTGAAGAACTACATGCAGCTGGAACTTCCACTTGTAAGAGAAGTTGAATTTGTAGACGGTTGACCTGCTAACATCTCCACCATATCCCATTTGGATATAAGTGTTGTCCAGATCTACTTTGGGGAATTCTGTTGGAGCGCCCACATCATGAAGCTCTAGATGCTCTCTGATGATTTGTCCAGAAATGACCAACTCCTAGCCACAAATGCTCGATCATATGACACGAACCCCATTTAGGGTTTCAATCTGACCATTTGCCCAAAATTCAGACATATGATTTGAGTAAAGCATGGGGTTAACGGTCAGGGCAGTGTAGTAAGAAGATTGGGTTAGAAAGGAGATGATATCTGAGAAGTCGGCATCCCTTGAAGAGTCAAGGAGTGCGACTTGGTTGTGCTGAGGGTTAAGTGCCATTGAAGAAAGTTACGAGAAGATAGTTCGGAATTGGGTAAATTGAAGAGGAAGAAAGCTTTTAGGGCAGTAAATTTGGTAAAAAGGATGAAAGTGATTAGCCGGAGGTATTTAAACGGGTGGAATGGCGGTTTAAAGGAGGTTTGGATAAGATGATGGGAGGTTTCGGTGGATGATGTGACATGGGTGGTAAGGTTAGGCCATATAAATAATCCGACATCATTAACAAAATCCTTTACCTTTTACATAGTGGGGCCCAAAAGATTTCCGTTTCACAGTAAATTTTTTTCCGAGTATAAAGCATTTCCGAAGGTAATGTTCTTCCGAAGGCAAATTTACTTCCAAAGGTAAAGTGGTTACTTCCGAGAGTATATGTTGCTTTTCGAATGGAGAGTGTTACAAGCTTCGGAAGTAGATCTGATATGAAATCAATCGCTTCTTCCGAGACTTAACAGCTCTTCCGAGAAGAAAATTATCCTGGGAGAAATATGCTTCGGAAGATATGTAAAATATCTTCCGAGGGTTAATTCCTATTCGGAAGAATTCATACTTAGATAGAATTTTAGAGAAAGATCTTTTGTAACAGGGCTTAGATTGTTTTGACATAGGACTTTACACATTAAAAGGTTTTCAAATGAGATCAACTAATTAAGGTTTATCATCCCAATAGCTGTAATGAGATATTTAAATCTTTGTTCATCAAAGGCTTTGGTGAACAAGTCAACATATTGTTCATTTGAATCAACTTTGATTAGCTTGATAAGATTTTTCTCATGAATATCTCTAATGAGGTGATACTTGATATCGATGTGCTTAGTCTTGGAGTGCTTTACTGGATTTTCAGTAATGGAGATAGCACTGTTGTTGTCAATGTGGATAGGAGTGCTCATGAAGTTGAATCCGTAGTCTATCATCTGGTTTTGAATCCACAACAGTTGAGCACAGCAACTAGCAGCAGCAACGTATTCAGCTTCAGCAGTTGATGTAGAGACACAGGATTGCTTCTTGCTTTGCCATGAGATGATCCTTCCACCAAGAAATTGACATCCACCAGATGTTGATTTCTTGTTGATATTGCAGCCACCATAATCACTTTCAGAGTAGCCATAGAGATTGAAATCACTATTTCTTGGATACCAGAGACCTAGTTTAGGTGCTCCTTTAAGGTATCTAAGGATTCTCTTGGCAGCAACTAGGTGAGACACCTTTGGCGCAGCTTGATATCTTGCACAAATGCAAGTCGCAAACATGATATCAGGTCTACTTGCTGTGAGATACATCAGAGAACCAATAATCGCTCTATACTGATGTTGATCAGTATCCTCCCCCTCATAGTCAGGGCAGAGATTGTGGTTTCTGGTTATAGGTGTTTTTGCTGCTTTACAATCTTTCATATCAAATCGTTCTAAGATATCATTGACATACATAGATTGACTGATAAAGAACCCTTCCTTCATTTACTTCACCTTAATTCCAAGGAAAAAGACCATTTTTCCCATGGAACTCATCTCAAACTTCTTCTTCATAATGCTCTCAAAGTCTTTACACATTTGGTCATTTGAAGAACCAAATATGATGTCATCAACATAGACTTGAACGAGCAAGATGTCCTTCCCAGACTTCCTTATGAAAAGAGTCTTGTAAATGGTACCTCTAGTGTAACCATTCTTTAGGAGAAACTGAGACAATGTCTCATACCACAGCCTAGGTGCTTGGTGCAGCACATATAGAGCTTTATCCAATTTGCACACAAAGTTGGGATGCTGTGGATCTTCAAATCCCGGAGGTTGGCATACATAGACTTTCCTATCTATATCCCCATATAGAAAGGCATACTTGACATCAAGCTGGTAGATAGTGAAATTCTTGGATGCAGCATAAGCAAGGAAGATCCTAACTGCCTCAAGTCTTGCAACAGGTGCAAAGACATCAGTATAATCGATTCCCTCCTCTTGAGTGTATCCTTGAAACACCAGTCTTGCCTTGTTCTTGATAATCAAGCCTCTATCATCTCTCTTGTTTCTGAAAACACATTTAGTGCCTATAGGTACTTGACCAGATAGTAGTATACATAGGTTCCAAACCTTTTTTCTTTTGAATTGAAGCAGCTCCTCTTGCATTGATTCAACCCAGCTACTATCTTTCAAGGCATCTTCTACCTTCTTGGGTTCCATTTGGGATAAAAAGCATGAGTACAAACAGACATTCCCGTTGTGAGTCTGTCCTCTTGTTCTCACGCCTTCAGAGACTTCCCCTATGATGTTCTCAGCTGGATGCGTGTTGTGAATCCTATGTCTAGGAATCACCTCCAGTTGCAAAGATAAATCCAAATTAGACATATTTTGCTCAGGAGCCTAATACTTGGTCCAGCTGTTGTTTCAAACTCATTCAATGAGGACTGATTGAATGAAAGAGAAACATCATCATTTGTTCGCTGTGAACCAGCATCAACAATTGCCTGTTCCTTCAAGATGTTGCTTTCATCAGCTTGGTGTTGTGTAGGGTCACCTGAAGAGGTTTGAAAGTCAACAAGTGAACTGCTTATTAAAGCTCCACTATCTATTAAGATGGTTATACTATCAGATCTTCCAATAGTGGGAACTTGATTTGCTGCAGCTATTGGAGAACTTGAAATAGGTCTGGGAAGCTCAAACAGTTGATCATCATCAGAGTCACTTTGAGCACCTGTTCCAGCTGAAACATTCTCACAAGATGGTTTAGAATAGTTTGGAAACAATTCTAAATCAAAGATATGATCAGGGCCATTCCCCCTAACACAAGGAGTGTGCTCATTGACTACAATGCTGGAAGATTCCTCAAATTCTTGATTTTTAATGTTATAAACTCTATAAGCTTTAGAGTTAGAGGAATATCCAACAAAGATAGCATCATCTGACTTTTCAGCAAATTTTGCCAAATTGTCTTTTGTGTTAAGTATGGTACACCTGCTGCCAATGAACAGTGGCCACTTGTTCCATAACTCATAAGGGGTTTTTCCATGTGGCTTTACTACAAGGACCCTGTTCTGCACATAGCATGCAGTGCTGACTGCCTTTGCCCAGAATGTTAGAGGTAGCTTTGAATCAGCTAACATAGTCCGAGCGGCCTTAATAAGTGTCCTATTCCTCCTCTCAGCAACACCTTTTGTTGAGGAGTTCTAGGAGCACTATATTGTCTGGCAATCCCTTTTGAGTTACAGAATGAGTCAAGAACGTGGTTCTTAAACTCAGTCCCTTGATCACTTCTAATTATTTTAACCTTGTAATCAATTTGATTTTCTATTTTAAGAATAAAAGATTTCAAACAATCACAAGGCAATATGATTTCCTTCCAATGCTCATTATACTTGTGGGACCAAATAGATCCATGTGCAATAAGTGTAATGGAGTGGTGATGGAGTTAACAACTTTGGATTTATGAGATGCCCTGTGCTGCTTCCCTTTCAAGCATGCAACACAGTTATCTTTGCAGGATCGGGTTTGTCACTTCAACACTTGGATTTCTCTCAAACTCACTTATAGAACACTCAAATCAGATGAAGTAGAGTCCTTTATAAGAGTTGATAATAATATAATAAGTAGCAAAAAACACATAGAAATAATTTTTCAAGGCACTTGTATATATTACTTCTCAACTCAAAGCTTTACAAGACTCTTACAAGCATGAAACAAGAGTTACAATGAGAAACTATATATACTAAATCCTACAGCCGGATATACTTTGATACCAGCTAGAAACCTAAGACTAAATCATATACTACAATGCTAAAGTTAAGGTATCTTAGATAAAGTATTATCTAAGATATGGTAGTCATGACATGTCCATGACTTACCTTTTGTCACGAACTAAAGATGGCAACTGTGGAATAAAGTATGGTCAACTACATGGCTTTTGAGAAAACGCCATACAGTATCTCAGAGGTCTGCAGCGGAGTGTCAGGGAGACCATACTTATGTCCACTGGATAATAGTAGTGTCTTCCGAAGGTAAGTTGGCTTCGGAAGAACAAGTTCTTCCGAAGCCACTTATACTTCGGAAGAGGCTTCTATACTTCCGAGGCTTGAGGACTTCTATACTTCGAAAGTTGACTTCTGATATGTCATTCTAAGTCTTGATCTTTAGAAGTAATTTCTTTGTCTTCGGAAGTTGGAGATTTCCTCCCGTAGTTAGTTTTACACTTTGTCTTCGAAAGAGCTCATTTTTCCTTCGAAAGTTCCACCACATAGCTTCGGAAGTCCTTTATTTGTTGTACCAAAATATTCTAAGTGATTTGATTTTGGTTGCACCAGCCTTTCTAGATTCAACAAACTCCCCCTAGGCTGATGCTACCAAACCCTCACTTGTTTGTGCTTCTCAAAGCTTTCAACACCAGGGACAAAAGATATTTGTCTGTTTCTTTGTTCTTCCCTGAAGTGGTGCTCAGAAGCTTGTACAAGTCATTGGTGGATAGGAGATCCAGTCTATTACTCTGAATGACATGTACCCTTTGTTGCGTCCCCCTAAAAAGAGTTAGTTGACGGGAGTTATGATCATACTCCCATCTAACTATGGATTCAAGTTCAGGACCTTCAGCCATTTGTAGAAAGGTTTTGCCTTTGGTTGTTGATCCCTTCCTTTTCTCCTCCTCTCTCAGTTTCAACTCTTCTTCAACCTTGCTCCTAGCGGTTAGCTCGGCCATATGAAGACTGCCTAGATGATTTCTAATATGGGCAGCTACATCAGAGTTTGAAGGGTTGGAGAATGGCTTCTCTGCTAACTCAGCAATATCAAATCTGCTCAAGTGCAGCAGAGATGACGCACTTAGCCTGTTGAGCTCTCCATTCTCTCTTTCAACAACAAAGTTGTGAGAAGAGTCTTCGAACCTCCACTGGATGATCTTCTTCCTAGGTGCAAGAGGTTGTCTTGGCATCTTGTCACCTTTCTTGGTTTCTAGCAGAGTCACTAGCCTTCTCCTTAACTTCTTTTCTTCCTCATTCAAAGTATCTGAATTGAGGCCAAGGAGATTTGCAGCTTGGTCCAATGTTCCTCTGGGCAGATCAAGAAATTGATCTCTAGTGAGGGAACATGAGGATCCATCAACATAAGTCAAGTTGACATAATCCTCCTCACAGGAGATATCGCTCAGGGTTGTGCAATTGATGAGCTTTGTCTTGATTGCCTTGAACTCCTCTAATGAGAGATGTTTAGAAGGCTGAGGGGATGGTTTGAGGGGTTGTTGGGTAGGTTGAGGTGTTTGGGTTCTGGCCAGTGTTTTGGGTTGGAGGATGGGTAGTTTAGGTGGTTGAGGTGAAGAGGTTGGTAGGGGTGATGGTGTAGGTTTACGGGTGTATGGTTCAGTGGTTGGTTCGGTTTTGATGGGGAATGGAAAGGGTATTGGTTCAGGTTGTGGTTGGGTTTGAAGTTGGGGTTGAGTAGTTGATTTGAAGATCATCCCCTGTCCCCTTCTGTACTTCTCCTTCCTTTTCCCCGAGCGAATGTCAACCTTTATGTCACTGACATGTCGCTGGAGGGTCTTTTCAGACATAGGACCCACTTTCCTGCCAGAGAAGCCATGAGCCCGGAGATAGCTCTTCATCCAGGCCTTCTCACCTATCTTCTTGGCAGCAACTAGTCCTGCTTCCTCTTCCTTCTTCTTCTTCAGCATCAGCTTTTCCCTGGCAGCTTTCTTTCTCTTTTTCTCCATTTGATCTTGCTCTTTGTTGAAGAGCCATAAGATCGTATCATTGTTGTGTGGAGATAATTCTTCTAGAGAGAAACCTCTGGAGGTTAGGAAAGTTATCCTTTCCCTCTTGAGCTGCTGATCAGCTTCTCTTTCTTTCCTCTCCCTTTCTTCTTCTAAGGCCAACCTTGCTGCCTCTTCTCTTTGCTGTTTTTGCAGCAAAGTTGCCTTTTCCAGCTCAACTAACTCCTCTAATGGTAGCAGGAGTACATCTTCATTCGCAGCTCCTAGTCTGACAAGTCTATCAATGATCTCTACTCTTCTTCTGTTGTTGACTGGCTCTTGGTTGGCTGCAGCTGCTTTGGTACTGGCAGCTAGTAGTTTTCCAGTTGGAAGCCTACCTTTTCTTTTGAGTTTTTCTAACCTTTCTTCCTCCTGAAGCTCTTCCTTAGTCATCTTCCTCTTTCCTTTGATCTCTTCAGAAGTGCTAGACTTTGGGGGTTCTTGGATGGAAGGTTTAGCTTGAGATGGAAGAAAATGAGTTTCAAAAAGTGATAGGATCAAATGTACCAATATGTGATGATGTATGAACACAATTCAAATAAGTACAAACAACGTAATCAAATCAAGCAAGATATTAACAAAATTCATAGTTTCATTAATATCAAGCAAAGACAATTACAAAGTAAGTAAGCAGTCTCGTCTCTCCTAACTGCTACAAGTCTAAGCTATTTATAATGAAACAAAAGGAACTAACAAAATTACAAAACTAGTCCCTATACTATTACAAATAGTAAAAAGACACATAAAGACAACATTATAATCTTTCTAGAGAACTAACAATACTCCCCCTAAGATTTACATGGTCTTCGGTCTTCAAAATCTTCAATCTTGTTTTCTTTTTATCTTTTCTTCAGCTTTATCTTTCATCTTCTATTTCATTTTTCAGCTTTTATCTTCTATCTTCATCACTTAAATAAATTTTCAGGTTCTTCTTTGATCTTGAACATTGGCTTCTTTGTATACATCTCCTGTTCTTTCAAAGCATTAGCAATAGCAGACTTAAATTTGCTAGCAAGAATGCCTTGTTATGGTTTTGCTTCATTTGTCTTTATCTCCATTTTGCTCATTCTTTCCAATGTATCTTTTGATAGACATGAGATATCAATATTAGCATATAACTCAATAGGATTTTGACTTTCCTTTGAGTATATTTCTAATACTCCTTTTCTTGAAATTCTCATAAATTCAATGTCTTTGATGTCTTTCTTAACAATGTTTGCATAAGCAAGAGCATTCCTTAATGATATTCTTTCCATTGCATCATTCATCACATTGATGATGGAAATAAAATACTTCTTATCTTGCTCTAAAATTTCTGGAGATACCTTTTCAAACTTTTGCACAGACAAAAATTATATATAACTTGGATGCAATAGTTTCAGTTCAAAAACTCCAAATAATGTAATCATATCCTTATCCCATTGTTGATTTCGGACCAGTTTAAGCTCAAAAGTCACAGTGTTATAGAACCATCTGAGAATTGGCTATGACTTTTGATTACCATCAATCACTTTTAGACTAGGAGTTGTGACTTTTTCAAAATACTTGTCACAAAATTCTATCATTAAATGTTCTTCTTCAGATTGTAATCTTTTAAGCTTTTTGTTTTTCTTTAAAGTAGCAAAGTACTCCTTGTATTCTTGATCACATCTTGTTTGAAGAAACTTACTTGATCTATCCATTCCTCTTCTCAATAATTCTATCATCATCTTACCACGTTTAGAATCAGATGGATTAATCAGAGGTAATCTGTTTAACTCTTTCAAGTCTTGCACTGGAAGTTTAATGATGCTTGAGTAAAAATGATATACATCACAAACTGCATTTACTCTTTTTATCAAAAATGCATCAAATATCTCATCATACTTCCATGCTATTATCTTTACTTGGTTTGTGAAATTAGGAGCAATCATAGCATTTAACAACTCAGCAACCGATTGTCCTCTTTGTAATACATTTCTCACTAAGTCTCAAGTAGATCTGGCATTATAAAAAATTTGTCTTTGTTCGGAAGTGGCTTTATAAGCTTGCCTTTCAGGATCAGAAAACATTTTAATCAGATCTTTTCTGCTATCATGAGCATCTGATTTTCTTGCCATCTGTTTAATCTCTTGAGGCTTCAACATTCTTGTTCTTTTGGTAATCTCAAGGTATTGAGGATTATCAGTATCAAGAATGATCATCTTCTTTGATTGTTTTTTAGTTTCTTGAAAACTTCTAACAAGATTCCTCAAAGATACATATTGTAATCTTTTCAATTTCCTCCATGGGTAATTCCTAGCTTGCAACCAAGACCTTAAAGCTGGAATACTCATATTATCAGGATCAGGATGGTGCAGCTCAGAGCTTGATAATTCTTCTACATTATTACTTTCTTTAGCTCTATTCCATTCACATTGTTCTTCCATTACAATCTCATTTGGATCAATAGGAGAAACTGACTCTGCAGTAATGCATTTCTCATATCATCATTTATTTGAGAAAAAGTCAGTCCATCCAAAAATACTCTATTGTATTTCATCTTCACAAGGTAGTTGTATCTATCTTCAAAGTCTAGTGGAATTTCATCTTGATCTTGAGTTGGTTCTTGTGAAGAGAAATTTGATACAAATTGAACTTCATCTATGTCTTCTTCATCTAAGACTTCGTCATACCAGTCATCATTGTAAAATTCTTCAATGTCTTCTAAAGCTTCAATTTGTTCTTGAATGTTTTGCTCTCAATAGTTTCTTCTATTCTTTGTAATTTTAAAGATGTCTCTGTTAAAATTGTATCTGGTACATCATCAAGTTTCCTTTTGCCTTTGATCACCTCAGGATTCTCTTCAACAATCATCTCAGAACTCATCATTTAATCTGGTTAGATAGGCTTTTGAGATTCTTTTACCTTTATTAATTCATCTTTCAATTTTTCATTTTCATTAGATAATTTCTTGAATTTCTCTTCAAGAATGTCATAATCCTTTATCATAACTTCAAAATTTTTGATAACATCTTCTTTGTCTTTTGCATAGCTCACAAGCTTTTCATCTTTCAGTAAATTTTCTTCATTCAACTTAAAATTTTCATCCTTTAACTTTTGAATTTCCGTTTCAAGAGATATATTCATCTCTTTCAATCTTTCATTCTCAACTTTTCATTCTTTAATTTCTTTCTCTTTAATCACATTTTCTTCCTCAAATTCTCCATCTCATCTATATCAACTATCTCCTCTGTTTGTACTGACACATTGTGTGTTGTACTCATAGGAATTTCTTCAACATTTTCAGTCACTTCAGCTTGAAACACTGGTTCAAATAACAGATCATTCATGAAATCAAAATCAAAAGTTTGATTTTGTGAATCTTCTTCATGTACAGAATCATCATGAATATGAGCATCAATAGTTTCTTCAGCTAAGTTCTGAGTTTCATTGACATTATCATTATCATTCCTTTCATCAATAGCTTCTTGATGTGCTTCAAGTGCACCATCATTACCATCATCATCATCATTATTATCATCATCATCATTATTATCATCATCATCCTCATCTGATGAGCTTTCAGTACCTTCATCATCAGTTTCTTAATCATCATCATCAATCATATCATCTACAACATCCTTAATAAGATCATTTGGATCTATTGGTTCATCTTCAGATAAATGATAGTGTTGTTGATTGATGTCTACTTCATCCATAGCTACATTCCTTATATAATTGAATAATGGAATGTTTTGAGCACCAGTAATCATAGCAAGTCTCTTATACACAGCTGCAGACATGTGCTCTAATTGCAACTTATCTCCTTCAACTCCTTCAACATATAAATCTAGATTCTCTTCATTAATGAGCAGTTGGAGAAATCTTGGATACATCAAGTATTTGTTTCTCTTTCCTCTATCAAGATTGAATATGAATCCATTCATTAACCACTTTGCCATGTTAAACCTTCTGTTTGTGGCTAGAGCAATGATAGGAGATGCAATGTCCACTAGGAATGAATCCTAACCAGCGCTTCTTTTGGACATGCAATGTTGAAATATATAACACAACAATTTCCAGTGTTTATATACTCTTGCTCTAAAGAATTGTTTCTTAGGAAAGTGATCAGGATGACTCATTTGTAGAAATACATCTCTACATTCATTGAAAGTATACTCATATAAGTCTTCTGGATCATTTTCACCAAGTTTAAGAGCTGTTCTGATTGCTTGTTCAGACACTTCAAGCATTCTATCAGATGTAATGAAAGCTCTTAAAACTTTATGCCCTTCTTCAACCCTTTCTATTTTTGCTGTTCTCCAGAATCTTTTGATTAATCTTGCATTAATCATAGGTCTTGCACACATTTCATAGACATATTTTGATCTTAGCAGAAATCGTATAATCTCTTCATAACCAACAGCTTCTCTGTTTTCCTCATCTAAGAATGCAGCAACATTATGTTAAGGCTTAAAGTTCAAAGCTGCCATCTGCAAAACATAGAGGAAAAGAATATTAGAACATTAAAATTTTGGATCTATTGGTTCATCTTCAGATAAATGATAGTGTTGTTGATTGATGTCTACTTCATCCATAGCTACATTCCTTATATAATTGAATAATGGAATGTTTTGAGCACCAGTAATCATAGCAAGTCTCTTATGCACAGCTGCAGACATGTGCTCTAATTGCAACTTATCTCCTTCAACTCCTTCAACATATAAATCTAGATTCTCTTCATTAATAAGCAGTTGGAGAAATCTTGGATACATCAAGTATTTGTTTCTCTTTCCTCTATCAAGATTGAATATGAATCCATTCATTAACCACTTTGCCATGTTAAACCTTCTGTTTGTGGCTAGAGCAATGATAGGAGATGCAATGTCCACTAGGAATGAATCCTAACCAGCGCTTCTTTTGGACATGCAATGTTGAAATATATAACACAACAATTTCCAGTGTTTATATACTCTTGCTCTAAAGAATTGTTTCTTAGGAAAGTGATCAGGATGACTCATTTGTAGAAATACATCTCTACATTCATTGAAAGTATACTCAGATAAGTCTTCTGGATCATTTTCACCAAGTTTAAGAGCTGTTCTGATTGCTTGTTCAGACACTTCAAGCATTCTATCAGATGTAATGAAAGCTCTTAAAACTTTATGCCCTTCTTCAACTCTTTCTATTTTTGCTGTTCTCCAGAATCTTTTGATTAATATTGCATTAATCATAGGTCTTGCACGCATTTCATAGACATATTTTGAGCTTAGCAGAAATCGTATAATCTCTTCATAACCAACAGCTTCTCTATTTTCCTCATCTAAGAATGCAACAACATTATGTTTAGGCTTAAAGTTCAAAGCTGCCATCTGCAAAACATAGAGGAAAAGAATATTAGAACATTAAAATTTTTATTAATGAATTTCATTTCATATGAGTTTGCAATTTTGTAATATTGAATTCAATTTTGACTTATGATTTTGACTTTTGAATTATGAATTTAATTTGTGAAATCTTAAAATTTATTCATTTTGTATCTATCATATTATTAATCAATTATTTAAATTCTGATTTATCTACTTTTTATTTAAAAAAAAATTATTATTTTTTATTCAAAAATTGATTTTGTCTGTTCATCTCCTTCTTCTTCCTTCGAAGAACTGACTGATCAATCTATAACCAATATCATTCACAATTTCAGTCGATGCACTATATATCAAATTGCTCGAAATTTGATACATATCAACAATCCAGAATCAATTTTAGATATAATTAAGATTTGATTAGTTAAACTTTGAATGTTATAGTGTTCGAACGCCCGAATAGCAGTGGAACGACTATGCCAATCATCATGTTTTAACCAAAATCTACTGATTTGAATCACAAACCTACGTTTATAAACTCAAATAATATCTAACAATCAACAAGTTTTGTTACAATCATCGAGAATCTGAGACTTTGACGACGACTGAGAGTCGATAGTTCAGATATTTTTTTTGGAGAATTTTTGAGTGTGAATGAGAAACAAGTGTAAGTATTCAATTTATATTAAGTGAAATTTTAGACGCTTGAGCACTGTTTGTGCGTATGAAACCCTAAAATTCACAAAATAATGAGACGTATGAGCACTGTTTGTGCGTTTTGACTCAGACGCATGAGAATTGTTCAGCCGCATGAGCACTGTTCAGCCGCATGAAGTTCCTGAAACGTCTAACTTGTAACACTTTAAACATTTCAACACTGTGTAGACGCATGAGTCATTTAAAACGTCCATTACTTTGTTAAAATTAGACTCATTATCACTGTTTAGGCGCATGGATTTCAGAAAAACGCCCAAACACTTGGTTAAAATCATGGACTTATTGCAACCATTTAGACGCATCGGAATATGAAAAACGCCCAAAACACTTGTATAATTCATGAAAATTCACCATGCTCCTATTTAGACGTATAAACACTATTTAGGTGCATGAGTTGACTTTGAGCAGGCTTTCATGAGTCTTACACTTGTGTTTTTCAAAATTCTTCACCTGCACACTGTTTAAACATATTAGTAATATTTCATACTAATCTTTAAACATTTTGAGCATATTTTTGAATTTCCCAAAATTTTCCTTTTAGTCCCTAAAATTTGAACTTTTTACATTTTGCACACTCAATTTTAATTTTTAACAATTTTAAATCTTCACTTGTTGTTTAATTTTTTTTAAATTTATCTTTACCTTCATTTTAGTCTCAATACAAAATTAAATATCTATTTTTCAACTTTTGAAAGAAGCATTTTCACTTGCAAATTTATATAGGTTCATATTATCATTTTCAAAAGTTACATTATCAAACTCACATACACTTTGAACATATAGCATCATCCTTTCAATTCAACATTTTAACTTTGATTTTGATTTTCTGAGAAAAACTCTTCCATTTATTACTCTCCCTAAACTTTTAAGTTTGAACAACTTATAAGTTTCCTAAGGTAACATAATAAGATCATCCATCTCATTGTTACATTGCTTTCACACACAGAAAACATTCATAAAATCAAAATCAAAGCAGAATCAAAATCTCATATAAACAAAAGAATTAATGTCTGCAGTGAGATAATATCAATGAAGATCAGCACATTAAAATAAAAAAAAATTATGAATAGTCATAGACAATGAATAAATCCTGATCAAGTGTGTTCCAGGTCAGTGATATCACAGCAAAGGAGACACAAGATCAAAGGACAGAAAATGAGTGTTTTTGACAAAATATCAACTCACTTACTTTTTCAATTCTTGGATTGATTAGGTTATTTTTAGATATGACATGATGTACATCAATACAGAGACTGAGAGAGCTCAACTATCATCAAGACATGCAAGAAAGAACACATACTCAACTTGTTACCTGAAACATATGTATCACCAGAGTTCATGTTACTTAAATTAATAGAGAATGATCATGGATAACCATTTGATCAGCTCTAACTATTCATTTGAATAGTTTGTGCACAATGGCATCTTTTGCATCAAAGAGAAAATCCAAGTTTGTAATGACTTACAACAAAGGATATCTCAGCACTTTAGGTCTATGATGACTCATAACAAAGAAGTGATACGATGCTTGTAACAGATCTCATGATTAATCACATTACCATCAGGTGTTAGTGGTGTAACTTAACAAGCAATCAATCTGATAAGCCAATACATCTCAACAGTACTCAGATGAATACACACAAGCATAAAGATTTAGTGTAATCACAAGAATTTACTTTTTCAGTATAGTAGCATGATATTGTCTACACATCATATTTGATCATGTCAGACTTTATTAATGAGTGAAATATATAACTGATCTCACTAATGTACTATCATTTCTCACATATTGCATAAACATATTCTTTTCTAACAATAAACTGACAATTAGAAAAAGACTCTATTTTTTTGGAGTTTTGTTTTATACTTTTGTATTTGGTTTTTCTAAGAAAACAAAAAACACAAACACACAAAATACAAACAGGCAATTAAAATTGAGAGGATCACTTATGATGATCTTTTGATTTAGAGAGTTCACATATGATTAATAAGACCAATTGACTCCACGAAATACTCAAACCGTCCTGGTAGGAAGGCTTTAGTAAATAAATTCGCCAACTGTTTTTCCGTTGCAATTAGAATCAATATGATTAATCCTTTTTCAGAGTTATCTTTGAGAAAAGGATATCGAATTTCGATATGTTTTGTTTTTGAATGTTGAACGCGATTAGCTGTAATGAACATAGCAGCAGTGTTATCAATGTAAATAGGTGTTTTAAGAAAATTTAACCCATAATCCAGTAGTTGATTTTGCAACCAGAGGATTTGAGAACATTCTGCTGATGCAACAATGTACTCAGCTTCTGCAGTTGAAACAGTGACATTTGTTTGTTTCTTACATTGCCACGAGACTAATCGGGGACCAAGAAATTGACACCCACCCGAAGTAAATTTTCTATCTTGACAACATCCACCATAATCACTATCTGTATATCCATGTAGTTCAAAGTTACCCTCGTAAGGATACCAAAGCCTTAAAGCTGGTTTACCTTTGAGATACCTTATTATCCTTTTGACAGCAATTAAGTGAGATTCTTTCAGGTCTGATTGATACTTGGCACAAAGACAAACAACATACATAATGTCTGGCCTAGATGCAGTAAGATACATCAAAGAACCAATTATTGATCTGTATAAAGTTTGGTCAATAGATTTTCCTTTTGGATCAGGTTCAATCCTGGTGTTAACATCTGCTGGAGTTCGTATGGACAGACAGTCATGCAACATAAATTTCTTCAAGAGCTTGTCAACAAACTTCTCTTGATTGATAAAAATTCCATCGTCAGTTTGCTTGACTTGAAGTCCAAGGAAGAAATTAATCTCTCCCATAGAACTCATTTGGAACCGAGATTTCATGATTTCTTCAAATTCATTGCACAGTTTTGGACTGGTAGAACCAAATATGATATCATCAACGTACACTTGTACACATAAGAGATCATCCTTATCCTTCTTTATGAATAAAGTTGGATCAATTTTCCCTCTTGTGTATCCATGTTGGATTAAGTGTTGTGATAATGTCTCATACCAAATTCTAGGGGCTTGATGAAGTCCATATAAAGCTTTACTCAGCTTATATACTCGATGTGGAAATTCTGCATCCTCAAAGCCTGGAGGTTGCTTCACAAACACATCGTCAATGATAGGACCATATAGAAATGCACCCTTTACATCCATTTGATACACCTTAAATTTCATGAATGAAGCATAAGCCATGAAAATTCGAATGGATTCAAGTCTTGCAACTGGTGCAAACACTTCATCATAATCTATCCCTTCTTCCTGTGTGTATCCTTGTGCAACAAGTCTTGCTTTATTCCTTATTACTACACCACGATCATCAGTCTTATTTCTAAACAACCATTTCGTGCATATAGCATTTTCTCCTTCAGGTAAATCCACTAGATTCCACACTTCTTGCTTGTGAAATTGAAGTAATTCTTCTTGCATGGCTTCTATCCAACCATTGTCCTTTAATGCTTCGGTAACATTTTTCGGAACAATTTGAGAAAGAAAACAAGAGTATAAGAACAAGTTTGCTTGTTTTGATTTACTCCTTGTTGTTCTCTCATTCAATGAACCAATAATCTGAGAAATTGGATGATTCTTGTGAATACGAGATGTTGGAATGAATCCTAACCAGCGCTTCTTTTGGACATGCAATGTTGAAATATATAACACAACAATTTCCAGTGTTTATATACTCTTGCTCTAAAGATTTGTTTCTTAGGAAAGTGATCAGGATGACTCATTTGTAGAAATACATCTCTACATTCATTGAAAGTATACTCAGATAAGTCTTCTGGATCATTTTCACCAAGTTTAAGAGCTGTTCTGATTGCTTGTTCAGACACTTCAAGCATTCTATCAGATGTAATGAAAGCTCTTAAAACTTTATGCCCTTCTTCAACTCTTTCTATTTTTGCTGTTCTCCAGAATCTTTTGATTAATCTTGCATTAATCATAGGTCTTGCACGCATTTCATAGACATATTTTGATCTTAGCAGAAATCGTATAATCTCTTCATAACCAACAGCTTCTCTGTTTTCCTCATCTAAGAATGCAGCAACATTATGTTTAGGCTTAAAGTTCAAAGCTGCCATCTGCAAAACATAGAGGAAAAGAATATTAGAACATTAAAATTTTGGATCTATTGGTTCATCTTCAGATAAATGATAGTGTTGTTGATTGATGTCTACTTCATCCATAGCTACATTCCTTATATAATTGAATAATGGAATGTTTTGAGCACCAGTAATCATAGCAAGTCTCTTATGCACAGCTGCAGACATGTGCTCTAATTGCAACTTATCTCCTTCAACTCCTTCAACATATAAATCTAGATTCTCTTCATTAATGAGCAGTTGGAGAAATCTTGGATACATCAAGTATTTGTTTCTCTTTCCTCTATCAAGATTGAATATGAATCCATTCATTAACCACTTTGCCATGTTAAACCTTCTGTTTGTGGCTAGAGCAATGATAGGAGATGCAATGTCCACTAGGAATGAATCCTAACCAGCGCTTCTTTTGGACATGCAATGTTGAAATATATAACACAACAATTTCCAGTGTTTATATACTCTTGCTCTAAAGAATTGTTTCTTAGGAAAGTGATCAGGATGACTCATTTGTAGAAATACATCTCTACATTCATTGAAAGTATACTCAGATAAGTCTTCTGGATCATTTTCACCAAGTTTAAGAGCTGTTCTGATTGCTTGTTCAGACACTTCAAGCATTCTATCAGATGTAATGAAAGCTCTTAAAACTTTATGCCCTTCTTCAACTCTTTCTATTTTTGCTGTTCTCCAGAATCTTTTGATTAATCTTGCATTAATCATAGGTCTTGCACGCATTTCATAGACATATTTTGATCTTAGCAGAAATCGTATAATCTCTTCATAACCAACAGCTTCTCTATTTTCCTCATCTAAGAATGCAGCAACATTATGTTTAGGCTTAAAGTTCAAAGCTGCCATCTGCAAAACATAGAGGAAAAGAATATTAGAACATTAAAATTTTGGATCTATTGGTTCATCTTTAGATAAATGATAGTGTTGTTGATTGATGTCTACTTCATCCATAGCTACATTCCTTATATAATTGAATAATGGAATGTTTTGAGCACCAGTAATCATAGCAAGTCTCTTATGCACAGCTGCAGACATGTGCTCTAATTGCAACTTATCTCCTTCAACTCCTTCAACATATAAATCTAGATTCTCTTCATTAATGAGCAGTTGGAGAAATCTTGGATACATCAAGTATTTGTTTCTCTTTCCTCTATCAAGATTGAATATGAATCCATTCATTAACCACTTTGCCATGTTAAACCTTCTGTTTGTGGCTAGAGCAATGATAGGAGATGCAATGTCCACTAGGAATGAATCCTAACCAGCGCTTCTTTTGGACATGCAATGTTGAAATATATAACACAACAATTTCCAGTGTTTATATACTCTTGCTCTAAAGAATTGTTTCTTAGGAAAGTGATCAGGATGACTCATTTGTAGAAATACATCTCTACATTCATTGAAAGTATACTCAGATAAGTCTTCTGGATCATTTTCACCAAGTTTAAGAGCTGTTCTGATTGCTTGTTCAGACACTTCAAGCATTCTATCAGATGTAATGAAAGATCTTAAAACTTTATGCCCTTCTTCAACTCTTTCTATTTTTGCTGTTCTCCAGAATCTTTTGATTAATCTTGCATTAATCATAGGTCTTGCACGCATTTCATAGACATATTTTGATCTTAGCAGAAATCGTATAATCTCTTCATAACCAACAGCTTCTCTGTTTTCCTCATCTAAGAATGCAGCAACATTATGTTTAGGCTTAAAGTTCAAAGCTGCCATCTGCAAAACATAGAGGAAAAGAATATTAGAACATTATAATTTTGGATCTATTGGTTCATCTTCAGATAAATGATAGTGTTGTTGATTGATGTCTACTTCATCCATAGCTACATTCCTTATATAATTGAATAATGGAATGTTTTGAGCACCAGTAATCATAGCAAGTCTCTTATGCACAGTTGCAGACATGTGCTCTAATTGCAACTTATCTCCTTCAACTCCTTCAACATATAAATCTAGATTCTCTTCATTAATGAGCAGTTGGAGAAATCTTGGATACATCAAGTATTTGTTTCTCTTTCCTCTATCAAGATTGAATATGAATCCATTCATTAACCACTTTGCCATGTTAAACCTTCTGTTTGTGGCTAGAGCAATGATAGGAGATGCAATGTCCACTAGGAATGAATCCTAACCAGCGCTTCTTTTGGACATGCAATGTTGAAATATATAACACAACAATTTCCAGTGTTTATATACTCTTGCTCTAAAGAATTGTTTCTTAGGAAAGTGATCAGGATGACTCATTTGTAGAAATACATCTCTACATTCATTGAAAGTATACTCAGATAAGTCTTCTGGATCATTTTCACCAAGTTTAAGAGCTGTTCTGATTGCTTGTTCAGACACTTCAAGCATTCTATCAGATGTAATGAAAGCTCTTAAAACTTTATGCCCTTCTTCAACTCTTTCTATTTTTGCTGTTCTCCAGAATCTTTTGATTAATCTTGCATTAATCATAGGTCTTGCACGCATTTCATAGACATATTTTGATCTTAGCAGAAATCGTATAATCTCTTCATAACCAACAGCTTCTCTGTTTTCCTCATCTAAGAATGCAGCAACATTATGTTTAGGCTTAAAGTTCAAAGCTGCCATCTGCAAAACATAGAGGAAAAGAATATTAGAACATTAAAATTTTTATTAATGAATTTCATTTCATATGAGTTTGCAATTTTGTAATATTGAATTCAATTTTGACTTATGATTTTGACTTTTGAATTATGAATTTAATTTGTGAAATCTTAAAATTTATTCATTTTGTATCTATCATATTTATTAATCAATTATTTAAATTCTGATTTATCTACTTTTTATTTTAAAAAAAATTATTATTTTTTAATCAAAAATTGATTTTGTCTGTTCATCTCCTTCTTCTTCCTTCGAAGAACTGACTGATCAATCTATAATCAATATCATTCACAATTTCAGTCGATGAACTATATATCAAATTGCTCGAAATTTGATACATATCAACAATCCAGAATCAATTTTAGATATGATTAAGATTTGATTAGTTAAACTTTGAATGTTATAGTGTTCGAACGCCCGAATAGCAGTGGAACGACTATGCCAATCATCATGTTTTAACCAAAATCTACTGATTTGAATCACAAACCTACGTTTATAAACTCAAATAATATCTAACAATCAACAAGTTTTGTTGCAATCACCGAGAATCTGAGACTTTGACGACGACTGAGAGTCGATAGTTCAGATATTTTTTTTTGGAGAATTTTTGAGTGTGAATGAGAAACAAGTGTAAGTATTCAATTTATATTAAGTGAAATTTTAGACGCTTGAGCACTGTTTGTGCGTATGAAACCCTAAAATTCACAAAATAATGAGACGTATGAGCACTGTTTGTGCGTTTTGACTCAGACGCATGAGAATTGTTCAGCCGCATGAGCACTGTTCAGCCGCATGAAGTTCCTGAAACGTCTAACTTGTAACACTTTAAACATTTCAACACTGTGTAGACGCATGAGTCATTTAAAACGTCCATTACTTTGTTAAAATTAGACTCATTATCACTGTTTAGGCGCATGGATTTCAGAAAAACGCTCAAACACTTGGTTAAAATCATGGACTTATTGCAACCATTTAGACGCATCGGAATATGAAAAACGCCCAAAACACTTGTATAATTCCTGAAAATTCACCATGCTCCTATTTAGACGTATAAACACTATTTAGATGCATGAGTTGACTTTGAGCAGACTTTCATGAGTCTTACACTTGTGTTTTTCAAAATTCTTCACCTGCACACTGTTTAAACATATTAGTAATATTTCATACTAATCTTTAAACATTTTGAGCATATTTTTGAATTTCCCAAAATTTTCCTTTTAGTCCCTCAAATTTGAACTTTTTACATTTTGCACACTCAATTTTAATTTTTAACAATTTTAAATCTTCACTTGTTGTTTAATTTTTTTTTAAATTTATCTTTACCTTCATTTTAGTCTCAATACAAAATTAAATATCTATTTTTCAACTTTTGAAAGAAGCATTTTCACTTGCAAATTTATATAGGTTCATATTATCATTTTCAAAAGTTACATTATCAAACTCACATACACTTTGAACATATAGCATCATCCTTTCAATTCAACATTTTAACTTTGATTTTGATTTTCTGAGAAAAACTCTTCCATTTATTACTCTCCCTAAACTTTTAAGTTTGAACAACTTATAAGTTTCCTAAGGTAACATAATAAGATCATCCATCTCATTGTTACATTGCCTTCACACACAGAAAACATTCATAAAATCAAAATCAAAGCAGAATCAAAATCTCATATAAACAAAAGAATTAATGTCTGCAGTGAGATAATATCAATGAAGATCAGCACATTAAAATAAAAAAAATTATGAATAGTCATAGACAATAAATAAATCCTGATCAAGTGTGTTCCAGGTCAGTGATATCACAGCAAAGGAGACACAAGATCAAAGGACAGAAAATGAGTGTTTTTGATAAAATATCAACTCACTTACTTTTTCAATTCTTGGATTGATTAGGTTATTTTTAGATATGACATGATGTACATCAATACAGAGACTGAGAGAGCTCAACTATCATCAAGACATGCAAGAAAGAACACATACTCAACTTGTTACCTGAAACATATGTATCACCAGAGTTCATGATACTTAAATTAATAGAGAATGATCATGGATAACCATTTGATCAGCTCTAACTATTCATTTGAATAGTTTGTGCACAATGGCATCTTTTGCATCAAAGAGAAAATCAAAGTTTGTAATGACTTACAACAAAGGATATCTCAGCACTTTAGGTCGATGATGACTCATAACAAAGAAGTGATACGATGCGTGTAACAGATCTCATGATTAATCACATTACCATCAGGTGTGAGTGGTGTAACTTAACAAGCAATCAATCTGATAAGCCAATACATCTCAACAGTACTCAGATGAATACACACAAGCATAAAGATTTAGTGTAATCACAAGAATTTACTTTTTCAGTATAGTAGCATGATATTGTCTACACATCATATTTGATCATGTCAGACTTTATTAATGAGTGAAATATATAACTGGTCTCACTAGTGTACTATCATTTCTCACATATTGCATAAACATATTCTTTTCTAACAATAAACTGACAATTAGAAAAAGACTCTATTTTTTTGGAGTTTTGTTTTATACTTTTGTATTTGGTTTTTCTAAGAAAACAAAAAACACAAACACACAAAATACAAACAGGCAATTAAAATTGAGAGGATCACTTATGATGATCTTTTGATTTAGAGAGTTCACATATGATTAATAAGACCAATTGACTCCACGAAATACTCAAACCGTCCTGGTAGGAAGGCTTTAGTAAATAAATTCGCCAACTGTTTTTCCGTTGCAATTTGAATCAATATGATTAATCCTTTTTCAGAGTTATCTCTGAGAAAATGATATCGAATTTCGATATGTTTTGTTTTTGAATGTTGAACGCGATTAGCTGTAATGAACATAGCAGCAGTGTTATCAATGTAAATAGGTGTTTTAAGAAAATTTAACCCATAATCCAGTAGTTGATTTTGCAACCAGAGGATTTGAGAACATTCTGCTGATGCAACAATGTACTCAGCTTCTGCAGTTGAAACAGAGACATTTGTTTGTTTCTTACATTGCCACGAGACTAATCGGGGACCAAGAAATTGACACCCACCCGAAGTAGATTTTCTATCTTGACAACATCCACCATAATCACTATCTGTATATCCATGTAGTTCAAAGTTACCCACGTAAGGATACCAAAGCCTTAAAGCTGGTTTACCTTTGAGATACCTTATTATCCTTTTGACAGCAATTAAGTGAGATTCTTTCAGGTCTGATTGATACTTGGCACAAAGACAAACAACATACATAATGTCTGGCCTAGATGCAGTAAGATACATCAAAGAACCAATTATTGAGCTGTATAAAGTTTGGTCAATAGATTTTCCTTTTGGATCAGGTTCAATCTTGGTGTTAACATCTGCTGGAGTTCGTATGGACAGACAGTCATGCAACATAAATTTCTTTAAGAGCTTGTCAACAAACTTCTCTTGATTGATAAAAATTCCATCGTCAGTTTGCTTGACTTGAAGTCCAAGGAAGAAATTAATCTCTCCCATAGAACTCATTTGGAACCGAGATTTCATGATTTCTTCAAATTCATTGCACAGTTTTGGACTGGTAGAACCAAATATGATATCATCAACATACACTTGTACACATAAGAGATCATCCTTATCCTTCTTTATGAATAAAGTTGGATCAATTTTCCCTCTTGTGTATCCATGTTGGATTAAGTGTTGTGATAATGTCTCATACCAAATTCTAGGGGCTTGATGAAGTCCATATAAAGCTTTACTCAGCTTATATACTCGATGTGGAAATTCTGCATCCTCAAAGCCTGGAGGTTGCTTCACAAACACATCGTCAATGATAGGACCATATAGAAATGCACCCTTTACATCCATTTGATACACCTTAAATTTCATGAATGAAGCATAAGCCATGAAAATTCGAATGGATTCAAGTCTTGCAACTGGTGCAAACACTTCATCATAATCTATCCCTTCTTCCTGTGTGTATCCTTGTGCAACAAGTCTTGCTTTATTCCTTATTACTGCACCACGATCATCAGTCTTATTTCTAAACAACCATTTCGTGCATATAGCATTTTCTCCTTCAGGTAAATCCACTAGATTCCACACTTCTTGCTTGTGAAATTGAAGTAATTCTTCTTGCATGGCTTCTATCCAACCATTGTCCTTTAATGCTTCGGTAACATTTTTCGGAACAATTTGAGAAAGAAAACAAGAGTATAAGAACAAGTTTGCTTGTTTTGATTTACTCCTTGTTGTTCTCTCATTCAATGGACCAATAATCTGAGAAATTGGATGATTCTTGTGAATACGAGATGTTGGAATCTCATCACATTGAACATTAACATCCAGATTTGTTTGGTTTAAGTTGGAAAGCTGGTGTAACAAATTAGAAGAATGTGGATTGAAGTTTGGAACTTGAGTCGGTGAGTTAATAAAGTAATCAAAGTTACCAGTATCAACTGCATCACTAGAGATGGATGATGTTCCAGACTCAGGTTGCACAAACTCATTACCATCATTAGGAATAGGTTGTGAGTCTTCCTGATCAAAATAGACTGAATGATCTGAAGATCTATTAGCATGAATATTGTCATTGAATCGTATTGTTGAGTCCTTGAAAAATGATAAAAATGGGTAGCCCGAGCTAGAATCATCTGGGTTGTCAGAATCTGAATCTTCACTGAAAGATCCAAGATCTCCTCTAGAGTTCTTCTTACCTGTAGAATCAAGACAATTTGATTGATTAAACAAGTTAGATTGAAGAGAGTTTGATAATGAATCTAAATCAAATAACCAGGAAGGACCATTTGAAACTGATGGAAAAGAATTTTCCAGAAATTTAAAGTTGAATGTTTCAAGAATTATATTTGTCCTAGAGTTGTACACTCGATAGGCTTTTGAAACAGATGAGTATCCAACAAAAAATCCATTATCAGATTTTGCTTCAAATTTTCCTAACTGATCATTTGAATTAAGAATCATAACAGGACAACCAAATGATTTTAGAAAGTTTATGTTGTGGTTTTCTGCCAAACATTAACTCATATGGAGTTTTCATTTTATGTTTCACAAGTAAGATTCTATTCTGAACGAAACACGCAGTTGATATAGCTTCATCCCAAAAAGTGATAGGAAGTTTTGCATCAGCTAACATAGAACGAGCAGCTTCAATCACTGTTCTATTCTTCCTTTCAGCAACTCTATTTCGTTGAGGAGTTCTGGGAGCACTGAACTGATGAGCTATCCCTTTCTGTGCACAAAACATTTCAATGTTAGCATTTTTGAATTCCGTTCCATTATCACTTCTTATTATTTTCACTTTATTTTCTAATTGATTTTCAATGTTAATGATAAATTCTTTCAGTAAATCAGCCGTTTCAGATTTAGCATACAAAAAGAAAACCCATGAAAATCTTGTATAGTCATCAATGATAACTAGACAATATGATTTTCGACCAATACTCTTGACATTTGTTGGTCCAAAAAGGTCCATATGTAACATTTGAAGAGGTTTGGAAGTTGAGTTTATGAGCTTGGTCTTATAAGACGCTCTGTGTTGCTTTCCCTTCAAACATGCTGAGCAGTGATCAGTCGTTGCAAACTTCTTAGATGGAAGTCCAATGACATGATTACCTGATACAAGCTTGTTCATATTCTTTAAATTTGAATGTCTGAGACGTCTATGCCAAAGCTCGCTTTCATCATTTGATGCTTTAGCAATTAGGCATGTTGTTTCAGTTGAAGGATCAACTTGAGACATATCCAGCTTGTAAACATCTCTATCCCTTTCAGCTGTAACAATTACCCAATCTTTGCTTATCTGAAAACCTTGCTTCAAAACATAACAGAATGAATCATCAAATAGAACAGAGTATGATTTATCACATATTTGGGATACACTTAAAAGATTAAAGTTCAACTGTGAACAAAAGTTGACTTTGTCAAAGCTTATTATCCCATTTGATATTGTTCCTTCTCCTGTTATTTTTCCTCCTGCATCACCACCAAAGGCGACGTGTGTTCCATCCTTTAACTTAAAATCTTGTAACAAGGCAGGATTGCCTGTCATATGCCGGCTACACCCACTATCCACATACCATGTATTAAGTGGTCTTGTTGGGCGTACCTGCACAACAAGAAAATTAAGATGAGATATCCACCCAAAGCTGAGATGGTCTTGGGTTTTCCAAATTTATCAACAATGGTAAATTGTTTGTAATGAAGATTATTCAAATCAGGTTTATTCTTGATGAATTTACCAATCTTGTTTTGAAAATTGTTTAGAAAATTGTTTGAGTTATTTTTGAGAACATTCATACCATCTGATTGATCAATTTTTGACATGTATTGATGACTAACTTTTTTATTAGTCATTCTTACAGATCTTGGTATGAATTGTTCTTGCACATTTTGTTTAGATCTCACATAATTGTTCTTTTGAAAAGATCTCAAGCCTAAAGAAGGTTGATTAGTTAAATTTTGAAATCCATCAGTTTGATTTCTCATATATTAAGGATTAACATAACCTTTGCTCATGTTTGAATTTGCAAATCCTCTAGTATGTGATCTCTTTCTAAAATAACAATTTGCAGTATTATGAGTCTTCTCATCACAATAAGTACAATATTTGTTAAAATAACAATCTGCTGTGGAATGATTTCTCATGTCACATATGTGACAGTACTTGTTGAAATAGCACTCAGCAGTATTATGATTTTTCATATCACATATTTCACAGTACTTTTGTGGAGTTAAAATCAACTGTTTGTTAACTTTTGACATTGACACTGTATTTGATTCATTTTTATATTTTGGTGTCAAATAGTTAAACTGTTGTTTTTCATTTTTCATATTTTGATTTTTTGCCAGATTATTTTGCATCTATTTAACATGAACTTCCTTCTTGAATTCATTAGAAACAAATCTTTTTGCTACAGCGGAAGCCTTAGAATCTGAACTTGATTTCAGATCAGAGTGAGATTTTTTCATAGTATTTACCTTGTTGTTTTGAAGAGAATTCATATTTAACAAACCGGCTGACACAAATTTTTTCGGTTTAAGTTTTGTTACCTGATTTGTTGCTTTGATCAACTTTTTTGAACTTTTGTTTTGTTCATATTTTGTTTTTGATGATTTCTTTCTTCTTCTTTAATTCTTTGACTTAGAAGAACTTGGTTTACTTCCAGATTGAACATCGTCAGAAGAAGATTCTTTTTCATATTGAACTTGTTTTAGATTAGTAGTCTTTGAATCTTCTGATGTTCCTACCTGTTGTTTATCTTTATCCTTGCTTTGAACTTTCACTTCTTCTAATACAAAATAAATTTGATCAGAAGTGTTTTGTTTTGTTTGTTTTGGTTCATAAGATTTTATCTTGATTGGATGACCATTTTTAATCTTTTCTTGATCATTTTCAACAAAAACTTGTACATTTTCCTTTTCTTCTTCTGAATTCTTGGTTTTGACCTGAAAAGCTTTAAGTTTAGCTTTATTCTCAGGAGAATGATCATGTGTATTAAAGTTCTCTGGTAAAGTGTTTGTGATAGATTCAAGCATAGGTTCATGAGTGAAACCTAACCCTGCTTTCTGTTTATCTTTTCTCTCACTTATCAGTTTTTCTACAATCATTTTTGAACTTTTTACTTTAGCAAGATCCATTTGAGTAGCAGCATGTGCTATCTTCTCCTATTCAAGATTTTTGGTGATCTCTTCCAATTGTTTAGAAAAATATTATAATTCTTTCAGTATTTTGTTCCATGAAGTTTGAAGAGAAATAATGTCACACCCCGGGCCCAGGTAGGGTGGGACGTCACAGACTAGCAACATCATATGGCAGCGGAAACAAACCATTACAAGAGCTCAAAGGAGAGAATATCACATCGCATTAAAAGCTTTTAAAAGATACTGGGGCTAGAAACAGATCCAGCCCCCAAATGAGTTATACAACCAACATAGAAACAAATTGTATTTTTCTCAACAGATATGTAAAATTGTTCAAATTGTTCATTAAGTAAAATCAGCCAATGCCATGGTCACGAGGATAAGTCTAGGTCTTCACAACAGCTAGGACTCTTCATAAATTACCTGAAACATGCTCAAAAAGAAATTTGTGTCAACTAAAAAGTTGGTGAATTCAAGTGGTTAAAGTTTAAAACAAAAAGGACTTAACAAATCCTCATTTGATAAAAAGGAATGAATCATAGTTTCAACAACGTGGGAGAATCATAATCAACCCTGCACTAAGTCCCGGTTGGCCTCTTCTAAAGTTATGTTTAACCGGATATTCCCGAAGGAAGAACTGAGCCCCAAACCAGTGAACCATACCTGCCCGGATGGTTCACCATAGTTTCTTAACAAACCTGTCACATGCCACAAACGACCCCTCAGGATCTCAGTGGGGTACCCTTCCTGGAACGGAAGCCACTGTGTGTGGGGGATTCCCCAAATAGATCTATCCATATAAAACAAGCGGTTCACGAAAGAATTAATGATCATGATATAAGTATCAGCAGGTAACCATAAATCCCACATACAAGCACCAAGTAAAGCACAAATATAGTTCATGAATAACAGAGCATGTTTCATCCCAAAACAGTAGTAAAAAGGGGGATCACTAGAACTCACCTTAGGAGTTAAGTCAAAAATAACTCTTCGCGTGCCGGGAATGTCTCAAGTCTAGCACCCTAACATGAATATATTAAGCGATAAGCTACTGCTCTAAACTTATTTAAGGTGCAACATGAGTGTCAAAATTTAGTTATCGAATAAGGCTTTGATTTCGCGAGGGTTTGTATAAAAAGTTTCCTTTTATGGCAGGTCATGGTTTCTACATATAATTTAGTATTTTATAACATTAAGTTAATGCTCAAAAAGAAATTTGTGTCAACTAAAAAGTTGGTGAATTCAAGTGGTTAAAGTTTAAAACAAAAAGGACTTAACAAATCCTCATTTGATAAAAAGGAATGAATCATAGTTTCAACAACGTGGGAGAATCATAATCAACCCTGCACTAAGTCCCGGTTGGCCTCTTCTAAAGTTATGTTTAACCGGATATTCCCGAAGGAAGAACTGAGCCCCAAACCAGTGAACCATACCTGCCCGGATGGTTCACCATAGTTTCTTAACAAAACCTGTCACATGCCACAAACGACCCCTCAGGATCTCAGTGGGGTACCCTTCCTGGAACGGAAGCCACTGTGTGTGGGGGATTCCCCAAATAGATCTATCCATATAAAACAAGCGGTTCACGAAAGAATTAATGATCATGATATAAGTATCAGCAGGTAACCATAAATCCCACATACAAGCACCAAGTAAAGCACAAATATAGTTCATGAATAACAGAGCATGTTTCATCCCAAAACAGTAGTAAAAAGGGGGATCACTAGAACTCACCTTAGGAGTTAAGTCAAAAATAACTCTTCGCGTGCCGGGAATGTCTCAAGTCTAGCACCCTAACATGAATATATTAAGCGATAAGCTACTGCTCTAAACTTATTTAAGGTGCAACACGAGTGTCAAAATTTAGTTATCGAATAAGGCTTTGATTTCGCGAGGGTTTGTATAAAAAGTTTCCTTTTATGGCAGGTCATGGTTTCTACATATAATTTAGTATTTTATAACATTAAGTTAATGATATAAGGTAAATATGTTGTTCAAGTGATTATTAGTTTCATAAGAGTTGGTTACAAAATTTGGTAAAAATTTTACAGTTTAGTCCCTCAAGTTTCAAAATTGACAGTTTGTACCCTCAAGTTTGGTTTCTTGTTCTTTATGAAACTTGAGACCAAAAATCATGTTCTTAGAGTAAAACTTGACTTATTATTGAGTGATTGTTCCAGATTTCCAGAATATGGATCCAGTTTAAAACCTATGCGTTTAACGTTCCCGGTTGCGGTAAAACCGGAGAGTTTTAACGGTTAATTTAGGATTTCCATAAATTTGAGTCTTGGACCAGTAGGTATCATCTTAAGGATATTTGTATGAGTTTTAAGTCCTTTAATTGTGAAAATTTTCCTTTAATAGTTGAAAGCCTCGTTTTTACGTATAACCCGTTAAAACGCGTTTTTAACCGAATTTGACCATTTAAAAGTTTGTTTGACCAATATTTCAAATTTTTTAAGTCTTTTATCACTTATCTTGATGAAATGACATGGTTTTTATAAATCTTAGCTTTAAACTCCTTTTTCTTGGATTTTTCTCAAAAACGTCCCCCGGTTAGTACCCGTTTCTAGTTAAATCGCCATTTAATTTATTCTTTTGACCATTTAAATTACTAATTGACTCCTGAACACTTTATTAACCATTTTTAATCCTGGAATACTTTTCAAGATGGTTTAATCCATGTTTTACTATTTTTAAAGTTGTTTTACCATGTTTCGGGTCCCGTAAATGACTAATGTGGGTCTAATCTTAACATGTCTTTAATTTCCAGAGATTAACCATTTATCACGCACTTTATATTCATCAAAACTTTCTGAAATCATGTCCTAAACTCACGGCTAGGTTACCCAACACAACAATGAACCATCAACTTAGTGACTTAGCCATAACCGACCATAACACATGTGTAAATCCGTACAACTTGTGTTGAAACATTACCAAGACCTTATTTAACTTTAATATCACATTATTAGGGTGTTCCAAAGTCGTTCATGAGCAGGTTGTAAACCTTGGTTGAGAGGGTTTTCAAACAAGTGCTTAAATAGTATTATTTCATGTAGAAAGAAGGTTTTTAAGGTGTAACTCCTGCTATAACCACATGTTCATGGTGTATATTCATTTGTAACTTTCAAAACAGGTTATTAGGAGTCCATTAAACCATTAGCAAAATTACAAGTTTTGCTTTCAAGGGTTACAAGATTTACAAGTTAGATGGTGCCAAACGCCCAAAAAGAGGGTTTTCATGGTGGAAATCGGTTTCCACCTCAATAATGACCAATATAACGAGTGAGATACCTCTTGTGAAGTTGATAGCTCCTCAAGAACAAGATAATGGTGTTGGGTTTCTGCTACAACAAAGAGAAGAGGTGTTTTTAAAAGAGAAGTGAAGAAAACACATGAAATGACCATTTTCGGGTGACATGAAGCTTACACTTGGTATTGTGTAGCACCCACTTATTTATTATTTTGAAGCCGACGAAGGAAGAAAAAAAATAAAGTCCAAAGTCAAGGGACCAAACTCGCCAACGAAAGAAAGTCGGGCGAGTGGGAGTATATAAGGGAGAGGGCAGCCCTTACCCTCTCCCCTATACTCATATTTTCAGCCATATAGAGAGGAGAAGAGAGAAAGAAGAAGAAAAGAGGAAAAAGGATCGGTTCGTGTGATTCGGGTGGCAAAACTCGTTGTGTAGCAAGCCAAATCAAAGCCTTGTCGTTGTGCTTGTTTGTGTGAGTTCTAAGACCCCACTTTTACTTGTTTTCAACCGATTTTGGGGCTGGAAAGCATCAAAAACCTGTTTTTGTGTGTATGTGTTTGACCCATTTGGGTGTGATGTGTGTGATGCGTTTCATGTATGTTTCCGGGCTTGTGTGTGCTTGTATGGTGTTGTGGTATGCATTCCTAAGGTCTAGGATGATTGATTTAGGCTTAGAATGGGTTTGGATGAGCTTGGAGGCCGAAAATGGCAGATTGGGTTCGGGATGAACTTCATTCTGCACTAGCTAGGGCTAGGCGACCGAATGGAGGCCATACGGCCGATTGAGAGGCGATTGAGGGTCATTCGCACGATTGGCATTCATTCGCACGATTGAGGGTTCAATCGCACAACTAAGGTTTCATTCGCACGACTGGGAGTCCAGTCGCATGGGGAGTCATACGACTGAGGGTTCAGTCGCATAAGTGCTTAGTCGCATGAGTTCATTAGCATGAGATCAGTCGCATAGGTGCTCGTTCGCATTAGTCCCATCCGCATGAGGTCCATACGCACGACTGGATGTCCATTCGCATAGATGTTCATCCGCATGAGTCCAATCGTATGATGTTCAGTCGCATGGAGGCCATGCGACTGAAGGGTGTCCATATGCACGAATAGGGCTGTTGCACCCGAAGGAAAGTGTAGTTAGACTTCTGGCATTCGGGGGAAAGTGCAGATGTAAGTTTTGACGTAAAGGTTCCCGTAAGAGCATGTAAGATAATTGTTATGGCCTCAGAAAGCATGTAGGGCATAATGATGATGATGTTGCATGTTTATGCATAATGCATGTTATGTATGTATGATGTTGCCCTGTATGTCGTGATGTTGATGCATGTTAATGTTCCTTAGTATGATATATGTTTATCTTTCCTATGCCTTTACGTGTTATGGTAATGAATGAAATGAAGTATTATGTAACGTAAAGTGGAAAGAAATGAAATGTCTTGCATGCATCGGATAACGGGTCCTTCTTTGTGATTGACCATTTATGTAGAACCTCTACCGCTTACCCCTAGTACTGTGGCATACGCTCAGCTGTTCAATTATTGACTTCGGCCCAGTAGCTAAGACTGATCAGGGTGTAGCACATGGTATTGGTACGGATGATATCCGATGCGCAAGTAAAGTTATATGGAACGAAGGAATGAATGAATGAAGGGGATATAAAGATGTTATCTATGTGTACGTATGATGTGTGATCATGCAAAAGTAACGAATGGTTTAAATGAAAGTAAAGTATGTTTTATTACAAAACTAGAACTCACTCAGCAACACTGACTTTTTATATGTTTTCCAGTTGGCAGGTAATGATTGCTGAGGATGGCACAGCAAGGCTACTCGGCTCATTTGGGATGGCATCCATTTATAAAGCTTTTGTGATATAATGCAAACTTGTTTTTTGTAATTGGATAATGATGTATTATTTGGCAAAAGTGTTTATGATAAAATGAGATGTCATTTTTGAATGTTTCCACTGCAATATTTTCATGAGACAAATCTATTTATATGTTTTATGCGCGATGAATGACCAACTGTAGGCGTCCCGGGAACGGGTCCATACATATTGTTCATGTTTTGGAGGGTGTAGATGGTCGAGAGTGGTCTGGAATCCTTGGAAGAAGCTGGAGAACTCGAACAAATGTTGTAGGGTCTCGGATTTTGCTATAATCAAGCACCAAATCTTCACAAAATGGCACCTTCCCGCTTGTTTGAGCTTGGCCGATGGATGTATGGTATTATTCTTCGAGTATGGGGGCTGAAATGGAGCTCAAACCCGTGGTGTGTCTGTGTTTCTTGAGAGAAACCGAGAGAAGAGAGTGAGAGAGTGATAGAGGCTTGCATGAATGAGGAGTGGAGGTTGAAGGTGGTGGTATGTAGTGGGGTAGTAGTGTGGTGATTGGGGGAGAGGGGGGCGGTCGATATTTGGCCTTTAGTGGGTCAATTTCAAATAAATTTTAATGTTAAATAATATTATGCGTAGTATTAATTTGTAGTATTGGGTAGTATTTTAGGTGGTAAGGTTTAGTTAATTGTTAAGTGTTGTGCATGCACATACATGTCTTTGACCGAATTATGAGTGTGTATGCAGACATTTTAATTGTTTCATTTCAGATTTAGGATTGCAAGGGTGGCTAGTTAACATTCTAGGGACACCAAGTTTTAAAAAGTAAAACTTAATCACATGAAATCACAAAATGGAACAAATAGCAAAAGATGATTCCAAATTCGCTGATAGGGTTGGATTGTCTCTATAATTAGTACTCATAAGACGGGTAATGATGCCAGTAGATTAGGGTTAGAATAACGACCTAGAGGCTGGTTGTCACATTCTCCCACCGTTTAGGAAATTTCGTCCCGAAATTTTAGCCTCGACTAGAATCTGAACGGGTGGGTTTAAAGAGGTGTGGATAGTTCTTCCTCATCTCATCTTCACGTTCCCAAGTGAATTCAGGCCCTCGCTTTGAGTTCCATCAAACCTTGACCTTGGGTATGTGGCTCCGCCTGAGTTGCTTGACCAAGCGGTCCGTGATCTCCATGGGCTCTGAAGTTCAGCTTGTCATTGATTCTTGCTTCTTTCAACGGTAGCTCCAGGGTTTTGTCTACCATGCACTTCTTCAAGTTCGACACATGAAAGGTGTCGTGTATGTGGCTCAACCTCTGGGGTAGTTTCAATTTGTAAGCCACTAGGCCAATTCTTGCCAGTATTTTGAATGGTCCAATGTATCTTGGGCTTAACTTTCCTCTCTTTTCGAACCTCACGGTTCTTTTCCATGGTGCTACCTTTAGCATTACCATGTCACCCACTTGAAACTCTTAAGGTTTCCATCTCCTATCAGCGTACATCTTCTGCCGGTCTCTGGCTGCCCTTAGTCGCTCCTTAATTTTAAAAATCTTGTTAGTGGTCTCCAACACGATGTCGGGTCCCATTACTTGGCTATCACCAATCTCATTCCAGCTCAATGGTGATTGGCATTTCTGGCCGTATAGAGCCTCATACGGAGCTGCTTTGATACTTGCGTGGTAACTAATATTATAGGCGAATTCCACCAAAGGGAGATGGTTGTCCCAGTTTCCGCCAAAGTCAATCACGCAAGCTCTTAGCATATCTTCCAACGTTTGATTACTCCTTTCACTCTGACCGCGGTGCTTAGATCCAAACGGGTTCCTAAAGCCTGCTGAATGATTTCCAGAAACGAGAAGTGAAACGGCTATCACGGTCAAAGATGATCGACAAAGGCACTCCATGCCTAGTTACTATCTCGTCGACATATAGTTGGGCCAATTTGGTCAAGTCGTAGTCTTCTCTAATTGACAAAAAGTGAGTTGATTTCGTTAGCCTATCCACTATCACCCAAATAGCATCATGGCCTCTAAACGTCTGGGTAACTTTGTAACAAAATCCATCGTGACATTATCCCATTTCCATTATGGGATTTCGGGCTGTTGTAACGTTCCTACGGTTTTTGATTTTCAGCTTTTACCATGGCACAGGTTAGACATTTCCCAACGTAAACAGCGATTGATTTCTTTATTCCAGGCCACCAGAAAAGTGCCATTAGATCCTGGTACATCTTATCACTTCCAGGGTGAACCGAATACCTAGACTTGTGTGCTTCATCGAGGATTACCTCTCGAATTCCTCCGTGCTTCGGCACCCATGTTCTCCCTTCGTACTTGTATGTACCATCGTCCCCTGTCTCAAATCGCTTTTCCATTCCGGTTAAACCTTCTTCTTTTAACCTTTCTTCCCTTAATGCTTCGTTTTGAGCTTCTTTAAGTTTTGCGATAAATTTGGTATACACACTCATCCCTAAGGCTCGTACATGAAGAATCTTCTCTCTCTTCTTTCTGCTCAACGCATCTGCCACAACATTGGCCTTACCGGGATGGTAACGGATTTCACACTCGTAGTCATTTAACAGCTCGACCCATCTTCTCTGACGCATGTTTAGCATCTTTTGGTGAAGAATGTGTTGCAAACTTCTATGGTCAGTGTAGATGATGCACTTCGTGCCATAGAGGTAGTGCCTCCACATTTTGAGAGCAAACACCACGGCACCCAATTCCAGATCGTGCGTCGTATAGTTCTTCTCATGATCATTCAGCAGTCTAGATGCATAAGCAATGACCTTGTTGCGTTGCATCAACACACATCCTAGTCCTTGACGCGAAGCGTCACAATAGACCACGAAGTCTTCTACTCCATCCGGAAGGGCAAGGATAGATTCACTACACAACTTCTCCTTAAGCATTTCGAACGCCTCATTCTGCTCTCGTTCCCACACAAAGGTTGTGTCCTTCTTGGTTAGTGCGGTCAAGGGTTGCACTATGCACGAGAAGTCCTTTATAAACCGTCGGTAGTATCCGGCCAGCCCTAAGAATTGCCTTATCTCCGTGGGGGTTTCAGGAATCTTCCAATCCTTTATAGCCTCAATCTTGGAAGGATCGACTTGAATCCCATTCTCATTTACCACATGCCCTAAGAATTGAATCTTACGCATCCAGAATTCACATTTAGAGAATTTGGCATATAGTTGCTCATTCTTGAGTAATTCAAGAATTAGCCTGAGATGCTTCTCGTGCTCGTCTTTACTATGGGAGTATATCAGTATGTCGTCGATAAACACGATCACAAACTTGTCGAGATTAGGGCGGCAAACGCGGTTCATGAGGTCCATGAATGCTGCTGGTGCATTAGTCAGTCCAAATGGCATGACTAAATACTCATAGTGTCCATACCTAGTTCGGAAGGCTGTTTCGGGTATGTCCTCTTCTCTTATCTCCAGTTGGTGGTAACCTGACCTCAAATCTAATTTGGAGAAATAACTGGCTCCTTGCAGTTGATCAAATAGGTCATCTATTCTCGAAAGAGGGTAACGGTTCTTTATGGTCAGCTTGTTCAGTTCCATATAATCAATGCACATTCGCCGAGTTCCGTCTTTCTTTTTCACAAACAGTACCGGGGCACCCTATGGAGAGACACTCGGACGTATGAATCCCTTGTCCAGTAGTTCTTGAATTTGCGCCATCAGTTCCTTCATCTCAGGTGGGGCGAGTCGGTACGGTGCCTTGGCTACTGGTGCAACACCAGGCAGCAAATCTATCTGGAATTCAACTCGTCGGTTCGGGGGAAGTCCCGGTAGGTCTTCCGGAAACACTTCTGGGTATTCAGAAACCACAGGAATATCTTCAATCTTCTTCTCCTTTTGGGTTTCATCACATAAACTATGAATGCTGGGCATCCCTTCATTAAGCTCTTGGTAGCTTTTAAGTGGGATACCATGGGGTATAGGGTGTTTCTCCTTTCGCCTTGTACCACTAACACTTCTTTGTCGCTCAACGGTATCTTGAGTAGACGCTCATCACATACGATTTCGACTCTATGCTTAGCTAGCCAGTCCATACCAACAACCACATCGAATCCTCCTAACTTAATGGGCATCAGGTTTATCCTAAATGTATTTCCCTTTAGATTCAGCGAGCAATCCTTGATGACTTCTTTAGTTTCTAAAATGTTACCATCAGCTAATTCTACAGTAAACGTATCGCTCAAGGCACACGCGTTTAAGTCAATCAAAGGCCTAAAATTACTAGAGACAAAACTAGCAGTCGCTCCAGTATCGAACAGAACAGGTAGTAGGATGATTGTTTACAAGGAACGTACTGTTAACCACATCAGGTTCCCTACGAGCTCCAGCTGGGTCCATAACGAATGCTCTTCCCTTTGGCTTGTTGTGCTTGGCATCCTTGTCTCTACCCAGCTTAGGACACTTGTTCCTCATGTGCCCTGGATCTCCAAATTCATAGCATTGTTTTCCTGGTGTGTAAGTGCAGTCTTTGATTAAATGACCTGTTCTCTTGCATCTGAAACAGGGCATCGGGTTACATTCCCCTTGATGGTGTAGTTTGCACTTGTTGCAAAACGAGCTTGTCCCCAAGTACAGTCTCCGGGTCTTGCTTCCCTGATCATCGCGCCTCGCACCTTAAGAACTCTTCCTACCTGACCCGCTACTACTTCCAACCGCTCTCTTTACTTCAAACCACTTTCTTTTCTCACGAACAAACTTCCTCTTGTCATCAGCCCTAGCTTGCTCCGTCCATCCAGCCCTAGCTTGGTCATCAGTCAAACTGCTGGTAATGTCAACCGCAACTTGTAGGGTTGAAGGCTGGGAGGAATGGACCATTCCCCTAACTCTCGGGTGTAGCCCCCAGATGAATCGTGCTACACCTTTAGATTCGGGTGTCACCAGATGGGGAACCAGTCGGGATAGGGCTAAGAAACGATTGATATATTCCGTTTAGTTGGGACCTTTCATTTCCAGACTTAGGAATTCTGTATCCAGCTTCTCGAGTTGATTGATGGGGCAATACTTACTAGTCATCAGTTCCCTGAATTCTGTCCAACTCATTCGGTTAGCCAAATTTCTTCCTCGGGTTTGAGTAATCGACTTCCACCATTCAAGAGCTGATCCCTTGATGGATTGTGATGCGAACCTCACCATATGATCCATCTTGCACTCGCTAATGTCCAAGACAGCTTCCATTTCGTCTATCCAACTGTAAGTCTCTATAGCACCCTCGGTGCCGTAGAAGTCCTTAGGCTTACATGCCATGAAGGTCTTATAGGAGCATCCGTTCTTTAACGCCTCGGCTTCCTCGTCGTGGCCCTCGTTGTTCCCTGGCCGATCATTACCATTAGCATTATCCCGATCAGCATTGATCTGAGCGATAATGGTCGGGATGGCGTTAGCCAGTTGCTATGCTACGACGTTAGCAATTCTCTCGTCGTTTTCTAGATTAGCATATTCCCTTTGGGGAGTTCCTGGTGGAGTTGGTTGGTTTCCAGTTTGTCTGGCTTCCTCACGACGGCCCCTAGTGGCTCCTCGCCGTCCAAATCGTGTTCCTCTACGAGTCGGCATTCTGATAGTATCACAAATATATTTGTTTAGCATCTCAAAATTTGTTTCGAATAACTTATGCATCAATACCCTATTACACCATGCCTCGGGAAGAGGGATCATGGCGTGCACATATATATACAACCCACTAAGAAATTCTTACAAGGTCCAATTCAAAGCGTAACATAACAATTAGGTAATTGTTCAGAAAGGGGCACAGACCAATTACAAGGCACGACACAACATATTGCAATTCAATTTAAATAGCCCAATAACCTAGCATCCGAATAAACAGTTCATAGATAAACAGAGGTAGTAGTATCATCCAGCAAAGTTAAATCAGAGTCAAGCTCTTACAAATTAGAAGGTGCCATCACCCCCATGATAATAATAATAATAGTATCGAATAATAATTCAAATAGTTTCCTTCGACTGTCTAAAGACAGATAGTTCCGCTGCTTACCCCTGCTCTCACATCCACTTTTTCTTCAGCCATCCAAACCATCCTGAGCTCTTCTTTCCGTGCTCCTGTTCCAACCGCTGCACCCCTTGTGTAGCCATCATAGCCTGGAATTGAGCAGACTGGGAGGTCCAGGGGGCGTGCTGAAGAGTCAACTCGTGACGACGAACGGTCTTCAAGATTTCATCCAGTGTCGCATCAGAGGGTCCTACGTCGCTTGCCCGACGGCTCGACTGGGAGTACCTATCACTAGCCAGTACGCTAGGGCCATCATACATGTTGTGCCTCGGTGGCATCAGGTGTTCATCACGTGGGTCAAACAGCGGAGGTGCCGGTGTCGGAATCCTAACATGCGAGGTAGGAGGAGGAGGCATCCTAAAGGAGACTGAGGATCCTGGCCTAACACTCATGCGTGGACTGTTGACAACACGTGCACCCCTATTCCCTATAGGTGGGATGGGTGAGTGGGTAGAAGCAGCTACATGAGGAAAGTGGGAACACGTCCGGCTCCTGGATGGTGATGTGGAGGAAGAGTCCTCAGAAGCTTCAGTGTCATCTGATGTGACGGATATCCATCCTGGATGTTCGCATCTCCCGAGGTATGCCTCATACTCAGTCTGAGGCTTCGCCCTTCCTAGGGTCCCCATAGGATAGGTCTCAGTATCCGGGTGAGCAGGCGCCTTACCTTTATCAGCCACAGTCCTTGTGTCTTGTAAGAAATACATCATGAGTAATTTGGTTTCTCATAGCTTATGATTATAATAATAGTACTAGTAATAGTAGTGATGGCAATAGCATCTGTTATTCAAACATATCACTGTCCGTGTTACCTAAATCGATAGTCTCTTTAAATAGTGTCGGATAACATAGTTCATCATAAAAATCATTTAAATCCCCTTTTTAAAACAAGTTTCAAAATCATCAATGTTAAATCAGAAAAAGTCCAACCATTACCTAAAGGTCCGTGATGGAAATTACGCGTTCGGTAAATTCATGATTACGTTGATCAAGTGTAATCATCAATTTACCCAACCCGATCATCCCAACACTTCCCACAAGGACAGTCCTAGGGTATCAGGGTTGTAGCCTAGGCTCTACTATGGTATTCCCGACTTCTTTACAACTTTTGGCTCTTATACCAATCTGTCACGCCCCGGGCCCAGGTAGGGTGGGACGTCACAGACTAGCAACATCTATGGTAGCAGAAACAAACCATTACAAGAGCTCAAAGGAGAGAATATCACATGGCATTAAAAGTTTTCAAAAGATACCGGGGCTAGAAAAAGATCCAGCCCCCAAATGAGTTATACAACCAACATAGAAACAAATTGTATTTTTCTCAACAGAAATATAAAATTGTTCAAATTGTTCATTAAGTAAAATCAGTTAATGCCATGGTCACGGGGATAAGTCTAGGTCTTCACAACAGCTAGGATCTCTTCATAAATTACCTGAAACATGCTCAAAAAGAAATTTATGTCAACTAAAAAGTTGGTAAATTCAAGTGCTTAAAGTTTAAAAAAAAGGACTTAACAAATCCTCATTTGATAAAAAAGAATGAATCATAGTTTTAACATCATGGGAGAATCATAATCAACCCTGCACTCAGTCCCGGTTGGCCTCTTCTAAAGTTGTGTTTAACTGGATATTCCCAAAGGAAGAACTGAGCCCCAAACCAGTGAACCATACCTGCCCAGATGGTTCACCATAGTTTGTTAACAAAACCTTTCACATGCCACAAACGACCCCTCAGGATCTCAGTGGGGTACCCTTCCTGGAACGGAAGCCAATATGTGTGGGGGATTCCCCAAATAGATCTATCCATATAAAACAAGCGGTTCACGAAAGAATTAATGATCATGATATAAGTATCAGCAGGTAACCATAAATCCCACATACAATCACCAAGTAAAGCACAAATATAGTTCATGAATAACAGAGCATGTTTCACCCCAAAACAGTAGTAAAAAGAGGATCACTAGAACTCACCTTAGGAGTTAAGTCAAAAATAACTCTTCGCGTGCCGGGAATGTCTCAAGTCTAGCACCCTAACATGAATATATTAAGCGATGAGCTACTGCTCTAAACTTTTTTAAGGTGCAACACGAGTGTCAAAATTTAGTTATCGGATAAGGCTTTGATTTCGCGAGGGTTTGTATAAAAAGTTTCCTTTTATGGCAGGTCATGGTTTCTCCATATAATTTAGTATTTTATATCATTAAGTTGAGGATATAAGGTAAATATGTTGTTCAAGTGATTATTAGTTTCATAAGAGTCGGTTATAAAGTTTGGTAAAATTTTTACAGTTTAGTCCCTCAAGTTTCAAAATTGACAGTTTCTACCCTCAAGTTTGGTTTCTTGTTCTTTATGACACTTGAGAACAAAAATCAGGTTCTTAGAGTAAAACTTGACTTATTATTGAGTAAGTGTTCCAAATTTCCAGAATATGGATCCCGTTTAAAACCTATGCGTTTAACGTTCCTGGTTGCGGTAAAACCGGAGAGTTTTAACGGTAAATTTAGGATTTCCATAAATTTGAGTCTTGGACTAGTAGGTATCATCTTAAAGATATTTTTATAAGTTTTAAGTCCTTTAATTGTGAAATTTTGCCTTTAATAGTTGAAAGCTTCGTTTTTACGTTTAACCCGTTAAAACGCGTTTTTAACCGAATTTGACCATTTAAAAGCTTGTTTGACCAATATTTCAAATCCTTTAGGTCTCTTATCACTTATCTTGCTTAAATGACATGGTTTTTATAAATCTTATCTTTAAACTCATTTTTCTTGGATTTTTCTTAAAAACGTCCCCCGGTTAGTACCCGTTTCTAGTTAAATCGCCATTTAATTTATTCTTTTGACTATTTAAATTACCCATTGACTCTAGAACACTTTATTAACCATTTTTAAGCCTAGAATACTTTTCAAGATGGTTAAATCCATGTTTTACTATTTTTAAAGTTGTTTTACCATGTTTCGGGTCCCGTAAAGGACTAATGTGGGTCTAATCTTAACATGTCTTTAATTTCCAAAGATTAACCATTTATCACGCACTTAATATTCATCAAATATTTCTGAAATCATGTCCCAAACTCACGGCTAGGTTACCCAACACAACAATGAACCATCAACTTAGTGATTTAGCCATAACCGACCATAACACATGTGTAAATCCGTAAAACTTGTGTTTAAACATTACCAAAACCTTATTTAACTTTAATATCAGATTATTAGGGTGTTCCAAAGTCATTCATGAGCAGGTTGTAAACCTTGGTTGAGAGGGTTTTCAAACAAGTGCTTAAATAGTATTATTTCATGTAGAATAAAGGTTATTAAGGTGTAACTCGTGCTATAACCACATGTTCACGGTGTATATTCTTTTGTAACTTTCAAAACAGGTTATTAGGAGTCCATTAAACCATTAGCAAGCAGATTACAAGTTTTGCTTTCAAGGGTTACAAGATTTACAAGTTAGATGGTGCAAAACGCCCAAAAAGAGGGTTTTCATGGTGGAAATCGGTTTCCATCTCAAGAATGACCAATATAACGAGTGAGATACCTTTTGTGAAGTTGATAGCTCCTCAAGAACAAGATAATGGTGTCGGGTTTCTGCTAAAACAAAGAGAGGAGGTGTTTTTAAAAGAGAAGTGAAGAAAACACATGAAATGACCATTTTCGGGTGACATGAAGCTTACACTTGGTATTGTTCGCGTTTTGGAGGGTGTAGATGGTCGAGAGTGGTCTGGGAATCCTTGGAAGAAGCTAGAGAACTCTAACAAGTGCTGTAGGGTCTCGGATTTTGCAAGAATCAAGCACCAAATCTTCACAAAATGGCACCTTCCCGCTTGTTTGAGCTTGGCCGATGGATGTATGGTGTTGTTCTTCGAGTATGGGGGCTGCAATGGAGCTCAAAACCGTGGTGTGTTGGTGTTTTCTGGAGAGAAGCCGAGAGAAGAGAGTGAGAGAGTGATAGAGGCTTGCATGAATGAGGAGTGGAGGTTGAAGGTGGTGGTATGTAGTGGTGTAGTAGTGTGGTGATTGGGGGAGAGGGGGGCGGCCGAGATTTGGCCTTTAGTGGGTCAATTTCAAATAAATTTTAATGTTAAATAATATTATGTGTAGTATTAATTTGAAGTATTGGGTAGTATTTTAGGTGGTAAGGTTTAGTTAATTGTTAAGTGTTGTGCATGCACATGCATGTCTTTGACCGAATTATGAGTGTGTATGCACACATTTTAATTGTTTCACTTGAGATTTAGCTTTGCAAGGGTGGCTAGTTAACATTCCCGGGACACCAAGTTTTAAAAAGGTAAAACTTAAATTAACTAAAAATCACTAAAATCACATGAAATCACAAAATGGAACAAATAGCAAAAGATGACTCCAAATTCACTGATAGGGTTGGATTGTTTCTGTAATTAGTACTCATAAGACGGGTAATGATGCCAGTAGATTAGGGTTAGAATATTGACCTAGAGGCCGGTTGTCACAAATAATCTTTTGATCTGCTGTTTTATGATCAGATTTTAGTTTGTTATGCATTGACTCTTCTTGTTTTAGTTTCTCACAGGTTTTATATGAGTAGTTTCTATAGTATTCAACATGTTCATAGCTTGATTTTGTGCAGAGTTTTTCTCTCACTTCAGATGGGATTTTAGGGAATTTTGGAGATAAGGTTTCAGATTTAGAAGATGAAGTGTCAACCTTAGGTTGATCAGACTGTGCCATTAGAGCTACTTCATCTGTATCCTCCTTAGGATCAGATTTGTCACTCCAATCATAGTCATCTTCTTCATTCTCACTTTCCACCTTTGGATCATTATTTTCTGACCAATCTTCTCCCTGGATTTCTGCAATAAGAGATAAGCTTGATGTTAAATCATTAGTAAACTGTTCAGTATATGCACTCCAATCATAACCATCTTTAATGCTGACTACTAAAGCTTTCTTGGTTTCATCAGATGATTTTGTTTCATCTTTAAGCTCAGGCATAGGAAGACTTTGATAAGGCTTTTGAAAAGTCTTCTGAGCTGGTTGAAACCTTTGAATAGTAGAACTTGATTGAGCATTTCCTCCATTATTCCTTGAAGCTTTGCATTCTCTGGAGAAATGTCCATAACTGTTACAGTTAAAACACCTTTGACTTATCAAACCCAACAGTCTTGTTAGCACTTGGCTTGTACTTCCTGTTGACATATGAGTGTTTTTGTGTCCTGTAAGCAATCATCACCATTTGCCAGTTTAAGTCCATCTCTTTAACATCTTCAGGATCCATTTCAAACAAATCCTACAAAACAAAGTCTAATTGAGTTAAATGGCTACCTTGATATGCTTGAAAACTAGCCATAAATACAGTGAATGCAGTTTTAGACTCTTCATCCTCTAATAGGATGTTTATCACATCTTTAACTTTGCTAGATTTAGGAGAGTTAGATGAAGAAGTCTCTGTTTGAACATTAGATGTTTGAGACTAAGATTTAGGAGGAGATTGAGAATGAGACTGAGTTGTATAAGCAGGAGCACTAGTAAATGATGAATCAGTGAAAAATCCTGCTCCAACAAATAAATCTCCCTCTTCTTCTATAATTTTCTCACTTTTTGCCATGAATGCATTTACAATAGTGGTTGCAGGAGAAGCAACAAACTGATACTGAGACATTGATGCTGCTTAATCATTATTTCTTGAGCTTTCATCAATCTCTACTGACTCTATCTTGGCAATAAGTAGATCTAGATCCATAAGGAACTTCTCTGTATGCTTTAGTAAGGTTATTGTTTGTTTCCCTGATGAGGGTAAAGCATTGAGTAGTCTAAGATTTAGATCTTCAAGATCAGGCTTAATACCAGCTGTTGACATCTCAGTTGTAAGTTGAACAAATATGTTCATCATCTGATTTATGGTTTCTCCAGACAAATGTTGTAACAATTCTAATTGCCTTCTCAACTTTTGTTTCTTGAGATTTTGAATCTCTTTGCCTCCTTCATAAATGGTCTTTAATGCTTTATATATGGTGTATCCAGTTTGATATCCATCATGCCTTGCAAGAACTTCCAGAGGTAGTCATTTACACATCAAGGAATATGCTTTGATATCATTCTTTACTCTTTTCAAATCATCTCCTTGAAGACCATCTTCAGGATAGGGTTCTTGAGAATCTTTAGTTTAAACAAACCCTCTGTCAGGCCCATCAGTGATTATAGGAATGTATGGTCCTTTCTCTATAGATTTCCAAAGATCAGTGTCAATGGAATTAAAATGTTGTTTTAACCTAAGAGACCAACTTTTGAAATCAGCTCTATTTTTAAGTTTTGCAACTCTATTTTCAGAATCTTCTGATTTCACCATTCTTATATTTTTGTTGATTTGCTTAGATTTTTGAATTAAGAAAAGAAATGAAAAAGTTTTTAAAAAATTTTCTTAAAAAATTCTAAGTATCAAGGGTGATACGCCTGAACAGTAATCAAACTCCCAAACAGTTAATGCGCATAAGTTGAGAGACGTCTAAGGGAATGCCTTAGAAAAATTTGCCAAAACGCCCAAGTTGATGCGTCTGAACAGTAGTAAAACGCCTGAACAGTTGTAATGCGCCTACACTGTTGTAATGCGCCTCAACTGTTATCAACCGTCTGGACTTTTACTCTTCAACAGTAGTCAAACGTCTGAACTGAAAACGTCTGAACAGTGTTAATGTGACTAAACAGTAGTCAAACGCCTAACACTTAGACAATTTTTCAGCAAATCTCAACTCTAATGCGCCATATTCATCATGTTTATATGAATGTAACTAACTCAAATCTTCTGAAATTCTTCAAAAGTTGATGAATTGGATTGAATTTTCCGACTAGACATGTTTTATACCGATAATCATTCTTCTAACATCAATTTCTTTCAATATCAACAACAAATCAATCAATTTTGTGAATTTCAATTCGAAAAATAGTGACCTTTTCGAACACAAATTCAACAAATTATCTCGAATTTGATGAATTTAACTGCTGATTGTGGTTCAAAACATGTTTCTGATGATGAAACACATCTAAAATCCACAAATTTTCAATTGAATTGTCTATCAATCACAGATTCAGTGAATTTTTGAGTTTGAAAGTTCGACAAACCTCAAAGATCACTCAACCAACAGAGGACCAACAGCTCTGATACCATTTGATAGGATCAAATGTACAAATCTGTGATGATGTATGAACACAATTCAAAGAAATACAAACAAAGTAATCAAATCAAGCAAGATATCAACAAAATTCATAGTTTCATTAATATCAAGCAAAGACAATTACAAAGTAAGTAAACAATCTCGTCTCTCCTAACTACTACAAGTCTAAGCTATTTATAATGAAACAGAAAGAACTAACAAAATTACAAAACTAGTCCCTATACTATTACAAATAGTAAAAAGACACATAAAGACAACATGTTAATCTTTCTAGAGAACTAACAAAAAGATATTAATCCCAACATGGAGATCAGTTCATAAAAGCGAGGTTTATTGAAAGTTTTAGTGAACAGATCTGCTTTTTGATTTTTTGTGTCAATAGGTATAATATCAATAAAACTCTTTTCTTGAGCATCACGGATGACATGAATTCTTGTCTCAATGTGCTTGGTGCGGGAATGATGATTGGATTCTTAGAGATTCCAATGGCTGCTTCATTATCACCAAATAATGGAATGTGAGGGAAGTTAATCCCATAATCAATCATCTGATGTTGTATCGACAACACTTGAGAGCAACAGCTAGAAGTAGCAATATACTCTGCCTCCCCCATGGAAAGAGACACAATTGTTTGTTTCTTGCTCTGCCATTAAACTAGACAATTTTCTAAATATTGACAACAATTAGTGTCTGATTTTCTATTCAACCTACAACCATTAGAATCACAATCAGAATAAGCATGCAAATCAAAATTTCAACGGATACCATAGACCCAAACGAGAAGAGCCTTTTAGATAAGGAAAAATTTGTTTAACTGCCTTTCCATGAGACTCCTTTGGGCTAGATTGGAATCTAGCACAATACCCACAACAAATGTGATGTCTGGACGACTGATTGTAAGGTACATTAGGGAACCTATCATTGATCTTGAAGATGAGGATCAATAGATTTCCCATTTTCATCGAGAGTGAGACATGTATGTGTAGTGAATGGGGCCAATTTAGAAGAAGCGTCATCCATCTTGAATTTTTAAGAATTTCTTTGACATACTTTTCTTGATGAATAAGAATTCCTTTAGGCTTTTGTTCAACTTGCAAACCAAGGAAAAAGCACATCTCCCCCCATCATGCTCATTTTGAAGCGACTTCTCATAACGTCCTCAAATTCCCAGCAAAGCTTAGGATTGGTGGAACCAAAACTAATGTCGTCAACATATACTTGCACGATTTACATCTCACCATCCACTTCTTTCTTAAAAAAAGTCATTTCAATAGTGCCACGAGAAAAACCATTGCTTAGAAGATATTCTGTAAGAGTCTCGTACCAGATTCGAGGAGCTTGATGTAAACCGTAAAGAGATTTATCATGTTTGTATACTTTATTAGGAAAGTCTGGATCCTCAAACCCTGGTGGTTAACACACATAAATCTCTTCATCAACGTCTCCATAAAGGAAACCACACTTGACATCCATTTGATAGACCTTGAAATACTTGTGAGCAACATGAGCAAGAAAAATTCGGATTACTTCGAGACGAGCCACTGGAGCAAATACTTCCATGTAATCAATCCCTTATTCTTGATCAAATCCTTAAACTACCAGCCTGGACATATTCCTCACCACTATACCACGATCATCTAGTTTGTTCTTGAACACTCATTAGTGCTAATTGGACATTTGTTTGGAAGAATATCAACAAGTGTCCACACTTTAAGCTTCCTGGATTGTTGAAGTTCTAGTTACATGGACTCAACCCAACAAAGATCCTGAAGAGCTGCATGAACATTCTTTGGAACAATTTGGGATATAGAACAAGAGAATAGACACACATTTATCAATCTAGATTGACTCGGTGTCCTAACACCATCATAAATGGATCCAATAATGTAATCATGAGGATGATCTGTCAAAGATTTAAAATCAGTGGTTAAAGGTAATGGATTGGATTGAGGTGGGCAAATGGATTGAGGTTGAGTAGTTAATGGAGGAGAAGGTGGTTGAACAGCTTGAGGTGTTGGAAAGGTTTGAGAGAATAGGGATGGATTAGAGGATGGAGTTGAAGGAATAGATGCCGAAAAGGTGGGGATGGAATGTCAAAGGGAGATGAAGAGGGAAGATCAATTGAGGTCAAAGGTTCATTTGATAAATTGGGAAGATCTTGAGGTAATGTATCCGGAGGAATAATTTTTGTTTGAACATTAGAGAAGGACGCATCATCATAAAAAACTGGAAGATTGAAGAAGTTAAAATAGTAGTCGAGTCAAAGAACCATGCAGGTTTGGTTCTGGCATTTGAAGAATTAAATTCCTGCCAGTCAACATAGAATGACTCTAGCACTATACGAGTTCTCTTGTTATACACACGATAAGCTTTCTGAGAAGATGGGTAACCAACGAAGTAACATTCATCTGACACAGCTACAAACTTCGAATTCTGTGCATGAGTGTTAAGCAAGGTATAGGAACATCCAAATGGACGAAAGAAATCAATCAATGGCTTCCTTCTATGAAACAATTCATAAGGTATTTTCATTTTGTCTTTCATAATCAAAACACGATTGAGTAAATATGATGCACAATTCACCACTTCTGCCCATAAAATAATTGGCAAAGTAGATTCGATCATCATGGTACGAGCAGCTTCAATTAGGGTGCCATTCTTTCTCTCAGCAACACCACTTTGTTAAGGTGTTCTGGCTGCACTGAATTCAGTACCGTTGTCACTTCGGGTAGACAAAGAAACACATAGGCAAAACATGATCAACTACCTGAGTGCCACAGGTCTCTACCAGGCATCTGGACTTCTTCCCTTGTACTTTGAGTACACTGAGTTTGAGTATCTCAAACAGCTTGAACTTCAAGTGCTCAAAGAACATAAAACAACAAAGAGAAAGATGAGGTAAGAGGCCGCAAAGTCAAGAGCCATCATCCAAAAGAGTATGAAGAAGTCTGCTGGCAGACAAAGGATGATGAGCTTCTTGAAGCTGTATGGATTCTCCGAAAGGAGACTTGGCCCTATGTCTCTATCCACAATGGATGAGCACATTAGGGTAATCAAGCAGAAGATCAAAAGTGGATAGCTTAATGATTTACACTCCCCTCCAAGTCAAGCTCCTCTTGAAGTGGAGGTTAAGGTTGAACAACCTGAGACAACACAACCTGGACCTCCTGCTAAGTCTCAGCAAGCTTCATCTTTTGATCCATAGCAGGGTCAAACTCCCTCTCCTTGTGCACCTGTGAGGCAGGTACACCGAACTAAGCAAGACGAGACTGATCAACAAGGTGCAGGCCAGTCTTCTTAGTTAAAGTCATCAAGGAGGAGGAAGAGGATGGCTATAAACCAAAGTCAAAGAAGGAAAAGAAGTCTATATCATCCACCTCCAATCCTCAAGATGAATCAGATCACCCTGAGGAAGTGCATGAAGAGGAAGCTCCATCAACTCCAATTCAAGTGGCTCCTCTTGTAGCTGAAAGACCCATCTTGTCCTGGACCTTCACAACTAATCTAGAAAAATGGCATGTGATCAGAGATCAAGGTGGTGAAGATGTCTACACATGGCAAGACTTATTCAACCTACCTCTGCATGATCTCTTTGAGATGAGAAGATACTATGAGATTTTGGGTGATCCTGACCATCTAATGAAGAAAAGCATGGTCATCATCATGATGAGGACTGTCAACATATAGAGATCTTCAAATGTTTTGGTAGCATCAGCCTAGGGGGAGTTTATAAGGATTCCTATAAGTCTGATGCATCCAAAACATCCAAAGTCTTTCTGCATTCATGCACTGAAGTACAAATGTAGAGATGCTTCGGAAGGTTTACACAATGCACTAGAATATATTCTAAGTGTAAAATCTTCTGAAGCCAAGACCAACATCTTCCGAAGCCAAAAGTGAAGTCTTCCGAAGCTTCAAAGACAAAGTCTTCCGAATCCAAAGAGTGAAGACAGATTTCTCCCAAAGACTATTAGATACATGCTTTTATCTGATGTACTTTACCATAAAGCTGGACCACCTTTCTATTGCAACTCTGTTCAATCACCAACTATCACAAGTTGGTGAAAAGATCCATGCTTTTGGTAACTATACATTGAGTTCTTGAGTCTGTGCTTTTTACTTTATGTACTTTTATCCTTTTTGTAATATATTAGGATGTGAGCTATGGCATGTCATAGTCACTAGTCAAAAGGCAATCTTCCTTTTGACTCTACATTTGATTTTGTAGTTGTCTAGTCTTATGTATTCAGTTGGCCTTCAAAGTATGGTTGGTTGTGGTTTGTAGTATAAAGTATCTCAAGTACTTGTAACTTTCTATCTATGCTTTGTAATACTTGTAAAAGAACTTGAGAGCAATATACAACATTCTTGAAAACCAAATACTTATGTTGTTTGCAATCTTGTTTTGCCTCATACTTTACTTGTGTTCTTAGTATCATACTTATAAGTTACTAGTTCCCTATTTGATCTGTTAAGTTGCAGGACCGGTTAAGGGCTTAACAATTACAACACAGCAATACAAAGAGGAGATTAACTAAACTTGATCAAACAGTAAACTGGATTAACCAAGATAATGATACAAAGAACACAAGTAATGATAAAGAGACAGAACAAGAGATTTGGGTTTCAAGGAGGCAGTATATTGCTTTCTCAAGTTCTATTACAAGTGTTACAAAGCATAAAGAAAGATACTAGAACTTGGAATACTTATACTACAACCTACAGCTGGCTATACTTAGAAAGCCAGCTGGATACAATTGACTAGACACAAACAAAATCAATTGTAGAATCAAAAGGCATATCTGCCTTTTGACCTTGTGAATATGACATGCCATAGCTCACATCCGTATCTATTACAAAAAGGATAAAGTACAAAAAGTAGAAGGTTACAGACTCAAGACCTCAATGTACAGTTACCAAAAGCATGGACCTTTTCACCAACTCATGAAAGATGGTGACTTTACAGAGATGCAACGGAAAGGTGTCCAGCTTTATGGAACAGTACATCAGATAAAGCATGTTACTAAAAGTCTTTGGAAGAAATCTGTCTTCATAGGATGAAGCTTCGGAAGACTTTGTCTCTGAGGCTTTAGAAGACTTCATATTTGGCTTCGGAAGATATTGGTCTTGGCTTCAGAAGACTTTACACTTATAATATTTCTAGTGCATGGTGTAAAACTTCTGAAGCAATTCTACTTCAGTACTTAGTGCATTACTTGCAGAGAGACTTTGGATGTTTTGGTTTGCATCAGACTTAAAGGAATCCTTACAAACTCCCCCTAAAGTGATGCTACCAAAACATTTAGAAGATCTTTAGATGTTAGTAGTCTTCAGCACAATCATGACCATACCCTTCTTTATTAGATGGTCAGGATCATTCAGACCTTCATAGTATCTTCTCATCTCAAAGAGATCATGCAAAGGTAAGCTGATTATGTCTTGCCATGTATAGACATTCTCAACACCTTGATCTCTGATTACGTGTCATCTTTCTGGATTGGTAGAGAAGGTCCAGGATAAGATGGGTGTCTCAGCTGTAAGAGGAGCCACTTGCATTGGAGTTGATTGGGCTGCCTCTTCATGCACTTCCTTAGGTTGATCTGACTCAGCCTGAGGTGTAGAGGTAGATGATTTAGGCTTCTTCTTCTTAGACTTTGGTTTAGAAGCCATCCTCTCCTTCCTTTTAGATGACTTTAACTGAGAAGACTGGTCTGCAGCACCTTGTGGATCGTCCTTGTCTTTCTCAGTTGGGTGTTCCTCCCTCACAGGTTCAGAAGTAGAAGGAGTTTGACCCTTCTGTGGATCAGAAGATGAAGCTTGCTGAGGCTCAGCAGGAGGTCCAGGTTGTGTTGTCTTAGGTTGTTAAACCTTAACCTCCACTTCAGGTGGGACTTGACTTGGAAGAGAGTGTAAGTCAATCAGTTCACCACTCTTAATCTTCTGCTTGATTACCCTTATATGCTCATCCATTGTGGATAGAGACATAGGGCAAAGTCTCCTTCCGGAGAATCCATATAGCTTCAAGAAGCTCATCATCCTTTGTCTGTCAGCAGACTTCTTCATACTCTTTTGGATGATGGCTCTTGACTTTCTAGCTTCTTCCCTTAGCTTCTTCTTAGTTGTCTTTCTCTCCTTGACTAACTCAAGCTCAAGTTGTTTTAAGTACTCAAACTCAACAAAGTCATACGATAAGGGAAGAAGTGCATATGCCTGCTAGAAGCCTGTGGCACTCAGGTAGTTGATCATTTTGATCCTATCTTCTTCTTTGTCTACCTGAGGTTCTTGTTGAACCACATCTTCTTGTACAGGGTTTTCTTGAACTGGGGAGAAAGTGGGAGCATGCTTGTAGAGTCTTTTCTGTCTTTTCTCCTCTTTGAATTGGAGAAGTAACCTTGCATCCTCTTTTTCTTTCATCTCTCTTGACACTTCCATGTCAGCCAGTTCATTTAGTTGTTCTAAGGGAAGGGAAATGATTTCATCAATATCATAGTTCCTGGTCTGCAGATAAGTAATCCTGACTGCCCTCAACTCATCATCTTGAGTATTTGGTTTGGGGGTAGCCCTGATTGCAGCTTGCATTAAGCCTGAAGACCTAGAGGAACTTTCTCCCCTTAGCTTCCTTTTCCTCTCTCTCTCTCTTCCTCCTCAATTTCCTCAGGAATCAAAATCCCTTTCCCTTTGTCACCCACAGACCTTTGTAACTTAGGGTGGATAGAGGTTTGGCCTTCATTGCTTGGTGTAGCATCCATGCTCTGGCCAAAGAGAGGCTGAGAGACACCTTCACCAGCAGGTGTCTCAGAGGGAGTGTGAATCTCTACAGAAGTTGATGATGATGAGACAGGAGTCTCAGGTTCTGCCACTAGGCCTTCAGTTAAGGTTTCCCCTATGAAACTAATCTTAGGGTCCACCTCAACATCCAGTTGACCGATGACATTGCCTGATTGCCTAAGTCTCCTTCTTAAGCTGAACTCTGCAGTGATCCTATCTTGGATTCTTTGAGCCAGTCTGTCAGCTTGTCTTGTGTTGCTTGGATTGACAAGTGGCATATTGACTAGATCCAAACTTTCATAGAAGTTCAAGCTTTGAAAGTCAAATACTTCTTGTTGCCCTTGAACTCTGTGAAGAATAAGGCCTCTTCTATTAGCATCATACCTCCACCTTATGATGTAGTTTGAAGTTCCTTGAGGTGGGGATGACACAACCCTTGGTATACCTTTCTCAAACAGACTCCTGATGATAGAGTCTATAGAATCCACATTAATGTGAACTTGAGGAAGTTGCTGAGAATGCACAATTGCAAGTGAAGATGATGAGTCTTTTATGTCCATTCTCTATGAAGAACTCCCAGGTTCTGTGGCTGCAATGACTTTGTCCCCCTTTTTGGTAGCATCACCCACTTGCATAGGTGAGCTGGAGGATAAAACAATCACATCCACAGGTTCTTGTGTTCCTGGTTGAGGTCTTCTTAAAGGTCTCCCGGCTAGTTTTTCCTTAAGATATGAAATCTGAAGTTACTGATCATTGACCCTGTTTTGTAAGGTAGTCACCTGAGATTCAAGGTGCCTGACCTTTGAGACTAGGTAAGTGCATGTTATAGACAATTTGTGCACCATTAGTCTCAGATTCCCATCTTCTTCATCAGAAGAATCATTGGGGGATGAGATGAATGGACCAAAGTCCTCTCTCTCACCACCAGCTTGAGGTTCTTGGCTGCTAGTTTTCTCTGCTCACTAGCAATCTCAGTTGAGATGTCAGTGGGCTGAGTTGCCATGGTTGAGGTCTTAATGATGTAATCACTTGCAGAAGTGAGAGCCTCTTCCATATGGACATCCTGAACAGGTTCAGAAGTGTCCACCTCAGTTATAGGTGACTGATGTGGGCTAGACTGAGGAGACTCAGAAGTACTCATCTCTCTTTGAGTAGGGGAAGAGAAGAGAGACTCATGGTACTCACTGAATCCTAAGTCTTCATCAGTATAGAAGGATAGGTTGGGAATGGGTTGATTTAGATCTAAAGGCTGGGGATGGTAACTGTCCCCTGAAGGTTGTTCACTTGAGTGTTGAGACTCAGAGTGAAGGCTTAAGGCTGTTTGGCTTGTGAGCTCATCAGGGTGAGCATGAGGAACCTCATCCCTGATAGTTGAAGAGATGGGAGTGGTTTGCTCCTCAGGGGAAGTGGGAGCTCTAGTGTCCACTTCCTCCTGTAAAGGTGAGTATATGGGGACCTGCACAGACTCAATAGCTTGAGCAGGGGTTCGTTTGGATTTTCTTTGGTAGGTGAGGGTTATTTGAGGCCTTTTTAGTGGTAAAGAAGTAAAAGGTGTGGGTTCAACACTAGCTTGTGTTGCTAGGTTGTCACCTTGAGCAATGAGCTCTAACATTTTAGGGACAAGGGCTGTTTCTACCCCTGAGAAGCCTACAGTTGGCTTCTTCATGATTTTTAAGATGATGGGCTTCATCTGTCCCAATTTAAGAATATTACCTGTTTCCCTCAACTGTGAGCCCAGTTCACAGTTGAGAATGTGTTGAACATATCTAGGAAACATGTCCAAGTTTGCAAGTAAATTGGTATAAACAAATTGAGACTACCTGAACTTGACCCCTTGAACCATTCCATGCACTATGAAGGAGAGATCCTCAGGAATCTGGTCCCACCCATCATGCTTGTTTGACAAGCTGTGGATAACCACATGGAGTAGGTATTTCCACTGGGATGAGACCTTCCTTTTCCTGAAGGTCTTTACAGAGAAGTCTCCCTCATAGCCCATCTGCTCAAAGGAATGATTGACAACTTCCTTTGGGAAGGACAACTCACCTTTTTCATCATCCAGCTACAAATGAGAGTTGATGATGGCCGGAGTGATGAAGATTGTCCTCCCTTGCACTGTATCACCATCCATAATGACCTCTTGGCAGGTCTTCCAGAATTCAAGCAGATGATCCTCATAAAGAGTAGGATCAATGGTTAGGGAGGTGAAGTAATTTGATAGAGTTAAAAGTTGGCAAATATCTGAGAAACTTTCATCTTTCTCAGAGCTTAATAGAGCAACCTGGTTGTGTTGCCTGTGAAGTTGCATGGAGAAATTTGGGTTGTTTCTGCGGTTAAGGTTGGCCATTTGAGAAGCTTATGGTTGAAGAAAGGTAGAAAGCAAAGGCGGTTTTGGGAATTAGGTTTGAGGAATAGTGAAATTGAGGAAGATAGTGAGGGAGAGGGGGAATCGTTGGGTATTTATGTGAAAAGAGATTTGAACCAAAGTTAATGAAAGAGGATAAACTTTGAAATCCGAAAGTCGGTCCCACCTCTGAAAAAGTAGTTTACTTTTGCTCAAAAAGTAGTTTTCTTGGAATTCGAAAAGCTTCCGAAGATAAATTATCTTCAGAAGTTTTAATGAAAAAGCTTCCGAAGCTAAATTGACTTCGGAAGATTTTCCTGAGAGTCTTGAAAATTTTGCTTCGGAAGAGAAATAAACACTTGAATGCTTTGTATATGAAACAACAAAGCTTCCGAGAGTTAAATTTGCTTCGGAAGGAAAAAGTCCTTAAAAACAAATAAGTGTCTGAGAAAAGCATTTAAGCTTCGGAAGATAGATTTAGACTTCTTCCGAAGGTAAAATTTCTTAGACAGTTATTTATTTTGAAGACATGATTTTCTTCCAAAGGTAAACGTTTATCTTCCAAGGATCAGAAAATTTTCAAGAATCTAAGGAAAGTCTTCAAAAAAGGATTTTATATCCAAAGAAAACATGAGCTTATGAAAGTGATGAACTAGACAACTTAGGACACACATATTTTAAGAAATAGATAGAATTAGTTTTAAGAAAATACCTACTCAAAGTTAATCATCCCAATAGCTGATATTAGATATTTAAATCTCTGTTCATCAAAAGCTTTTGTAAACAGATCAGCATATTGTTCATCTGTATGAACTTTGACTAGTTTAATTAATCCCTTTTCATAGTTATCTCTTATTAAATGATACCTGATATTGATGTGTTTGGTCCTTGAGTGCTGCACAGGTATCAGTGATAGAGATAGCACTATTGTTGTCTATGTGGATAGGAGTCTCCTTGAAGTTAAATCCATAGTCCAGCATCTGATTTTGAATCGAAAGCACTTGAGCACAGCAACTTGCAGCAGCAATGTATTCAGCCTCAGCAGTTGATGCAGACACACAGGATTGTTTCTTGCATTGCCATGAGACAACCCTTCCACCAAGGAATTGACATCCCCCAGATGTAGACTTTGCAGTCATGTTGCAACCACCATAATCACTATCTGTATAAGCATACAGATTGAAGTCAGGATTCTTTGGATACCATAAACCAAGTGTTGAAGCACCTTTGAGGTATCTTAAAATCCTTTTGATAATGATAAGGTGAGACATCTTAGGGTTGGCTTGATATCTTGCACAAATACATGTAGCAAACATGATATCAGGCCTGCTAGCTGTAAGATACATAAGAGACCCAATCATAGCCCTGTATAAATGTTCATCTACACACTCCCCCTCAAGATCAGGTCCAAGGGAGTGGTTTCTGGCTATGGGTGTCTTAGCAATCTTACAATCAGTCATGTTGAACCTCTTGAGTATGTCCTGAACATACTTTGACTGACTTATGAAGATGCCATCTTCAACTTGCTTCACTTGAATTCCCAGAAAGAAATTGAGTTCTCCCATTGCACTCATTTCAAATCTGTCTTTCATCAGCTTCTCAAAGTCTTTGCAGAGCTTTGGATTAGTTGAACCAAAGATGATGTCATCTACATATACTTGAACTAGCAATAAGTCATTTCCCTGTCCTTTGATGAAGAGAGTTCCATCTATAGTACCTCTCCTGTATCCATGTTTACAAAGATACTCAGACAATGTCTCATACCACTTCCTGGGTGCCTGATGCAGCCCATAAAGAGCTTTGTCAAGCTTGTAGACATAATCAGGATGATCAGGGTCTACAAAACCAGGTGGTTGTTTGACATAAACCTCTTCATCAAACACTCCATACAGAAAAGCACACTTCACATCAAGTTGAAAGACCTTGAAGTTTTTGGATGCAGCAAATGCCAGGAATATCCTAACAGCTTCTAATCTTGCTACAGGAGCAAAGACATCAGTGTAGTCAATCCCTTCTTCTTGTGTGTATCCTTGAACAACTAGTCTTGCCTTGTTCTTGATGATAATTCCTCTATCATCCTTCTTATTCCTAAAAACCCATTTGGTTCCAATGGTAGTCTTCCCATGAGGAAGAGGACAAAGGTTCCAAACTTTCTGCCTTTTGAATTGAAGCAACTCTTGTTGCATAGCTTCAACCCAACTTCCATCCTTTAGAGCTTCATCAACTTTCTTTGGCTCTATCTGGGATAAGAAACAAGAGTGAAGACAAACATTTGCTTCATGGGTTTGTCCTCTTGTTCTTACCCCTTTGACAACATCTCCAATGATGTTTGTAGTGGGGTGAGACTTGTGGATCCTTAGCTGAGGGATCACAGCAAGTTGCTGAGAAAGATCCAAATTTGAGAAATTTAGATCTGGCATAGATGATTCACCCTCCACAGCACCACACTTATCAAGATTAACTTGATCCAATGAGTGTGTGACATCATTGATGTTGTCATCTATGGTGTGGTTATTAGCATCAAGGAATTCCTGATCACTTTCACCATCACCATTGTTGTCTTCCACAATTGAGGTATCTTTATTTGGTTGTGGAGCCTCTGAGCTGGAATTTGAAGGCACACCAGATGTATCAGCTGAATTTGTCATTGTAGTGCTGATAGAAACCTCATTTGCTGAAGTAGTTCCAACTGGAGCTGAAGATGTATGAGTTGAGGGTCTTCCTAGCTCAAATCTTGGATCAGGATCACCTGTATTTAAATTTTCTGCAGATCCTGAAACATTCTCACAAGATTTGTTAAAACAGTTGGTAACTAAATCAAGATCAAATAGCCAATCAGGACCAGAACCAGCCACACAGGGTGTGTGTTCATTGAAAGTCACATTGGCTGACTCCTCAACAATTCTAGTTCTGAGATTGTATACTCTATAAGCTTTAGCTTGGGAAGAGTATCCAATGAAGTGTCCATCATCTGATTTCTCAGCAAACTTGGCAATTTGATCCTTGGTATTCAAGATGGTGCAGGGACATCCAAATGACCTGAGAAAACCAATGAAAGGTTTTCTCTTGTGCCAAAGTTCATAAGGAGTCTTACCATGTGTCTTAACTACTAAAACTCTGTTTTGCACATAGCAAGCAGTATTTACTGCCTCTGCCCAGAAGGTGATGGCAGTTTAGAGTCAGACAACATAGTTCTTGCAGCTTCAATTAGTGTCCTGTTTCTCCTCTCAGCAACACCATTTTGCTGAGGAGTCCTGGGAGCACTATATTGTCTTGTAATACCTTTATCATCACAAAATGTATCAAGGATTTGATTCTTGAATTCAGTCCCTTGATCACATCTTATGGTTTTGACCTTGTGATCACTTTGATTCTCAATTTTTAAGATGAAATTCTTCAGAATCTCAGGGTTTCATCCTTAGTTCTAAGAAAGAAAACCCAAGTGAATCTTGTAAAATCATCTGTGATCACCAAACAATAAGAGGTCCTTAGACTCATTACACTGGTGGGGCCAAAGAGATCCATATGTAACAAATGTAGGGGAGTAGTGATAGAGTTCTTTTCCTTAGGCTTGTGAGATACCTTATGTGCTTCCCTTTCAGGCATGCAACACAATGATCATCACTTGTAAACTCTTTCTTTGGCATTCCAGTTATCAAATCATGTTTAATTAGTTTATTCATGTTCTTAAAGTTTACATGGCACATTCTTTTATGCCATAGGAAAGACTCATCACTATTTGCTTTTGATAGAAAGCATGAAACTTCTCTAGAGGGAGATGTTTCTTGCAAATCCATCTTGTACATGTTCCCTTTCCTGGGGGCTCTAAGTAGGATGTGCTCATAAGGAATGACCACTCCAGGCTTGAGAACAGTGCACTCATGCTCAGTAAAGAGCATGTTATGACTCTGATCACAAAATTGGGATACACTCAGAAGATTATACCCAAGCTCCTTGACAAAGTTTACCTTTTCAATGCTGAGCTTACCATTTGTGACCTTGCCCCTTCCAGAAATGTAACCACCTTCATCTCCTCCAAAAGCAACTGGTCGTCCATCAATTCTTTCAAAGTTATGGAGTATTGACCTATTGCCTGTCATGTGCCTGGAACAGCCACTATCAATGATCCAGACATTTCTATTTGTCTTGAGCTGTTCCTGCACAAAGAAAATGATTAGTTACATTTGGAAACCCAAGCCTTACTTGTCTTGGGCTCACTAAGTATAATAGAAGGTAATGCAACAGTAATAGATCCTATGGTTGTGCTAGAGGGATCTTCAGCTGTTGTTGATGGAGAAACTTCAGTCACTTGGTCTTTCTTAGACTTCCACACCACCTTTGGAGTCTTGGACTTGACCTTCAAAACCTTGGAAGCTTTTGGGACTTCACAAGTTTTGATGGCTGAACCTTCGAAAGATTCTGAAGTCACCGCAGCAGACTTCAGTGCTTCGGAAGAATTCCTTTCTTCCGAGACGAATTTTTCTTCCGAAGGTAATTTTTCATTTACCTTCTTCTTTGATTTGGAGCTTCCGAAGGAAACATATTTTCCTTCCGAAGCTTGAATCTTCTTGAAACTCTTTGAAGTCTTTGTATTGGTCATATGGACAACACTTTTAGGATTATATGGACAATCCTTAGCAATGTGAGAGGTACTTTCACACATGACACATAACATTTTCTTCTTCACAAGAGTCTCCTTATGAGAGCAAGACTGTCTTTGGTCATATCCCTTCTCCACCTTCATCTTTGTAGATGCTGAGACAGTTCTTTTGGGCTGTGAACTGTTCTTGGAGTTTGATGGTCCAGGCTGTGCAGCAGTGGTACACAACAGATCAGTCTTCTTCTTGGTACTGAGATGATTTGGACAAGAACCAAAACTCTTAGCTGAAGAGTTTTGGTTGATGTCTTCAGTCTTTACTACTTCAAACCTTGCAGAGATAAAAACTTGTTTCTGCTTAGAGTCAAAAGTAGGCTTGATCTCTTGAGCCTTCTTTGCCTTTCTTTTGCTCTTTCTAATCAAGTTCTTTCTCTTTGACTTGGTCATCACAGTAGTCTTCTTCTCCTCAGAAGGATAGTGGCCCTTAGTAGAATCCTTCTCTTCACTCTTCTCAGAGGAATTCTTCACTATCTCTTCTTCATCCTCTTCACTTATAGGATCTATGAGAGGAAGCTCATCTTCACAAGTTCCACACCTAGGAGATCTTACAGACAAGATTGTGTGTGGAGGAGCTATCTCATTTGATCCCAGTCCCTGTCTATTTTGATAACACACTTTGTTATGCAGGGATGAGGATATCATGTTCTTGAAGGTCTCTTCTTCAAGAACACTCTTTTCTGCCCTGGCTTTGCTTATCACAAGCTTAGCCTGGCACTCAGTCAGCTTGGTTATGAGATCTTGGATTTGAGTCCTAAAATCTGTATGTTCATGTTTTAGAACTGAAATGGTTTTCTCTAAGTCCTCTATCTTTAGTTTATAATCATTTTCAGACTTTCTAAAATCATATTTTAAAATGTTTAAGGACTCAAGATCAGATCTCATCTCCAAGTTATAGGACCTATATCTGTTAACTTTAGCAATGCATTCAGGAGTACAGAGATGTTCCAATACCTTGGCTTCATCATGATCTGCCATTAGTGCTTGGTTTGGAGAAGCATCTTCTACCTGAAAGCTCCAGTCAAAGCCTCCTTCTTCAACAACAACAACAGCTTGTTGCTTTGGCTTCTCATTCTGAGGGGCTTTATCAGTGTAGTTTGGTCTGGTTTGTGCTTGGCCACCATTTGTTTTAGGTGCCTTACACTCTCTAGCAAAGTGGCCCATCAAGTTACAGTTGTAACACTTGACTTTGCTTTTATCCAAGCCAAACTTTCCACTGGTTGCATTGCTTGGAAACCTCCTTCCAGTTCTATTGTAAAACTTTTTGGCTCTATGAGTGAGAAAAGCCATCTGCTGGACTATTTCCATATATTCCAGGTCATCTGGATGGATACAATCCAGGTCTTCAAGAGTGAAAAGAGAGTTCCCACAACTTTCATCAGAAGACACAAAGGCTTGAGAAGAGCTTGTCTCTTGGAATGGGCTTCCTTGAGTGTAGTTCTCCCTAGGTGTCTCTAGGAAGGTGATGAAAGGACCCTTTGGTGAGTTGTCAGGGTAGCATATGAGATGATGTTGGGGTTCTATGCTATCCCTATCAACCACATGCAGGGCTGAACCCAATTGATTGTTGGAGTTGCCAGATGAACCTTGCATGTTCATTTCCATCTGGTAGCCACTGAGAATCCCATATAACTCTGTCAAAGTAAGAGTTTTGAGATTTTCAGTCCTCTTGATCACCACACAGTAGTGTGTCCATTGCCTAGGAAGTGAGGACATAAACTTCCTTACAATGTCTCTGTTTTCAAGAGGAACTCCTCCATCCACAAGGGTATCCACTATCTCAACATACCTGAAGTATTGCTGAGTCATGGCTTCACCTATTTTGAAGGTGAAGTTCTCAAACTGCTGCTTCAGGAGATCCTTCTTGTTCTCCTTGGCTTCAGAGGAGCCTTCATACATCAGTTTTAGTGCATCCCACAGCTGTTTAGCTGTTTTGCACTTCTTGAAACCTCTGTACACAGAGTTTGGAAGGGAAGTTTGAAGAGCAGTCATGGCCTTTCTATCAATCTCTTCTCTCTTCCTATCTTCATCAGAGTAGTTAGCCACATCTTTGGGGATCATACCAGCACCAGTAACAGAAGTAGTGCTGGGTATGAAAGGTCCATTTTCAACAGATTCCCACATTCTTGAGTCTAGAGACCTGATGAAACCTTCCATTCTCATACACCAGGTATCAAAGTCATCAAGAGTGATCAGTGGGGACTTGTTCATGGTTCCAGTCTCCATATCAGTCTTTGAAATGGATGCCATTTTGAAAGTTTAGTAGTTGTGTGTGTGAGGGATCTTAAGATGGTGAGATCTTATATCAAGAGCCTGAAAAGCTCTGATACCAATTGCAGGACCGGTTAAGGGCTTAACAATTACAACACAGCAACACAAAGAGGAGACTAACTAAACTTGATCAAACAGTAAACTGGATTAACCAAGATAATGATACAAAGAACACAAGTAATGATAAAGAGACAGAACAAGAGATTTGGGTTTCAAGTAGGCAGTATATTGCTTTCTCAAGTTCTATTACAAGTGTTACAAAGCATAAAGAAAGATACTAGAACTTGGAATACTTATACTACAACCTACAGCCGGCTATACTTTGAAAGCCAGCTGGATACAACTGACTAGACATAAACAAAATCAATTGTAGAATCAAAAGGCATATCTGCCTTTTGACCTTGTGACTATGACATGCTATAGCTCATCCTTATCTATTACAAAAAGGATAAAGTACAAAAAGTAGAAGGTTACAGACTCAAGACCTCAATGTACAGTTACCAAAAGCATGGACCTTTTCACCAACTCATGAAAGATGGTGACTTTACAGAGATGCAGCGGAATAGTGTCCAGCTTTATGGAACAGTACATCAGATAAAGCATGTTACTAAAAGTGTTCGGAAGAAATCTGTCTTTCTAGGATGAAGCTTCGGAAGACTTTGTCTTTGAGGCTTCTGAAGACTTCATATTTGGCTTCAGAAGATATCGGTCTTGGCTTCGAAAGATTTTACACTTAGAATATTTCTAGTGCATGGTGTAAAACTTCCGAAGCAATTCTACTTCAGTACTTAGTGCATTACTTGCAGAGAGACTTTGGATGTTTTGGTTTGCATCAGACTTAAAGGAATCCTTACATAAGTGTTCTAAACAACTCTCCTTATTTTGTTGTTGTGTTGTAAGTGACCACCCTTAAACGGTCCTGCATTTGGTACCAGAGCATTCCAGGCTCTTGATTATAAGATCTCACCATCTTAAGATCCCTCACACACATAAAATACTTGACAACTCAAATGGCAGCTATTACTAAGGCTGATATGGAAACTGGAACTATGACAAAGTCTCCATTGATCACTCCTGAAGACTTTGATACTTGGTTTCAAAGAATGGAAGGCTTTATCAAGTCTCAAGACTCCAGATATGGGACTCTGTTGTCCAAGGACCTTACATACCAAGCACCTATTCAACTGCTGCTGGAGGTGGTATCATCCTAAAGGCTGTGGCTGATTATTCTGATGAAGACAGAAAATGAATAGAGATTGATCAAAAAGCCATGACAGCCCTTCAACCTTGTTAAGACCATTTTCTTACGGAGTACTAACGGATTCTGCGTGAGACCAGATCAAATAGTGCGGAATCCTATTTGATTGGCGATCCAATCAGTGAGAATGACAACCTGATCGATCTAACGATGAAACAAACGTTAAAAATTGATTAGAAATTGATCATGAACGAACTATGAAGTTGGATAGGCTGTTTAGGACGCTTTGGACGGCTAGGGTTTATGAATATTCGAAGTCTTCCAAAAGATATGTGGTATTTATAGGTTTGTAGTGTTCATTCATATGAGTAACCATTGGCATGGTTCAGTCGTGCGACTGACTCATGCGGTTGATTCATACGCACGACTGAAGGTTCAGTCATGCGACTTAGTCCATCTTAGTCATACGACTGATCCAGTCTCCTGGTTCAGTCGTGCGACTGGTTCATAAGTATGATTCTTTCATACGTATGGTCCATAAGTATGGTCCATTAGCATGAATGAACACTAATAATATGAAATATATAAAGAGAAATAAACATAAAAAGCATATTATATTTCATTAAGTATTTACATTACACATGTGTAAGAAATGAAGGACTTTTACATTAAGAACATAAACTAGGAACTTGATGTATCAACAAACTCCCCCTTGGACCTAGTTTAGCCTATTGTCTAACATTCTTCACATGCTCTTGAAATTTCTTGTACTTCTCTTCTCTGGTGACTCCTGCGTATATCTCGAATGCAAAGCAGAGTCGTATAACATGTTGGAACTGTAGAGCTTGTAAAATATCTTGTGTGTCCTAGAACAATGGCCACTTGTATAAAGTGTTGACATCTTCAGCAGACAAGTTGGTAAGCCACATTGGGTCAAATACCCTAATAGTCTCTATCTTCCCTTCTCTGATCAGAACAATGACCGCTTCCCCCATCCTTCAGTCATAATACCACCATTTGAAGTGTGGAGTGAAGTCCTGAGGCATCTCCCGTAAAGGAATCTTAGACATTGTGCGTGGGGGACTCCACTTCAACACTACTTTAGGCCTTCCAGATATAGGATCAACTTTAGTCTTATGAATGAACCGTTTAGGTTGTTGAGGCCTGAAGTTGACGCATGTGGTGTGGAATTTTTTCTTCAGTGCTGTCTCAAACCATCCCGACATCTTCCTCGGGTTGGCATACAAAAGGTCTAAACTTGCTAATCTGTTCAGCTCAAAACCAGGAAGAGTCTTCAGATCATGTGGATATCTGAAGTACTCAATCTCCTTCTCTCTCTTAACATCATAGACATCCAAATCTTCAAAATAGGCCCACGCAATAATCTTGCCTGACACTTTCTGATGTCTCTTGACTTGGTAAAGTCTTGTGTAGGCGTTCAGCTTTGGAGGTGCGCGTTGGGCTTTCATTTCTGTAAAACAAGCTGCCCATTCAGCTTTCTTGATATCAACACTAGCATCCGAAGCTTGGGCTTTACTTTCATCCTTTTCTTTTTCTTTCTCCATCTCTTCCAACTTCTCAAAAGTATCACTGCCAAGAGTTTTACCCAAGTTGGGATAACGTTGCCCTCAGGCTTAGTGTACTGTGGATAGTAATCAGATGAGGCATCTTCAACTTCAATCTCATTCACTCCTAGTAGCTCCTCATCACTCAAAACATCAACTTCTGGAGCAACTTTAACTAGCTCATCTGGATTCAGTCTAAACATCTTAGTGAGCCGCTCATCAGTCAGGTCATGAATGATTTCTCTTTCTTCGGGAGTGTAGCTCACTGACCTTCTAACAATCCCTTGCAAGTCAAGAATCATGGTTAGTTGAGTCTTGACTTGCTGAAGGGGGAGAACATCATAATCATCAGCTTATGGAGCTTTGTCTTTGCCCTGATCATATGTCTCCTCAGCTGGAGCTGCAGAGGACGCGACTTTTTAGGAGCACCTCTCCCGAGCTGCTTGAGTTGAGGCTGATGCAAATGCATCAACTTCTTGATCATCATCATCATCTTTATCATCTCATTTTCTTTTTCCACTTGGTCCGCTTCCTCATCTTCATCATCTTCTTCTGATTCATCATCTGTAAGCTCATCTCATCTCCACCATCATCACCATCTCCCTTAATCTTTAGGGGCTCACCCTTTGTGCCCTTCAACCTCAACATCAGCCTTTTGTTCTGCTTCTCCAACCGCTCTATTCGCTTGACGGATGCCTTGACAAGCTCATTTTGAGCCGTCAGGGCATGGTGAGCTCGAACTAACGCTCTCTCGTGAGCAGTGTTCTTCTCTGTCAGCTGTGCAATCTGCTTGCCTTGGGCGGTGTTGACTGCTACTAGCTGGTTCATCTGATTGGCTCTCAACTTATCAGTAGCTAGCAGCTTTTAGCACCAGTCTGTTTAGGCTAGCTAGCTGTTCCTCTAACCCGATAGTGGGTAAAGTAGAGCCTGGTGTAGGTGGAAATTGGGTGGATGTTACGGCTTGGTCAGTAATGGGTGTAGTGGTGGTTGCGGTGTAGATGGGAGTAGGAATGGAAGTGGATTGGGGTGGAGCTATGTTGGGTATTGTGGGTTAGGTGGATGTGAATGTATGAGTGGTGGTGGGGGTATTAGTGGCTGTAGAGGTGGTGGTGGGTGTGGTAGTGGTAGTGCTAGTGGCTGTGGCTGTGGTGGTGGAAGAACTGCTCAAGATAATCTTCTGCCTCTTACCCTTCTTTCCATAGGGATGGGCCATCCTCTTCTTCCTGGAGCCCTTGGCTATTTGGCCCCCCTGAGCTGATCGGCTGGTCGGGTGTGTATGTTGGATCACTGACATCAATATTGCCACCCTTAGAACCAGCTTGGCATCCACCAACCGCCTCTTTCCCCTTCTCGGTAGCCATAACCCGGCTACTGACTTGCTTCACGAGAGGCTCCTTCAGATCCTTCTTCTTCATCTAACATGAAATCCTGGTGGAAAGCAGCCTGCTCAGATCCACCAGGTGCAGCTGAAGTACTGTGTGGAGGTGGTGGAAATATAGTAGACGAGTCAGTGGCCTGTGAATGACTGGGGCCAACATCTCCACCACCTTGACCGTCATCATGGTCATCATCATCATCGTCCTCTTCATCAGTGAGAACCACAATGGGCTCAACATCAAAATCACTATCATCATGACGCCACTTCTTCTGTGAAGGCTCCACATAATCCTCATTTGCCAGATGGCCAAACAGTCTCCCGACCAGGGGCTTCAACTGCTTTCCCAGTACACCTTCATCCTGCCCAAAGTGGTGTCATCCATCACCTCTAATATAATAGCGTCATCATTCTCCTTCGGCAGCAGAGGAAGCTTCTCATATATGATCATCTACAAGAAACGTGGATACATGCAGAAGCCTTCCTTGCCTTTGGCTTCGATGTTCTCTATCAAGTAGGAGAACAGCATTCGGGAGAAACTGAACCGGTGGTTCAGTACCAGTGCAACGTATGCATTCTGGATTTAGTCAGACATCTCATCAAATCCTCCCTGCCTAGAAGCTATGCACTTGAGGATCACATGTGCCAAGTACTTGAACTGGGGGCACATGTTGCTCTTGTTCAGTAGGCCGGCATTGATGTCTCTGGCGTACTTGATCCTCAGAAAGCAACCACGAACAGTCAGTGGATGTAGCTTGGTTGGGTAGGCTTCGTCCTCACCTAGATCCAAGACACTCCTCAAGTCGTCTTCGGTGATCTCGATCTCCTGTCCGAAGATAGAGCTCCTGATGCAGTGGGGCTCAACGGACCGATCAACAACAACGTTATCTCAGAAAGTCTGCTGTATAGATTTATACGGTGTGCATGGCGTAGAAATAGCCTTGTAGATCCTCGATCTACGTAGGAAGGCTATGATCCCAGTGAACTAAGAAGCGTTCCGGGATGTAGCATCTAGATGAGCACAGATGTATTGCTAAGTGCTCATAGTCCATCTCTCAGCCATATCGCTGCAACACAAGAAACATATACATTAGTTTTGTGCATAAGAGATAACAGTTGTATTTTAGTTGATTTTGATCAATTGGTTCAATCATGCGATTGAACCATACGACTGAGTTCAGTCGTACGATTGAGCCTGCGACTGAGTTCAGTCGTACGATTGAGCCTGTGACTGAACTTAGTCGTATGCTATTCCATGCGGTTGAGTCAGTCGTGCGACTAAGTCACCGATTGATTCACTCGTGTGATTGAATCATGCGCCTGGCTCAATCGTGCGACTGAGGTTCATATTGAGTGTCTATTCGCATCTTGCTCTGTTCGTCACCCTATCTTAGAATCTTTGTCAAAACATTATATTACACTTCATGTTTAGGCTCATTAGGTTTGCAAGGACTCGAAATAGCAAAGTACCCATAGATGAGTAGGAAATCAATCAATATAACAATCGGAGATCAATCACAGTAATAAAAAAATTGGCAAGTGTCTGGGTATGAGCGGTTTTTTTGAGAGTTTTTTGAAGGGTGGTAGAGTATCCGACCGACTAACCCCCTTATTTATACTGTTTTAAGTTTCAGTCATGCAATTGGACCCATACGCATGATTCATGCGTGCGACTAGGGTTCAGCCATGCGACTGGCTCAGACTCCTTCATCCAATCGCATAGTTGACCCATACTCATGGTCCAATCGTGTGATTGGCTCATACTTATGGTTCGTGCCATTGACTCATACTTATGACTCAATCGTGCAATTGGCTCATACTTATGATTCAATCGTGCGATTGGCTCATACTTATTAGTTTGGCCTCAAATATTTCCATACACTCAAAATCTAACTTTTGATTTATGACATTATGACCAATGATCATCTCAGACATGATCCTTTTAACAGAAAATCATTTGATCACCTTAGACGTGATCCTTTTAATTTATAACCGATTGGTCACCTCAGACGTGACCCTTTTTCTTTGTGATTCACAGAGTTCATCTAGTTATATAGTCCGACATCGATGCAAAATAGATAACGAAAACAGAAACCAACTTGAAATAAAACAAAGCAAGACATATTTTTGTGTTTTTGGTTTGAGGTGAATTAAAACCTTTTAGAAATCTTCTAACTGATTTTTCTTCCTGAGCAGAACATCTTCCATTTAATTTTATCATTTCTGGAAAGATTCATATGGAATCATACATGTATATCATAATTATTTGGGACCCTTTTATATGTACTTGAATACTAGATTCTTATTTGTCTGAGAGTCAATAGCACTTGCAAGAAATCATACTAGAGCTATAATGTGCACACAATGATTTTGACTGTCGAGAGTTGCAGCCATGATGATTGTCAGTATATTGGTCCACTTAAATCCATACAAAGATTCTTGACTCACATTGGTGATGAGTTAGGTTTTATTATTTCAACAAGCATTTGTGGATCCCACACTTACATGGTAATCAACATTCCTCAGGAGATTTTTGAGCGGTCTACGGGTATTTGACAAGAAGAAACTATTCTAAGAGCTTTCAAAGAGATGCCAAGCCTCAGGTCAGTGCCATCGCACATCAGAGAGGCGCAAATAACAATGAATTCTAGAATATTTATGTTATGCTTATCCTCAGGTAAGTGCCATCGCACAACAGAGAGGCACACAACCTATCTTCTTGTTAGAGCATATTTTTTTCTTTTTTGCACATAACGCACCAACAACATTAGTCATTAGCTTGATTGCGCTTAACATTTTTCCATATGCTTTGCTCATTTTTATAGTCATCCGCACACATTTGTGGCAATTATTTTGCTCGTCACCCCTTATTGGAAATGCGTTGATTGTGTTAACCAGGGATAAGATGAGAACCCACAGCAAGTTGAACAAATTAGTTTGAATTTGATTCACCAATGAAGTCTACTCATCTATTGTGTTGAATCTACCGACACATCATATAATGAACTAGCAACCTCTAGGCCTACTTTCTCTATGTTACCTCAGTAGCAGACTAGTTTACTATCATATTTCCTTTATTTTCCTTAGATTTCACAAACTTGTAATTTGAATATAGCATTTTTTTCATTTAAATCCTTTTGATGTCCCAAACAATTAGTTCCCTGTGTACTATCATTTTCCATAATTGTTGAATCAATCTCACAGATTTGATTTCTTTACTTTCAGCTAATCTGCCCTCCCCTTTTTTAAGTAATTACATACTAAAACTAATTTAAATACTAAAACAAAACTAAACTATTCTCCCCCTAAAACTCTAAAACCGAAAATATTTTTGTGTTTTTTGGATTTTTAAAGACAGGAAAATAAAAAAAATAAGAAAAATTTGGCGGACTACGAACTCGACTCTTCTGGAATCACAGCACTTTTCTTTTTCACGCCATTGACCTCCAAAAGATATAAAAACCGAGGTTTGTCAAAGGCTTTTGTGTAGAGGTCGGCACGTTGAAAATCCGTATTAAATTTAACAACATCGATTAATTGCTTTTCAAAACAGTCACGTATAAAGTGATATTTAATACCGATGTGTTTAGTTTTTGGATGTTGGACCGAATTTTTAGTGACAGCTATTGCAACAGAATTATCAACAAAGATAGGGGTGTTAAAAAATTGCAAACCGTAGTCTCGCATTTGCAGTTGAATCCAAATGATTTGTGAACAGCAACTTGCAGCAGCAACATATTCAGCTTCACATGTTGACAGAGCAACATATGTTTGCTTCTTACACTGCCAAGTGACTAAGCGTCTTCCAAAGAACTGAAATCCCTCTGATGTTGACTTGTAATTCATCTTACAACCACCATAGTCCGAGTCACTATACGCTGTAAGCTCAAAGTCATCATCATGAGGATACCACAACCCGAGTGTTGGAGTACCCTTCAGATAACGAAAGATCCTTTTTACCCCAATGAGATGATTCACTGTTGGTTTAGCCTGATCTCTGGAACAGAGACACGTGGTGTACATAATATCAGGACGAGAGGCTGTGAGGTACATCAGAGATCCGATCATTCCTCGGTACATAGTGGCATATACCAGATCCCCATTTTCGTCGGGTGCCACATCGTGGTTCGTGGCAAGTGGAGTCCCAGCAACTGTTGCATTCTCCATGTCAAACCGACTAAGGATATCTCTTACATATTTGGACTGATGCAGGAAGATTCCATTTGGTGTCTGCTCCACCTGTAACCCAAGAAAGAATTCATCTCTCCCCATGACACTCATCTCAAACTCAACTTTCATTATAGATTCAAATTCTTTACACAATTCTTCATTTTTGGAACCGAAGATTATGTCATCCACATATATCTGTACCAGTAGTAAATCACCATCTTTCTCTTTGATGAACAACATGCAGTCAATAACCCCTCTACGAAAACCATGTTTCACCAAATGAGTAGAGAGTTTCTCATACCAGGCTCGAGGGGCTTGATGAAGTCCGTAGAGAGCCTTGTCCAGTTTATAAACTCTATCCCGATGATAAGGATCCTCAAATCCTTCGGGTTAACTGACGTACATTGTTTCACGGATTTCACCATGAAGGAATGCACTTTTCACATCCAATTGATAAACTTTGATTTTCATGTAGGATGCATAGGCTAAGAAGATACGAATTGCTTCCATCCTTGCCACAGGTGCAAACACTTCATTGTAGTCAATGCCTTCGACTTGTCTAAACCCTTGAACGACAAGCCGAACCTTGTTTCTGATTATCACCCCTTGGTCATCTTTCTTACACTTAAGAACCCATTCCGTGCGAATCACCTTAGCACCTTTTGGTCTGTCCACATGGGTCCATACTCCTAACTTCTTGAACTGAAGGAGTTCTTCTTGCATAGCACTAACCCATGCCTCATCCTTTAAAGCTTCACTTACATATTTTGCCTCAAATTGAGACACAAAACATCGATAAGCTCCATCGTGTAGATATCCTTTTTCCATGACTGCGGCATAATCAGCTGAGTATAGCTGATTTCGTGTCTGAACTTCTGATAGAATATCCCCGATGATGTTGTCCCAAAGAATATGCCATGAGATTGAGTGTAAGGCCCCGTTCCTAGGAAACCTCACAGTTGTTTAATCATAGCATAAAATCATTTTAATAACAAAACAATGCAGCGGAATCAAATAAACATTTACTTAAAACTTGCAGTTGATATTGTGATCATACATTTGTCCTTTAATTGTAAATAAAACATAGTACTTTTTCCTTTAAATTACAATAAAAGATTTCATTAACAGGAATGCCATCCATATCCATCCAAATAGCCTCCAACCGGTGCCATCCTCAGCATCAGCATTTGCCTGCCAACTATTATGCATAAAAGTCAGCTTCGCTGAGTGAGTTTTAGTTTTATATAAATAAGAAAATATAAACTTTATCCTTATCATAATGACCATGTATACATCATAATATATAACATTTCTTGCATCATAATAAGTATGTTCATTATCTTTCATTCTTTCATTATCTTTCACTTTCATCATAAACGAGATTGCACAAAGCAAGAGCTCCATGTTGATCGACAACGAATGTCGATCCCTGTCGGTACACATGAAAACGGTAGCTAACCCCCGGCAGTTGATCCACACTTCAAGGCCCATAGCCCGCTCATAAATACGGATCCATCATCATACATCAGACTCACATAAGTGAAGTCTATCATAGTGCTTGCAAGACTTTTCATAATCAAACGGGTCCGGGGTAACATTCATTAAGTTTCACTTTTCATTAATATTATCTTCCACCTTAATATATAATACTTAACTTATTAAGTACACAACATACCAAGTACTAGTCATCATAACATAACTGACCCTCCGCGGGACGGCAGGGGTTCGGGGGTGGCAGCCCCTGACAGCGGGGTCCTAGGGGCAACAGCCCCTAGTGGGGTCCTAGGAAAAACTTATAAGTAGGGGATCTAGAACTCACCTGGCTATCGCGAATAACTTATGAACTAAGTTATCGAACATACTTATTATAATACGTTTTTATATTTAAACATTTATGTAGCACATTTACTTATAGAAAAAATCGTTCTTCCTGTTAAAACCTCTTAAAATCTTGGTCATTTAAAACGTATTTTTAGTATGCATAATAGCCCCAAAACATGGAAAAACTTATAAATAGGGGATCTAGAACTCACCTGGCTACCGCGAATAACTTATGAACTAAGCTTCCTAGGAAAGGATCACACTACACAGCCTGCAGATAAGTTAACACTTAGAGGGGTTAATTCTGCCTAAACTCGCTGCTAATGTCGCTGCCAGAAAAGCAGTTTCGCTGGCAGTTTCACTAGCAGTTTTGCTGACAGTTTCGCGGCCAGTTTCGCTGACAGTTTCACATGGCAGTTTCGCCCAACTTTCGTTGGAATTTCCATGGCTGCGAAATTACCTGCGAAACTATAGTTTCGCAGAAAACCCACAGTTTCGCAGCTTGAATATGAAATTTCGCTGGATGCATATAAAGTTTCGCAGATCGAGCTGAAAGGACGAACCAACCCATTTTTAACCCAAAATCGCAACTTTTTATGTCCAAACCCTTAGTTTATCATCCATGAGGCTAAATCTAAGCTTTATACATGTTTTCATACGTAAAAATGTGACCATTATGCGATTCTTTGCAACTTTTCAAAACCCAAAACCCTAGAATCCGGGTTTGATCTACAGAAGGGTTTAGAGGCCGATTCTTACCTCAATTTGTTGCTCCTTAATGATGGTTTGATGCTCCAACACCTTCAATCCCTTGACTTTTGAAGCTCCAAATCTTGAGTTTCCTTCACTTTCTCTCTCTACTTTCTCTCTCTATGAATTTTGTGGCTAGGGTTGCAAATGATGGAGATGGAGGCTGCTTTGGGTGGGTTAAGGGGCTGATTATGGACCTTAATCACTTAGGCTCTTGCCTATAAACCCAATTTAGCCCATAACCCATTTCCTTCTTTGATTTTTAACCCACTAATTAAGCCCATTATTCTAGTTGACTCGTTTTGACTTTTCGGGGTGTTACAAGTCTCCCCCACTTATTTAGGTTTCGTCCTCGAAACCTGTCAGTCATCAAGCAATTGAGGATAAAATTTCCTCATCTCCTCCTCGGTCTCCCACGTAGATTCTGATCCTTTTCTGTGTCTCCAGTGTACTCGTACTAGTGGAACCACTTTATTCCGTAAGTGCTTCTCTTTCCAATCAAGGATGGCCACCGGCTTCTCTACATAGTTCAGTCGTTCATTGACTTTAATGTCTTCTAATGGTACAACTGCATCATTATCTGCCAGACATTTCCTCAGATGAGATACATGGAACGTAGGGTGAATTCCACTCAACTCATCTGGTAGTTCTAATCTGTAGGCCACTTCCCCTACCCTCGCGACAATACGGAATGGCCCTATCAATCTTTAGCTTAACTTTCCTCGTTTTCGAAACCTGATGATCCCTTTCCAGGGAGATACCATGAGCATAACCTTGTCACCAACCTCAAACTCTATTGGTCTACGCCTCTTATCAGCATAAGACTTCTGGCGATCCTTTGCGGTTTTCATGAATGCCTTAGTCTTATCTAACTTCTCGGTTGTGACCCCAATCACTTCAAGACTTCCCAATTCCTTTTGCCCGATGTCACCCCAACACACGGGCGTCCTGCACTTCCTACCGTACAACATCTCATAGGGTGGCATACCAATGCTGGCATGGTAACTATTATTATATGAGAATTCCGCCAACGGTAAGTGCTCATCCCAACTTCCTCCAAAGTCGATTACACACGCTCGTAGCATGTCTTCTAACGTCCGAATAGTTCTTTCCGACTGACCATCTGTCTGGGGGTGGTAAGCCGTACTACTATGCAGTCTAGTCCCTATTGAGTCGTGAAACCTCTTCTAGAACTTGGACGTAAACCGTGTGTCCCTATCCGAAACGATAGACACTGGCACGCCGTGACGAGCCACGGTCTCCTTGATAAATAGCTCTGCCAACCTCTCAGAGGAAAACGTCTCACGAATTGGTAGGAAATGGGCGCTCTTTGTTAAACGGTCAACAATAACCCAGATTGCATCGCTTCCTCTCGTCGTGCGAGGTAGCTTCGTGATGAAGTCCATTGTGATGTGTTCCCATTTCAATTCAGGAATATCCAAGGGCTGGATCTTTCCATATGGCTTTTGGTGCTCTGCCTTCACTTGCAGACAAGTCAGGCACTTGCTCACGTACTTAGCTACGTCTCGCTTCATTCCCGGCCACTAGTAATCTTTCTTCAAAACTTGTCCTTTCATCCTTTTAGAGTTGAATCTGTCATCTCTCAATGCCTCATCTTGAAACTCCCTCACTTGTTTCATAACTTCAGGCGTCATGATTATCTGGTAAGCCCTCACCCGAATTGGTTCGGGTTGTCCCTTCCGGCTAAGGGCGTCAGCAATCATATTAGGTTTGCCTGGATGATAATGAATTTCACAGTCATAGTCCTTGATCAGTTCCAACCACCTCCTCTGCCTCATGTTGAGTCCCTTTTGTTCGAAGAAATACTTCAGACTTTTATGATCAGTGAAGATGGTGCACTTCACCCCATACAGGTAGTGCCTCCAAATCTTCAACGCAAACACTACCGCAGCCAACTCTAAATCATGGGTAGGATAATTGGCCTCGTGGACCTTTAATTGTCTACAGGCATAGGCTATCACCTTCCCTCGTTGCATCAACACGCAACCCAATCCTGCATACGAGGCATCCGAGAAGACTACTAGATCATCGTTCCCTTCAGGTAACGTCAAGACAGGGGCTTGAGTTAACCTAATCTTCAGTTCTAGGAAGGCGTTCTCCTGTTCAGTACCCCATTCATATTTCACGTCCTTTCGGGTCAGCTTAGTCAAAGGAGAAGCTATCTTGGAGAAATCCTGGATAAACCTTCCTATAGTAGCCTGCCAGGCCTAGAAAACTGCGAATCTCGGATGGCGTCTTTGGAGGTTCCAATTGCATCACCACTTCAACCTTCGCAGGGTCCACCCTGATCCCCTCAGGATTAACCACATGAACCAGAAATTGAACTTCTTGTAGCCAAAATGCGCATTTAGACAACTTAGCATATAACTTTTCACTTCTAAGCGTCTCCAATACTTCTCGAACATTATCGGCATGTTCCACTTCGCTTTTTTAATAAATCAAAATGTCATCGATAAACACTATCACCGATTTATCCAACATCGGCCGACATACCCGATTCATAAGATCTATAAAAGCAGCTGGCGCGTTGGTCAAACCAAAGGACATGACGAGGAATTCGTAGTGTCCATAACGCGTACGAAACGCTGCCTTAGGGATGTCTTGTTCTTTCACCTTCAGTTGGTGGTAACCAGACCGCAGGTCTATCCTTGAAAACCAGCTGGCACCCTGAAGTTGATCGAACAGGTCGTCGATCCTTGGTAACGGATACCGATTTTTTACGGTCAGCTTATTGAGCTCGCGATAGTCAATGCACATCCGCATGCTACCATCTTTCTTCTTGACGAATAAAACCAGAGCACCCCATGGAGAGATACTCGGTCGGATGAAGCCTTTATCCAATAAATCTTGCAACTGGCCCCTCAGTTCTACCATCTCCGAAGGAGCTAATCGATATGGTTCTTTAGCAACAGGTTGTGCTCCCGGTAGCAAATCAATCTGGAATTTGATTTCGCGGTCAGGCGGCACACCGGTCAGGTCTTCAGGAAAGACGTCAGGAAACTTGCACACTACCGGCATGTCTGATAATTGTGGCTCTGGTGCATCCATATCTTTTACAAAGGCCAAGTAAGCGCTACACCCACGTCACAAGTACTTTTCGGCTGTGATCATCGACACGACCTTTAGTACACAGCACACCTTATCTCCACGAATCGTAACAGAAATACCATCGGGCGCTGTTAGACGAGTTATTTTCTTACTACATACTATGTTGGCTTCATAGCTAGCTAACCAATCCATGCCTAACACCACATTGAAACCTCCTAAGGCTATAACATGCAACCTAGCAGGGAACTTACAATCTTCTAACTCAATCAGGGAATCCTCAACCACCTCAGTTACCTTAGTTGACTTACCAATGGCTGTTTCTACATAGAAAGGCTCGTCTAACTTTCTACTCTTATCATGCAACAAGCGACAAAAGGCAGCAGACACAAAAATCCTACTAGCACCAGAATCAAAGAGCACAGAAGCATATTTATGGTCCACAAGATACATACCTGAACCTACTTCTGGATCTGCCCTGGCCTCCTCACGAGTTATGTTGAATGCCCTCGCCTTCGCCTTCGAACCGTCACACTTTCCCTTATCTCCATCTTTAACCGTTCCTGATCCGTCTGATTTTCCTTTCTTACAGTCTCTTCCCACATGTCCTATCTCACCACACTGGTAACACTTTACCGCCTTGCAGTCCCTAGCATAGTGGCCCTCGCCTCCACATTTGAAACATTTTCCAGTCCCAACTCTACACTCCCCTGAATGACCTCTTCCACATTTCCTACACACACCTCCTTCACCTGAATTTCCTCGCCTCCCTGTCTAATCCTCAACTCTCATCCTCTTCTCCCCAATCCTGAAGTTGTCACCTCCGAACCTCTTTCCATTCCCATTCTTGTTCCCACTCCATTTCTCCACCTTCTTCTATACAGGCATTGGATCTCTCTCATCGTACAACCTTCCAGCTAAATCCACCACAGACCTAAATGTGCCTGGTCTGGCCGCAATCATATGCCTCCTGATATCCACAGGCAAACCCTACATGTATTTCTTGATCTTCTTGGATGCAGGTGTCACCATGTCTGGCACAAGTCTTGCAAGTTCATTGAACTTGGAGGTATACTCTTAATGAGTCATGTTCCCAGCCTCCAAATGCAAGAATTCCTTCTCAATCTTGCCTAATTCCCGATGGGGACAATACTCCTCCAGCACCAACTCCTTCAACTCAGACCACTTCATCCTGGGTATCGATCGCTTTCCTTCAGCCTTGACAACATTGTCCCACCAGCACAACGCTGAGTCAACAAAAGAATGAATGGCAAACTTAACTTTCTGATCTTCCCGACACTCACTAATTTCCAGTACCGCTTCCATCTTGTTGATGCATGTATGTCCCTAGATCATGATATGGAATGTAATAGATCTTGTTTGTCTGATTATGATGTAATGTGTAATGATTAATGAAATGATATTGATTGTTTGTGATTTGTAATGTCTAATATTTCATTAATGAGTCAATATTGAATTGGTTAATTGGGTTTGTGATTGTTTGAATGGTTACACATCAAGTTATATTAATTGAAACATTCAAACTTAACTTAATGAAGTTCTCATGCGAATGGCCCATGCGAATGGCCCATGCGAATGGACCATATGCATGAATAACTTCATACGATTGACTCAGTCGCACGACTGAACCAGGAGACTGGATCAGTCGTATGGTTGACACATAAGATTGGCTCAGTCGCACGACTGAACACTCAGTCGTGCGGATGGATCAACCGCATGGTTCAATCGCACGACTGAACCATACTTATGGTCCAGTCGCACGAATGAACAACACTAACCTATAAACAGACCCAACTCGTGGAAAAACGTAAGCATTCATACCATTACGACTCCAGACGTACCCTAGCCGTCCAGAAGCCTCCCAAATCGTTCTTCAAGTTCACATAACACATTAGATCGATTCCCAATCGACTTCTAACGTTAGATTCAATTCTTGATTGATTCTTCGTGTGTTCTCACTTATTGGATTGCCAATCAAATAGGATTCCGCACTATTTGATCTGGTTTACACGCTAATCACTAGGTATTTCGTTCAAATACCAGGTCCTAACAAGTGGTATCAGAGCCAGGTTCTTGATTACGTGTGATTCAATCAAGATTGCATAAAAGTTTGTGTTTTTGCACTAAAAACGCAATCTTTGGTGTCAAAAGTGATCTTGGACGTTCCCTGCTCATCAAAGTTTGGTTTCTACGGACTTAGGCGATTAGACCTTGCGAAAATTCGAATTTTTACGGCTAAACCACGTGTAACCTAGAAAATTTCGCAAAACAGCAGCTTCAGTCGCACGAGTGACCCTTTCGCACGACTGGACTCCATTCGCATTGCCCATTCGCACGATTGGACCTAGTCGCACCTTCATTCGTACGATTGAACCGTTCGTTCGCATAGCTCATACGCATCAGCTTCATTCGCACGACTGAACCAATCGCTTAGTTCAGCCGCACGATTGAACCAGTCGCAGAGTTCATACGCACGACTAGTCCATTCGCATCCTTCAGTCGCACCAGTGACAGTTTGTGTTATTAGACTTATAGTTTTCGCCATGGAAGATCAAATGTCAGCCTTTACTGCTGGGAAGGACTCTAGGATACAGAATCTGCTGTTGCTTGAGAGTGAGATGGGTAATCATAATAAACCACCAAAGCTCTTGACGTTAGATGAGTTTCCCCACTAGAAACAACGTTTTGAGATCTACCTCAATGGAGTGGATCCGAATCTGTGGGAAGCCATCGAGATTGGATATAGTACACCGGTGGGAGCTGATGGAGTTAAGCTAACATTAGGAGGGATGACGGACGCGCAGAAAGTTAAATACAATGCAGAGAAAAGAGTTTATGCATTGATTACACAGTCTATCCCAAAAGACATCTTCCACCAGTACTCAGAGAATAAGCTGTCCAAGAAACTTTGGGATAAGCTAGAGAAAAGGTACGACGGGAATGCTTCGTTGAAGGCAATCAAGGCCAAGGAGTTAAAGAAGGAATTCGATAACTTCTCATCAATGGGGAACGAGAGTTTAGACGATGTCATAGATAGATTCTACCATTTGATGAGCGAACTGCATACACATGGGGTGGATACTACCATGGAAGAGAAAGTTACTAACTTTGCAGACGGATTGCCTAAAAAGTGGGCTTCATTCGTGTCTAACCTGAGACAGAATGGAATGCTGGCAAAGCTGGATATTAATGACTTCATTCTTAAGTTGCGAGAAGAAGCACTTAGGATGAAGTAAAGAGCTCAGAAGTCTTCGTACACTCAAAATCCAGCTTTGTACAACGCCACGCCTCAAGCTAAGACATCTGGAGCACCTCTCCAGACTGCATTTGTGTCTAGCTCATCGGGTCCTTCACATGTTTCTCCTTCAGGATCAGACACGTCGGGGTCTTCTTGTACCCACTATATTGGATCTGAAGCAAGTGCAACTAAACTGAAGACCGAGAACCTCGGTAATGTGACTGTGGAAGTAGCTCGAGAGCATATGGATCTTTTGGCTGCAGTGGTTCATTCTTATGATGGACTTGTTTTCGGGAAGATTGGAAACTGCCATCTGGCAGACGAGGACTACGAGCAGGTGGACGAAATGGAGCTTGAGAGGATGGACATAATGTGGGCCTTAGTTAGTGCTGTCCGGAGGGCGAAGAAGTTTGTTAAAAAGACCGGACAGAACTTGGTAGCTACTAAGGATACCACATTTGGCTTTGACAAGAGCAAAGTGACCTGCTTCAACTGTGGAGAGAAGGGGCACTTCAAGAGAGAATGTGTCAAGCCAAAGAAGACGGGTAACGGGAACCCATTCTCGTCCTTCACTCGCCAAGACAAGCAAGCTTCTACTTCTACTTCATCAAGCAAGGATCCAAAAGCCTTGACTGCTCATGATGATGAAGGACAGGATTGGAGCTTTAGGTTTGTCTCTCCAGGGGAATCAAACATTGCTAGCGTAGAAGACATTGACGATGATTCCGCGAGTGAAGGAGATCTAGCAGTTGAGATAGCGATGTCACATAGTGAAGAAGCAACTGCAGCCGAGGTCAGTTACAAGCCTAAAGAGGAGACTATCACGTTAGAGACAGAAAAGACAGAATCACCAGAACCAGAGACATCTGATGCTGCGTTGATGACTAACTCTTCTGAACCAACTCAGGTAAGTACTACCGACCAAATGTTTGATAATCATGCTTGTTCTGATTGTGATACTTTTAGGAATAGCATAGATGAAAAATTTGCTAGGTTATTAGATCATAATGATAACTTAGTAAAAGATTTGCAACTGTGCACTGAGGCTAATAGAGTATTAAAATAAAATGAGCATAGTTATACAGAAAAGATAGACCTTTTGACTAAACAGCTTAGGGAAACCGAAGTAGTTGCCTTTAACCAAGCTAATGACATTAGGTACTATCTAAACTCCCTAGAAGACACTAAGAAGCAAAAGGCAGTTCTAGAAGTAGAAGTAAACTCATTAAAACAGAAACTGTATAGTTGGACTAGTTCTTCACACATAGTTCAACACTTAGTGAGAGAAAGAAACAACGAGGAGGGATTGGGTTACAAAGTGGTTCCACCACCACGAGAGACCATGATGAACACTAAGACTAGACCAGTAAATAATAACCCCATCAAGGATCATGTGGTGTCTACTCCTCTTGTTAGTGATCTAGATTCTTCATGTTCATTTATTGAATCTGGAAACAAGCAAAAGGAGGCCACTTCAAAGGCAAAGGGTAAATTGCCTTGTGTTAATCTGGAAAAGGAATTTGAAAAGGTTAACTTAAAGTCAGGGTCAAACAGAGTCAAATCAGAACCCAAAAGGACTTCTAATGTTAATTTTTCACATGTTTCAAGTCAAAATCCAGTTAACCAAAAGGAGAAAGATGTTAAACAGGTTAAAACAGTTAACTTTGTTAAACCAGAAAAAACATCAAAAGAACCAGAGTCAAAACCTAAAGTTATTGATGTTACTAGAGTGTCACACACTTCTCCACAAAGAAAGTTTAATCATAAAGTTGATAGCAGGTCATGCTACAACTGTGGAGAATGTGGACACATTGCTTCCTATTGTCCTTTCTATCAGACACCTAGGAAGAAGATTGAACTTCAGGATTCAAAGCCTAGGTCTTCTAAGAGGAGTTCTCTGACTCCACCTAGAAGAACTAGTGAACCTAAAGTTCAACCTGTAAGCCAGTCGACTGTTTATCACAAACAGGCCTTGCACAAGTCTGGCTTATGGAAAGAGAAGTCATCCTGCGTGTCTGATACTGATGACAAGAAGGAACCTGAGCTACCCTCACCCTCTAAGGGTCAATGGGTGGAATTTATGATGTGTGATGCCTCTGGGAAACCCAAGCCAGTAAAGGCTTGGGTTCCTAACCTAAACTAATTCTTTACTTTGTATGTGCAGGGTGTTCGATACAGTGCTGAACCTAACACGTGGATTGTAGACAGCGGAGCATCCAGGCACATGACAGGAAATAGGGCCCTTTTATCAAACGTCAAGCAAATAAAAGGAGGGCATGTTTCGTTTGCTGGAAACAAGGGAGGCTATATCACAGCTCAGGGAGAAGTGGGGAATCAGAAAGTTAAGTTTGATAAGGTGAACTACGTTCAACAACTTCAAAATAACTTACTTTCTGTTTCCCAAATCTGTGATAAGGGGATTAAAGTCATCTTCGACAACAAGAAGTGTTACGTGCTGAAGAAAGACTACGTGATCCCAGAGGACCAAGTTCTGATGACTGCTTTAAGATATAAAGATCTTTATGTTTTGGATCTGTCAACAGCTGCTACAACGGATCATGAGGTTCAGTGCTTTCTATCTAAAGCTACTGAGAAGGATTCCATCTCCTGGCATAGGAGAATGGGACACATTAGTCAAAGGAAGATGAATCACTTGATTCAGAAGGATCTTGTGAGAGGAGTTAATGTCAAGAACTTCCAGCTTCCTGACTTTTGTGTAGCTTGCAAGAAAGGCAAACAGACAAAGAAGTCTCATAAGGAAAAGAAAGTTCATTCAATAGAACTTCCTCTTGAACTTCTTCACATGGATCTGTTTGGTCCAGTCAGTACAAAGAGCATTGCAGGCGACTTGTACTGTTTTGTGGTCACTGATGACTACTCAAGGTTCACTTGGGTAATGTTTCTGAAATCCAAATCAGAAACATTTGAGTCATTCAAGGAGTTAGTAACCACACTGGAATCTCTCTACAAGCTGAAGGTTAGACAAGTACGCTCAGACAACGGGACGGAATTCAAGAACCAGTGGATGGAGGCTTACTGCAAGGAAAAGGGAATTGTGCATCAATTCACTTCTGCCTACACGCCTCAGATGAATGGCGTTGCTGAGAGAAGAACAGAAGCTTGATAGAGACAGCACGGACTATGCTGGCAGACTCGAAACTGCCTATCCAATTCTGGAATGAGGCAGTGGCGAATGCATGTTATACACTGAATCGAGTCCTGATAGTCAAGCGCCACGGAAAGACATGTTACGAGCTACTACAAAGACGCAAACCGAATTTGGAGTATCTTGAACCATTTGGCGCGCCGTGCACACTTCTGAAGAAGACACAAGAAGGTAAATTCAGCGAGAAGGCGGATGAAGGAATCTTTCTAGGATACAACATACCGAACAAGCGAGTTTACAACAACTCAACGGGTCTAGTAGAAGTGTGGTGTAATGTTGACGTTCAGAGATATACCACACCACCTACTGGCAAAGGACCCGCCTACTTCTTCGACTATGATGGATTCTTCAAGTCCTTCAACATCCCTCTCTCTCCCTCGGATGACGAGTTAGCTACTAGAATGATGTATGATATCTTGAATACACCATCTAGCTCACAGGGAGAATCATCTACTCAGTCAGGGGGAGTAGTCGATGACAGTGACTCCTCCTCTGAAGATGAAGCTGAAGCAGATGACCAGAACAGTCAGGAGGAACAGGTTCCAGTTCCTGAAAGTCCACAAGCATCTACCAGTGATGCACCTTCGACTTCGGAACCTCAAACTCCAACTACCTCAGATGCAGAACCAAATGTTCATAATCTTGGCTCTGAGGTAGCTGTTCCTACTACTCCAGGATCACGACTAAACGTCTATCATCCCCTAGACAATGTCATTGGGGATGTCAGATCAGGAGTACAAACCCGAAATCAGCTTATTCAGCTGATTACGCCTCGGTTATGGAGAAGGGTTACATTCATGATGGTGCTTATCGGTGTTTTGTCTCGCAGTTTGAGCCAAAATATGTCAGTGATGCACTAAATGATGAGGCGTGGGTGAGTGCCATGCAAGAAGAACTTCTTCAGTTCAAGAAGTTAGGTGTATGGACTCTGGTTGATAGACCTAAAGGTGCTAAAGTCATTGGCACCAAATGGGTCCTGAAATGCAAAAAGGATGACCAAGGGGTCATTATCAGGAACAAAGCTCGATTGGTGGTTCAGGGTTTTCGCCAAGTCGAGGGAATTGACTACAATGAGGTGTTTGCACCCGTGGCAAGGATGGAAGCCATTCGTATCTTCCTTGCCTATGCATCGTACATGAAGATTAAAGTCTACCAATTAGATGTGAAGAGTGCATTCCTTCATGGGGAAATCAGAGAAACAGTCTATGTCAGTCAACCCGAGGGATTTGAAGATCCTTATCATCGGGATAGAGTTTACAAGCTCGACAAGGCTTTATACGGGCTTCATCAAGCTCCAAGAGCCTGGTATGAGAAACTCTCGACTCATCTTGTGAAACACGGCTTTCGCAGGGGAGTCATTGACTGCACGCTGTTCATTAAAGAAAAAGATGGCGACCTACTGCTCGTACAGATCTATGTTGATGACATAATCTTCGGTTAAAGAACGAAGAGTTATGCAAAGAGTTTGAAGCAGTTATGAAGAAAGAGTTTGAGATGAGTGCTATGGGGGAGATGAAGTTCTTTCTCGGGTTACAGGTGGATCAGACTCCAAATGGGATCTTTCTACATCAGACCAAGTATGTAGGAGACATTCTCAGTCGTTTGACATGGAGAATGCTTCTGCTGCTGGGACTCCACTTGCTACGAATCACGATATAGCACCTGATGAAAATGGAGATCTTGTAGATGCCACGATGTACCGAGGAATGATTGGATCCCTCATGTATCTCACTGCCTCAAGACCTGATATCATGTATGCTACATGTTTATGTTCTAGATATCAGGCTAAGCCTAAGGTCAACCATCTGATCGGGGTCAAAGGATTTTTCGTTATCTGAAGGGTACACCCACACTTGGGTTGTGGTATCCTCATGATGATGACTTTGAGCTTACCGCGTATAGTGACTCGGATTACGGGGGCTGCAAGATGAACTACAAGTCTACATCAGCAGGGTGTCAATTCTTTGGGAGAAGATTAGTTACCTGGCAGTGTAAGAAGCAGACATCGGTTGCATTGTCAACCTGTGAAGCCGAATATGTTGCTGCTGCAAGTTGCTGTTCACAAATCATCTGGATTCAACAGCAAATGCGGGATTACGGTTTAAAGTTCTCTTCTACTCCTATTTTTGTTGATAACTCTGCTGCAATTGCAGTAACTAAAAATCCGGTCCAACATCCTAAGACCAAACATATCGGTATTAAATACCATTTCATAAGAGACTGTTTTGAAAAGAACTTAATTGATGTGGTAAAAATTAATACTGATTTTCAACGCGCTGACCTCTATACTAAAGCCTTTGATAAACCACGTTTTCAATATTTGCTAGAGGTCAACGGCGTTAAAAAGAAAAGTGAGGTTATTCCTGATGATGATAATGTGTAGTCCGATATATCTAGTTTATTTTATTTGTTTATTTTAGTCTGTTTAAATTAAACTCATGTTATTTTGCTGTTTATTAAAATCCTAAAATAATTAAACCAGTTATGATTTTAGTATTTTAGGGGGAGAATATGTCAGCAAGTAACATTAAAAAAAAACGAGGGAGAAGGAGTGGATAGCTGATATAAGGTAGATCGTATCTGTGATACCGATTCAAACCCTTTGGAAAATGATAGTACACAGGAACAAATCAAGAGGGACTTTAAAATTTAAATTTAGAAAAGATGCAAAAATTCAAAGTATAAGTCTGTGTAGTCTAAGCAATATAAAAGGGAAGATGATAGAAAAACTGGTAACTCCTAAGGTAACACAAAGAAAGTAGACCTAGAGGTTGCTAGACCACAAATGATATGTCGGTAGATTCAACACAATAGATGATTAGACCTGACTGGTGATCTCAAGATCAAACTAAGTTGTTCAACTGACTGTGGGCTTCCATCTTATCACTGGTTAACACAATCAACAATATTCCAATAAGGGGTAATGAGCATGTAAACGCCACAAATGTGTGCGGATGACCATAATTAGAGCAAAGCAAGAAAAAAAATGAAAGACAAATGCTATAAAGCTAATGACTTATGTTGTTGGTGCATTTTGTGCAAAATAAAATAAGCTGCTCTAACAAGGAGATAGGTTGTGTGCCTCTCTGCTGTGCGATGGCACTGACCTGAGGATAAGCATAACCTAGATATTCTAGAATTCATTGTTGTTTGCCGCCTCTCTGCTGTGCGATGGCACTGACCTGAGGACTGGCTTCTCTTTGAAAGCTCTAAGAATAGTCTCTTCTTGTAATAATACCCGTAGACCGCTCAAAAGCTCCTGAGGAATGTTGATTACCATATAAGTGTGGGATCCACAAATGTTAGTTGAAATAATTAAACCTAAAACAGTCACCAGTCTGTGTCAAAAGTCTGTGTATGGATTTAAGTGGACAAACATATTGACAATCATTGTGGCTGCAATTCTTGAAAGTTCAAATCAATGTGGTAATCTAAGAGTTCCAGTATGATTTCCTAAAGTTGCTAACGACTCTGGATGAACACCAAGAATTGAGCATCAAAAGATTTTGATAACAAGTCCCAACTGATTTGACTTGCCTGTATGATTCCAAAATTGAATTGGTCCAGGTGTGGTCAATCCAAATTGAAGCTGTCTATTCCGGAACCAAATCCAGTGATTTCCATCTTAGGATTTATCTCTCACAAAAAGCCAAAAACAAGTCTTGTTCTAATTATTTAGTTTAATTTTCTAATTTAGTTAGTTATTTTAGTTTGTTAGGTTGTCGGACTACATCAGGAAAATCAGTAAGGAATCAACTCACTAAAAGGGTCATGTCTGAGATGACCACATGTGTCGTAAAAGTTTAAAACAGTCACGTCTGAGGTGACAAAGTGTTTAAAAGGGTCACGTCTGAGGTGACTAAACTCTTTAAAAGGATCACGTCTGAGGTGATCAAAAGGTTTTCAAGTTAAAATGATCATGTCTGAGATGATCAAATGCTCATAAAGTTAATTTCAAAATTAAAAGGAGTTTAAAAGTTAAATATTCAAAATGGCAGAAAATTTACTAAGTGTGACCCATTCGCACGATTGGACCATGAGTATGGACCAACCATGCGAATGGCCCCATTCGCACGACTGGACATGAGATTGAGCCATTCACACGAATGGCTTATCAGAATGACCCATTCGAACGATTGGAAGGGGGCGAATGAGTCAGTCGACCGACTGAGACTCATTCGGTCAACTGAACATGCGAATGAAGGGTACGATTGAGTCAGTCGACCGACTGAACCTCAGTCGGTCAACTGCATGCGACTGACTGGCCAATCGCACGATTGAGCCTCAGTCGCCCAATGAACTGAGCGAATGAGGCCAGTCGGCCGTTGACTCAGCTTCAGTATTTAAAGGGCAAGTCGATCGCATTTCACTCATCACACCCCAATCGCTCTCAAATCGCACACCCTACCGTTACTCTGCCAAAATTTCATTAGACTCTGTTTTCATCTTGATTTTGATTCACTGACGCTCGTTGTTGATTATACAGGTAGTTTGAAGTTCTTTCTAACCGAAAACAGTGGATTGAAACCCTAAATTGGTGCTATTCGAATAAAACCAAGAAACGGACTGAACTTGACCTAATAACCTACTTAAACTACGCAAAATGTTAAAATTAAGTTTAATAGGTTATTAGTAACAAGAATGCGAGTCTATTGAACCGGTTATCCATGTTAAAACACTTGTTTTGATAAAGATTCGAACAACAGACGACTGAACTGTAGGACAGGCGACTGGTCGGCCGGATGAACTCCAATCGCACGATTGAAACTTGCGATTGGATCAATCGCCCGAATGAACCATGCGTTTGAGCTCAGTCGGCCGACTGAACCAATCGCAGACTCAGTCAGCAGACTGAACCCAATCGCATGTCTCATTGACTAGAATGAGCTCAGTCGCATGAAAGGACAGCCGACTGACTTCAGTCGCATGATTCATTCGCACGAATGAATCAGAATGAATTTCAACATTACACTTAGAACAGAATTTTAATGTATTATGTACTAATGGTTCTGTGTCTTGTGTTTTCAGGATAATGGCTGAGAGATGGTCCATAAATCCAAAGCACAACATCTGTGCTCACTTGGATCATACTACTCGGAACGGGGCCGAGTTCACCGAGATTATAGCTTTCCTCAGACGTTCCAGGATTCATAAGGCTATCTCTACTCCCTGCACGCCCTATAGATCACTACACCAGGCATTCTGGGAGAATGCCTCCGTGGATCGCTCTCGTGAGCCCTAAAGTATTCGGAGCTCTATTCTGGGTCATGATATCGAGGTCACTGCTGCTGATATCCAGATGGTTCTAGAGTTTGGAGATGATACTGATCACCCTACCAGATTACATCCATTGACTGTCCAAGGATGCTTTCTGAGGATCAAGTACGCTGGGGACATAAACTCAGGTGTGCTCAACAAGAGCAACCTGTGCCCCCAGTACAAGTACTTAGCTCATGTGATCCTTAAGTGCGTTGCTTCGAGGAGGGGTGGGTTCGACGACCTTCAGACCAGATCCAAAATGCCTACGTGGCACTGGTGCTGAACCACCCCTTCAGCTTTTCTAGTATGATTTTCTCCTATCTAGTGGAGAACTTGGAGGCAAAGGGGAAGGAGGGGTTTTGTATGTACCCCAGGTTTTTACAGCTGATCTTCAACGAGAAGCTGCCACATCTTCCCAAAGAGAGTCATGATGCAGTTGCACTGGAGATCATGGATGATACGACTCTGGGTCGGATGAGGGTTTATAGGGGGAAGCAGGTGAAGCCCCAGGTTAAGAGATTGATTGGCCACCTGGCCAACGAGAGATATGTGGCACCGGGGAGACGCAAATGGCGTCATGAGGACAGTGATTCTGATGATGAGAGGCTGCTGCTCCCAGAGCATGACTCTGACGATGATGATAGTGGGGACGCTGGGGACGATATGCCTGCTCCACCGAGAGGCACTGTGTCTGATGTTATACCCCCAGTGTCTGCCCCAGCTGGAGATGTTGCCGAGTCAGCTGGATTTCATCAGGATTTTGTTCATGGTGCTGAGGAAGAGGAGGAGTCTGACGAGGAGCCCCTAACGCGAACTGTGGGAAGCAAAGTGGTTCCCACAGAACATGGGCTAAGGGTGGTTGGTGAACACCCGAGAGACTCCAGAGAGACTGATACTGACCCGAGTTATGCACCGGGGTCAGCAGGCAGGGTTGTAGGGGGAGCATCCACCTCAACAGGGACGAGGAGGAAGAGGATGGCTCAGCCCCATGGTCAGAAGAAGAAGAAGCGTCGGTTGACCTTCATTACCACCATAGCCTCTACTTCTATCACCACCACTACCACTTCCACTGCCACACCATCCACCACCACAGCCACCACATCCACCACACCACCACAGCCACCACATAGCCACCACATACCTCCCACCACCATATCTTTTACTCCCACATCACCTCCACCGTTTCACAGACCCATCTTCACCACAGCCACCACCACCACCACCTCACACCAAGCAGGACCTTCAGCCCATCCCTTACACACTTATGGATCACCTCTACCTCCAATCGGGGTAGAGGAACATCTGTCAGCGCTCAACAGGATGGTGATGCGCTTACTAGCTGCAGATGAAGAGAAGGCTGCCCAGATCCGCCAGCTTGCCGACCTGACTGCTGCACAATCTCACCAGATTGCAGAGCAGGCTCGAGTTATAGAGGAGCAGGCCCAACAGATGGCTGCTCAGAGCACTGAGATAGCCCAACTCCAAGCACAGAGTGTCACATCAAGCAAAAAGATAGAGGAGTTGGAGGAGGCAAAGAAGACTATCCTGTTGAAGCTGAAAGGATCTAAGGAGGAGCCCCTCAAGATCAAAGAGGGGGATGGAGATGATGGAGATGATGGTGATGACGATGATGAAGATGATGATGAGGATGAGGAGGATGATACAGAGGAGGATGAGGAGGAAACTGAAGGAGATAGGACAGAGGGGAAGGACGATGATGATGAAGCAGAAGGAGGGGATGCAGCTGCATCGGCCTCTGCTTCAGGTCAAGAGAGGAGGTCAAAGAACAGACAGGACCAATCAACCTCCACCTCTGCTCCTCCAAGTGACGAGACTATGATACAGGATAAAAGTAAAGACTAGATGTTTATGTATTTATTTACTTTTGTATTTGAATCCTATATTGAAAACAACGTATTGAATGTTTATATTAAGGTAATGCATTTCTGTTTGATTAATTACTAATGATTTATGTGTTGAATGTTTAAATCAAACAGATCCAAATTATCAAAGAGATGAGTTTGATGTTGCTCCCCTTCAACAGGTCAAGACTCAACTAACAATGATTCTTGATCTGCAAGGGATCGTAAGGAGGTCAGTGAGTTATACCCCTGAAGAAGGGGAAATAATTCATGACCTATCAAACGAGCAACTCGCAGAGATTTTCAAGCTAAATCCGGATGAGATAGTTAAAGATGCTCCGACATGCGATTCGACTAGTGATGAAGAGCTCAACGATGTTGATGAAGTCGAGATCGAAGATGTCACCGCCAAGGATTACCCTCAGTACGCTGACAATGAGGGAAATGTGGTCCCCAATCTGGGTGAATCCCTCGTCAGTGATACTTTTGAGGTGTTGAACAACATGGAGCAAGAAACAGAGAAAGCAGAAGGAACACCTCAAGCCTCAAATGATGATGTTGACATTCGAAAGGCTGAGTGGGCTGCATGTTTTGAAGAAGTTAGAGCCCAACGTGCTGCACCAAAGAAGGATGCCTACACCAAACTCTACAGAGTCAAGAAACATCACAAGGTGTCTGGCAGGATTATAGCATGGGCGTATTTTGATGATCTTAATGTTTATGCATTTAAGAGAGAACAGGGCATAGAGTATTTCAGATTCCCACATGATCTGAAGACTCTACCAGGTTTTGAGCTCAACCAGCTGGCTAAGCTAAAGCTTTTGTATGCTGACCTGAGGAAAATGTCAGGCTGGTTCGAGGCTGCCCTAAAGAAGGAGTACCACACCAGATGGGTTAACTTCAGACCACAACAGCCTACTAGGTATATTAGAAGGTCTGAGGTTGATGCCATTACTGGCAAGCCCAAGATAGTGTTGAAGTGGAGTCCCCCGCGCACAATGTCAAGAATCCCACTCCGGGAAATGCCACAGGACTTCACTCCACACTTTAAGTGGTGGTACTATGATTGGAGAACAGCTGAAGCGGTCATAGTCCTAAGCAAAGAGGGCCAAATGGATACGATCAGAGTATTCGACCCGATGTGGCTTACTAACTTGTCGGCTGATGATGTCTATACGCTATACAAGTGGCCACTGTTCTATGACACGTAGGATATTGTACAAGCCCTCCAGTTCCAGAATGTCATACGACTCTGCTTCGCGTTTGAGATTCACGCGGGAGTCACTAAAGAGGAGAAGTACAAGAAATACAAGGAGGTTATGCAGAAAACAAGAGATTAGAGAGATCTAGGTCCAAGGGGGAGTTTGTTGATGCATGTATGTCCCTAGATCATGATATGGAATGTAATAGATCTTGTTTGTCTGATTATGATGTAATGTGTAATGATTAATGAAATGATATTGATTGTTTGTGATTTGTAATGTCTAATATTTCATTAATGAGTCGATATTGAATTGGTTAATTGGGTTTGTGATTGTTTGAATGGTTACACATCAAGTTATATTAATTGAAACATTCAAACTTAACTTAATGAAGTTCTCATGCGAATGGCCCATGCGAATGGACCATACGCATGAATAACTTCATACGATTGACTCAGTCGCACGACTGAACCAGGAGACTGGATCAGTCGTATGGTTGACACATAAGATTGGCTCAGTCGCACGACTGAACACTCAGTCGTGCGGATGGATCAACCGCATGGTTCAATCGCACGACTGAACCATACTTATGGTCCAGTCGCACGAATGAACAACACTAACCTATAAATAGACCCAATTCGTGGAAAAACGTAAGCATTCATACCATTACGACTCCAGACGTACCCTAGCCGTCCAGAAGCCTCCCAAATCGTTCTCCAAGTTCACAGAATACATTAGATCAATTCCCAATCGACTTCTAACGTTAGATTCAATTCTTGATTGATTCTTCGTGTGTTCTCACTGATTGGATTGCCAATCAAATAGGATTCCGCACTATTTGATCTCACGCTAATCACTAGGTATTTCGTTCAAATACCAGGCTCTAAGCCAGCGATGAGCGGCAGTAGCATTGCCGTTACCGTCAAAGATCGGGGGCCTGCACCTTTGAAATGCCCCATAGTTGCACCCCCTAGTAGTCTCTCTCTTAGACTCCTCATCACTGTCATCATCATGGACTACCACCTTAAGGTTTGATGGCTCCTCTTCAGATTCCTCCGTCCTCCCGATGGACTTTCCAGAATTCTTCTCATTTTCCCGCCCCTTCTTATCAGCTTTCTCTCCATCCTTGACTGCTTTGAGCACCTCGGTCACCACCGAGGGTAAGACATTTTGCATGACATTTTAGACTTCGTCAGCGATAGCCTCCTTCAAAGTGGATTTGAGGGTGGCCGATCCCTCCCCCTCCGGGTGACTATGGAGGTCTGACTCCTCGTGAACAGTCTTGGGAGCCTTAGCTTTGCTCCAGGTGACACGTGGCTCAGTAGTACGCCCGCCACGAGCACCTCCTCGGGTTGTCTTCCCTGATTTTCTACTAGCCATAACTAATTCCTATAAGATTCAAACACCAAAATGGTCATTCAAGATAATTGCTCAGGTCATTATAAGTACGGTAAGTCATTAATTACAGTGGCCAAGTGTGATTAACCACTTACCTTACCCTCTTGTCCCAAGCAATCACTATCCTAACACATATTAGTATTCAAATCTACAAGTACATAAAACAAATAGCACACGCACATAATTCCGGTTTTACTTGTAACTTTTACCTGATGGCACGTAGCTACTTGGATTGGCATCCTTCATTCGGTCCCATTTTCAGTTTAAGTTTAGATTTTGAAAACTATTTACCCAATTCTCTTAAACTTTGGCTCTGATACCAACTTGTAAGGCCCCGTTCCCGGGAAACCTCACAGTTGGTTAATCATAGCATAAAATCATTTTAATAACAAAACAATGCAGCGGAATAAAATAAACATTTACTTAACTTGCAGTTGATATTGTGATCGTACATTTGTCCTTTAATTGTAAATAAAACATAGTACTTTTTCATTTATATTACAGCAAAAGATTTCATAAACAGGAATGTCATCCATATCCATCCAAGTAGCCTCAAACCGGTGCCATCTTCAGTATCAGCATTTACCTGCGAACTATTATGGATAAAAGTCAGCTTTGCTGAGTGAGTTCTAGTTTTAGATAAATAAGAAATATAAACTTTACCCTTCATATAATGACCACGCATACATCATAATACATAACATTTCTTTCATCATAATAAGTATGTTCATTATCTTTCATTCTTTCATTATCTTTCACTTTTATCATAAACGAGATTGCACAAAGCAAGAGCTCCATGTTGATCGGTACAACGAATATCGATCCCTGTCGGTACACATGAAAACGGTAGCTAACCCCCAACAATTGATCCACACTACAAGGCACATAGCCCGCTCATGAATACAGATCCATCATCATACATCAGACTCACATAAGTGAAGTCTATCATAGTGCTTGCAAGACTTTTTTATCATCAAACGGGCCAAGGGTAACATTCATTAAGTTTCACTTTTCATTAATATCATCTTCCAACTTAATATATAATACTTGACTTATTAAGTAGACAACATACCAAGTACTTGTCATCATAACATAACCGACCCTCTGCGGGACAGTGGGGGTTCGAGGGCGGCAGCCCCTGGCAGCAGGGTCCTAGGGGCAGCAGCCCCTAGTGGGGTTCAAGGAAAAACTTATAAATAGGAGATCTTGAACTCACCTTGCTACCGCGAATAACATATGAACTAAGTTATCGAACATGCTTATTATAATACGTTTTTATATTTAAACATTTATGTAGCACATTTACTTATAGAAAAAATCATTCTTCCTGTTAAAACCTCTTAAAATCTTGGTCATTTAAAACGTATTTTTAGTATGCATAATAGCCCCAAAACATGGAAAAACTTATAAATAGGGGATCTAGAACTCACCTGCCTACCGCGAATAATTTATGAACTAAGCTTCCTAGGCTAGGATCACACTACACAACCTGCAGATAAGTTAACACTTAGAGGGGTTAATTTCTATCTAAATTCGCTGCTAATTTCGCTGCCAGAAAAGCAGTTTCGCTTGGAGTTTCGCTGGCAGTTTCGCTGACAGTTTCGCTGCCAGTTTCGCTGACAGTTTCACAGCCAGTTTGGCATGGCAGTTTCGCCCAACTTTTGTTGGAATTTCCATGGCTGCAAAATTACCTGCGAAACTATAGTTTCGCAGAAAACCCACAGTTTCGCAGCTTGAATATGCAATTTCGATAGATGCATATACAGTTTCGCAGATCGAGTTGAAATGACGAACCAACACATTTTTAACCCAAAATCGCAACTTTTTACGTCCAAACCCTTAGTTTATCATCCATGAGGCTAAATCTAAGATTTATACATGTTTTCATACGTAAAATGGTGACCTTTATGCGATTCTTTGCAACTTTTCCAAACCCAAAACCCTAGAATCCGGGTTTGATCTGCAGAAGGGTTTAGAGGCCGATTCTTACCTTGATTTGTTGCTTTTTAATGATGGTTTGATTGTCCAACACCCAGATCTTTAATCCCTTGACCTTTGAAGCTCCAAATCTTGAGTTTCCTTCACTTTATCTCTCTACTTTCTCTCTCTATGAATTTTGTGGCTAGGGTTGCAAATGATGGAGATGGAGGCTGCTTTGTGTGGGTTAAGGGGCTGATTATGGGCCTTAATCACTTAGGCTCTTGCCCATAAACCCAATTTAGCCCATATTCCATTTCGTTCTTTGATTTTTAACCCAGTAATTAAGCCCATTATTTTAGTTGACTCGTTTTGACTTTTCTGGGTGTTACACTGAGTCCCTCCTTGTTGCCTTTGACAAGAAGCACTGGGCAGTATACTCAGTTGTGGAGGCTTTTGATAAATCCAAGACATACAGATCGTTATATCTTGAAGCTGATATTAGAATTTTATCCTCCTCGACAACATACTCTTTCTTCAACATGTAGCACTTGTTGTTGTCAAACACAACTTTGAATCCCTTATCACAGATTTGGGAGACAGAAAGCAAGTTGTTTTGCAGTTGTTGAACGTAGTTGACCTTGTCAAACTTCACTTTCTCATTTCCCACTTCGCCTTGAGTGGTGATGTAACCTCCTTTATTCCGGGCGAACGATACGTGTCCCCCTTTAATTTGTTTGACGTTGAAAAGGAGAGACGAATTCCTGGTCATGTGCCTGGAAGCCCCACTATCAATAATCCAGGTATTAGTGATAGCGCTGTAGCGGACACCATGCACATACAAAGAAATTGATTAGTTCAGGTTTGTGACCCAAGCCTTAACTGGCTTAGGTGTCCCCGAGGTATCATACATCATGAACTCAACCCACTGTCCTTTAGAGGATGAGGGCACATCTTTCTTCTTTTTATTCTCACTATCAGACACATTACTTGTTTTGATCTTCCATAAACTAGTTTTGTGTAAAGCCTGTTTGTGGTAAACAGACGACTGGCTTATGGTTTGAACTTTTGGTTCACTTATACTCTTACGTGTAACCTTAGGTGACACATTAGATCTAATTTCAGAAAATCTTGGTTTTTCCTCAAAAAGTTCATATTTTTTTAGGTGTCTGAAAATAAGGAATATATGAAGAGATATGTCCTCGTTTTCCACAACTGTAGCAGGATCTTCCTTCAACAGTTTGAGGAATGTTGTGATGTGGGGTTGAGTTTGGTCGTGGTTTGAGATATGTCCGTTTTGGTGACGACTCTTCCCTTTTAGATGTTTCACCTTCTTTAACAAACTTAATTGTTTTAACATTTTGAACATCTTTCACTTTCATTTTATTTGGATTTTGATGATTAATACGTTTAAGGTTCAGTGGATTAGACCTTTTAGGTTCTGAAATAGACGTTTGTGAACCTGACTCTGATTTAACCTTTTCAATTTTATTACCCAAATCCTCAACATGTAACTTATCTTTTGATCCCAAAGTAGAATCCTTCTATTTAATGACAAATTTCACAGGTTTACCCGTAGAATCTGGATCACTGACCAGAGGAATAGACACCACATAATCCTTTACAGGGTTATTATTAATTGGTATACATTTAGTGTTCAAAAGGATTTCATGTGGTGGAGGTACTAGTTTATAACCCAGACCGTCCCCTGCATTCCGTTCTTTCACTAGGTTCTGAACAATATGAGAAGAACTTGCCAAACTGTGTAGTTTTTGTTTTAATGAATCAACTTTGACTTGCAAAACTGCTTTTCCTTCTTAGTTTCCTCCAAAGAATTTAAATAGAACTTGACGTCATTTGATTGATTTAAGGCAACAACCTCGGTTTCCCTTAGTTGTTTACCCAACAGTTCTATCTTTTCTTTGAAGCTGTACTCATTTTGTTTTAAAATACGATTTACTTCAGTGTAGAGTTGTAAATCATTTACTATATTATCATTATGTTCAAATAACCTAGCAAATTTTAAATCAATGCTTTCCCTAAATTTATCACATTCAGTACAAGCATGTTTATCAAATAATTCGTCTTTAGAACATACCTATGTAGAACTAGACGAATAAGCCATCAACGCAGTGTCAGACTCTTCGGTGACTGGAGATTCTAAGCTTGTAGCACTGAGCTCTTCTTCAACCAAACGATCAACGACATTCATAGCTTCTTCGATATCTGAAAGTGAATGCTCAGCTATGATGTCTCATTCACTTGCAGATCCATCATCCAATGTATCCACTAAGGCAATGTTTGATTCACCCTGAGAAACGAATCGGAAGGACCAATCTTGTCCTTCATCACCTTAAGCAACCAAAGCCTTAGACCCTTAACTTGAAGATGAAGCTCCAATCTTATCCTTGTCTTGTCGGTTGAATGTAGGAAAAGGATTTCCATTTCCAGTCTTCTTTGGCTTTACGCACTCACGTTTGAAGTGCCCCTTTTCACCACAATTAACGCACGTGACTTTGGTTTTGTCAAACCTAAATATCGTATCTTTAGTGGCAACCAAATTTTGCCCCATCTTTTTAACAAACTTCTTGGCTCTTCTAACAGCACTAGCCAAGGCCCACATAATATCCATGCGTTCTAGCTCATTTTCATCAACTTGCTCGTAGTCCTCGTCAGCAAGATGACACTTTCCAATCTTACCAGCAACTAAATCATCATAAGATTGAACAACATCAGCTAGAAGGTCCATGTGCTCTTTAGCAACTTCCACGGTGACATTTCCGAGATTCTCGGTCTTCAACTTGGTAGTATTTGCCTCAGGGACTATGTTTTGGGTTCCAGATGACCCTGACATTACGGTTCCTGATGCACTGCTTTGGGAAGGAGCAGAAGAGCTAGACACCAACGCCGTTTGTAGTGGTGCACCTGAAGTAGCTGGAGTTGAAACTAAGTTGTATAGTGCAGGATTCTGAATATAGGATCCTTTCTTTGACTTGTATTTCATACGTAGTTCTTCCTCCCTTAACTTCAAAATGAAATCATTTATGTTTAAAGTAGCAAGAGTGTCGTTGTCTCTGATTAGACAAAAATGGATCCCATTTGTCTGGCAGACCATCAGCAAAACTAGAGACCTTATCTTCCATGGATGTGGTCACACCATGAGTGTGCAACTCACTCATAAGATGAAATTGATCAATGATAACATCCAAGCTCTCATTCCCAATCGGAGAGAAATTGTCAAATTCCTTCTTAAGTGCTTTTGCCTTCAGTGCTTTCAGCGTTGTATTTCCTTCGTATCTCTTTTTCAAGGCATCCCATAATTTCTTAGACTGCTTGTTCTCAGAAAACTGATGAAATATGTCCTTACGTATAGACTGCGTCAACAAGACATGTGCTTTATTTTCAGCATTATGCAAAGTCTTCTAGGATTCACTCATTCCACCCAAAGTCAATTTAACTCCATTAGCACCGACTGGTACCGTGCAACTAGTCTCAATGGATGTCCAAAGGTTTGGGTCAACTCCATTCAAGTAAATTTCAAACCGTTGTTTCCACTGTAGGTATTCATCCAAACTTAACAACTTCGGTGGTTTGTTGTGGTTTCCAATCTCATTCTCCAGAAGTAGAAGATTCTGGATACGCGAGTCTTTTCCAGCAGTGAATGCAACAAACTGGTCTTCCATTGCTTTAAACTTGGTAAACATAGAACATGACTGATTCTGGAATCTCGCCGGAAAGGCTCCGGCGCCGGAACCCTAGCGGGCTAAATGCTCTCATCCGATCCTCTCACTCTCTATTTCTCTTTTGTGCTTTGTGTGTGGGAAGGTTAAGGTTAGGGTTTATATGTGTTAATGGGCTGGGTTGTGTAAAATTGGGTTTTCAATTTGGTTATGCAAATTGGGCTGAATTATTTTTTAAAATTGATGTGTGGGCTCATTAAAATCAAAGAAATTGGGCTAACAATTTTTTGAGTTTTACCAATGTAGGCTAATTAAAGATTAAAACAAATTAGGCTGTATTTTCTTTTAAAACATAAGGTGTGGGCTTATATTTTTGGGGCGTTTAATTGTTTAACCCCAGCTTGACCCCAGTTGCTAAAATTGCATAGCGTGACATTTATTTATTTTTTATTTTAAAAAATATATATTTTTCCCGGGGAGAATTATTCTAAACTTTTTGGGAAAAATATTTTTGGGGTGTTTAATATTTTAAACAAAATAAAAATAAAAATGGCTTTTGCAGAACTGTTTAAATCATTCGAATCTAATAATCTCACAATTGCACAATGTCGGTTTGATAATTTTGCAGCATTAAAGAATGAAACAATGTCTGATTTTGTTGATCGTTTTCTATTGGTGGCAAGTATTCTGAAGAAGTTTGATGCACAATTAGGAAATCATGAACAAGTTCTGAGATTGCTTGATTCCCTCCCATCAGAATGGAGCTCACACGACAAGTCAATTAAAAGAAATAGAGGTTTTCGGGATTACAAACCAATGGAGGTAATCAACAAACTGAAAGAAATGGAGTTGGATATCTAACGTTGTGAGTACTATGAAGCGACATATCTAAATCCAAAGATCACTTCAAACTCCAAAGAGAAATCAGAAGAGAGATCAGATCCTGGCACCAATTCCGAAGGTTTACCGAAACCTGGAATGAAGAGCTACAATGGGAGCTTAAGCAAACATCAATGGCTAAAGGTGGAACTGAGTTGAATGATGCAGTTTGTGATTCTGATAAGGAAGATGAATGGAAGCAAAATACCAGAGATTGCAATTGCGAGAGGCTCTTACTGCTGAAAGAGTCATCTTGGATCTTCCATACGAGACAGTTCAGGATATGTGTTCTTCTGCTTGCAAAATTTATTTATTTGGGGTGTATAAAGCTAATAGGTTACTTTTAGATAACCTGTAAGGCCCCGTTCCCGGGACACTTACAGTTGGTCATTCATCGCACATAAAACACATAATTTCATTACATTAAGAAATCATTGCAGCGGAAACATTCAAAAATGACATCACGTTTCATTATAATTACTTTTGCCAAATAATACATCATTATCCGGTTACAAATTTCATGTTTGCATTACATCACAAAAGCTATATAATTGGATGCCATCCCAAAAGAGCCGAGTAGCCTCGCCGTGCCATCCTCAGCAATCCTTTACCTGCCAACTGGAAAATGTAATAAAAGTCAGCGTTGCTGAGTGAGTTCTAGTTTTATAACATAAATATACTTTACTTTCATTGAAAACCATTCCTTTATCATGCGATCATTCAACATACGTATACACAGATAGTATCATTATTATCTTTCATCTCATTCATTATCTTCCATTCTTTTCGTTCATTCTGTCTTCCGAGTCTTTTGCGACAACATGGTCGCTCACCTCAATGGCAATCTCAATGATTGCTCGCTATCCGAGTCTTTTGCACCCCTAAGGTTGCTCACCCCAATTGTCCATCACGATAGCAAGCTATCCGAGTCTTTTGCAACAACGAGGTTGCTCACCCCAAGGCAACGTCACGATAGCACTTTACTCGAGTCTTTTGCAACGACGAGGTTGCTCACCTCATAGGCAATCTAAATGATTGCACTTCATCCGAGTCTTTTGCAACACAAAGTCGCTCACCCCAATATATATGCTTGCAAGCCTTTCTTTCGTTCATTCATCATTCATTAATGCATGCATTCTTACTTCATGTTCCTCTTTCATTATCTTTCACTTTACATTATATAATACATCATTCATTCATTCATTCATTAGCATGACATGTAAAGCCACAAGAAAGATAAGCATACATCATAATAAGGAACATATCATACACATTCATCATCATACAGGGCAACATCATACATTCATAATATGCATAAACATGCAACATCATCATCATCATGCCCTATATGCTCTCTAAGGCCATAACCATCCTCTTACATGCTCTTACGGGTTACTTTACGTCAAAACTTACATCTGCACCTTTCCCCGAAGGCCAGAAGTCAAACTACACATTCCTTCGAGTGCAACAGCCCTATTCGGGCGTATGGACACCCTTCAGTCGCATGGCCTCCATGCGACTGAACATCATGCGACTGGACTCATGCGGATGAACACCTATACGAATGAACATCCAATCGTGCGTATAGACCTTGTGCGAATGGGATTACTGCGAATGGGCACCTATGCGACTAACCTCAGGCGAATGGACTCATGCGACTAAGCATCTATGCGACTGAACCCTCAGTCGTGCAATCCTCATGCGACTGGACTCCCTCAGTCGTGCAACTGAAACCTTAGTCGTGCGATTGAACCCTCAATCGTGCGAATGACTCCCAATCGTGCGAATGACCCTCAATCGCCCTCATTCGGCCGTATGGCCTTCATTCGGTCGCCTAGCCCTAGCTGATGCAGAATGGAGTTCATCCCGAACCCAATCTGCCATTTTCGGCCTCCAAGCTCATCCAAACCCATTCTAAGCCTAAATTAACCCTCCTAGACCTTAGGAATGCATACCATAACACCATACAAGCACACACAAGCCCGCAATCATACTCAAAACGCATCATACACATCACACCCAAATGGGTCAAACACACACACTTGTAAAAACGGGTTTTGAACATTTTCCAGCCCCAAAATCAGTTGAAAACAAGTAAAAGTGGGGTCCTAGAACTCACACAATCGAGCACAAAGACAAGAGCTTCGATTTGGCTTGCTACTCGACGGATTTGGACACTCGAATCCCCCGAAACACCACTTTTCTCCCTTTTTCTCTTCTTTCTCTCTTCTCTTCCTCTCAAATCTGAAAATATGTGAAGTGTGGGGAGAGTGGGCTGCCCTCTCCCTACACATATCACCACCTTACCCAACTTTTCCTCGTTGGCGAGTTTGGTCCCTCGACTTTGAACTTTATTTCTTTTCTTTCTTCGTCGGCTTCAAAATAATAAATTTCCGGGTGTTACATAACCAAAAGGAATTAACAACCATAAACGCAAAACTCAAAAAGAATGAAGCCAAGTATTTCATAAAATTAAATGAAGCTTTAAAAGAAAATGATCATTTAAAACGAACTCTTCTTGAAAGAGATGTTGAAATTAATCTTTTAAACAAAAGAGTCACCTTGGCTGAATTTAAAACAAGCAAGCTTAAAACAAAGCTTGATAGATGGACCATATCCGAAATGAAACAGGAAGAGCTACTGTGTAAACAAAGGGGAGCTAGGATTAAAACGGGAGTGGGTTGTGGTGAAAATGCATATGTCTATCCTCCTCCTAGCACCCATTGTTATTATCCTATGCCTCAACCTCATCCATCTAATGATTTGATTGAATCTGCAGAAACTGATAGTTTAAATGCAGGTTTAAGCAACGTTAATCTTAAAGAGGTTAGAGATGTGCAGGATTCTCCTATAGGTTTGGGATTCCTCATGCAGGGGTCTGATAAGAAGATTAATGATGATTCTACCTCTGATGCTCCAAAATCAATATCAGTTGCTTCTCCAACCTTCTTCAACAAATTCAAAATAGGTAACATTCCTTCGTTTGTTCCTGTCAGGTTTGTCAAAGAGGGAACTGTTGTCGAATCGTCAGGCATTCAGAATCCTACAATCGAAGCCGACATAATAGGAGGTGTCTATCAAGATCCGTTGGAGAAAGATCTGTGTATACGAGACTGGATAAGCTCAGATGATGAATCAAACACAGAGGAGCGTGTCAGTTCCTCAAAGATCAAGAAATCACCTGAAATTGTTAGGTCTCAAAAGTTTCCAAAATCTGCTTCAAAACCTATACGGATCTCTTCTCCAATTGCAAAACAACCCAGTCAATCAGTGAAGATCTCATTCACTGTTCAACACAACAAGCACCAAAACAAGCAAGAATCTACCACAACCTCAAAGCAATCTCCAATCCAAATGTACTACACGGGACTACAAAGAAGGTCATGTGGTAAAGAAGTGCCCTCAAAGACTTGCTTCGAATGGTAAAGGCAAACCAAATTACTTCTCCGGATAAAAGTCTACAAAGAATGTTCCAGACGGTAAATGCAACACAGGTTTGCTTCTCTGGATCAACAGGTAAAAAGCACATATCTTTGAATTGTTGGATGAAAAACCCTCCATTCAAACCTTTTCATGTGAAGCCGGTTTCATATGATACAAAGATGAAAATGACCAAAGGTTCAAAACCATATTCTTTTCCTTCTGGTGTTAAACAGAAAATGATTTCTAAATTTAATTCATTCAAATTCAAATTACTTGAACGGAAACAAATTTGGCAAATTAAAAAGAAGGATACATATATCCCTAATATTTCAACAGATTGTTTGCTCAATCAGGTTACTTTAACCATTGAAAAAGGAACTCCCAGAACTACAATGGCATGGGTTCCCCCTTCTAACTAATTTGTTAATGACTACAGGAGCAATTCAGGAGGACTGTTAGTAATCCTGTTTACTGACAGAGATTGTTCCTAATTCAAAATTAAGGCGAAAACAAACAGGTTAAGGTCATGATATTTCATCCAAAATTTGGATTTTTATCTGTACAATCACAGTTCTTAATTCACAAAAACTACATATTTCTTGATCATTCATTTCTTATCATGATATCAGTGTAGTCTGGAAGATCTTCTTTGGTAAATTTCTATTTTTGCATAGTTTTATAAAAAATAATTAAAAAAAATCATAAAAAATATTAAAAAAATAATTAAAAAAACAAGGGGTTTGCAAAAAATAAAAATTTAGGGGGAGAGTAAAATAATACATAAAAAATGAAACGAGAACCGGGAACTTGATTCGAGATGACTCAGAAATGATTGTATATCATCTTGAAATGCTTGTTATAGCATGACTTGCGTTTATACAATGAGAAATAATAGTAACTGATGTTGTTATCTGATTTACATCTTATTTTTAATCGCAAATAATAGAAAAACAAACAGATTTTTTAATGATATGCTTGGTAGACTCAGCCTGAAAAATAAAGTAGACATCAGCAAAATGATTTGAATTAAAATATATGCTTAAGGATGTCTGGATTTACGCAATCATTTTGGCCTGCACGAAAACTGAGTCCCGACAAAAATTGGATTTAGAATTGATCTTTCACCCACCATGATACAAATCATATAAGTCATATCTTTAAGCCATGATTAGTGTATTTATGTATCTGGTGTTTGTGCTAATCTCCTCTGCTGTACGAAAGTACTGACCTGGAGTGATGATCTCTTTTGCGGTACAATAGTATGTCTTGGAGCTCTCATCGGCACACGATTAAATGGTCATCTCTTTTGTTATACGATAGTACAAACCTAGAGATCTCACCATTTTGGTCTAAGTAGTGTCAAATCATCTAAACGGTCAATTCATCACAAAATACAATATTTTGTTGATAATCACTTGCGCACTAATGCACAAATCCTTGCTCTATAAAGATCATAAAAAAATTCAAGAAATCCTGAGGTTGGGTGAGGGTTTTTGCCAAATGATTGTGGGGTCCTAGCATTGTAAAGTATTTAATCGAACCTTAACGAATCATCTGCTACTTGTTGAAAAAGATAGGGCATGAGTTTAAGTGGACAAACATATCAGCAATCGTTATTGATCTGTTTGAGAATTTCAAAAATTATTTATAGACTGTGATTAGATTCAGTTATTAAATTCATCTTTGTGCTAAAGTATATCTTGAGGATGTGATCTCATGATCGATTCAGTTCTCGGTTATAAAATAATATATATATATATATATATATATATATATATATATAGATATATATATAGAAGATATATATATATATATAGATAGATATATAGAGATATATATAGATATATATCTCTATATATCTAGATATCTATATATATATATATATCTCTATCTATATAGAGATATAGATAGAATATATATATATATATATATAAATATTTCATTTTTTCATTTTATAGATTATAATATATATATATATATATATATATATATATATGTTATAATAAATGAGTATAATAAAAAATTTAAAAAATATAATAAAATTTCATTTCAAAATTTTTTTAGGTCTTCCATATTATGTTGTTACAATGTTATCATTTTTCATGCATTTCACAGAATTACGCACAAACGAACACGAGTTTGCTTGTTTTCAAACGCAGATAAACACGGGTTTATTTTGTTAAAATGAAATGAACTAATTAGAAATGTTGTGATTGTGTTTGTGAATGTGTTTCAGGTTCTTGCTCTAAGTGATGGCCGATCATCAGTTGAGCAGTGTACCTGATCAGAGAACCTGTTCCTCCAGTTTGCAGAAGATACTCAGCTAGGAATCCTCCTCCTACATCTTCTGAAGCACTCGAGATTAGAGATTTGGGAAAGCTGTTCCAATATCTTCACAAAGGATGCACTGAAAAAGGGGGAGCATATAAATAGGGGGAGCTTATGAGATGAACAATCTTTCTCATCAGATTCAGAAAGCTTCAATTTGAAGATCTTTCTATGGTTGACTTCTCGGGGCTGAATTCGTATGAAGACGTTGATAATGATAGACTAAGGGGGAGTATTGTTGGAGCTGTACAAGATAGTCTATGTTATCAACACAGTCAAAGTCAACAAAAGTCAACATCACGGTCAAAGTCAACAAAAGTTAAACCCGACACGTTCGAGACGAAGAACCGAGACGAGATGTTGAAGATTTAGATGACTAGGAGTTTTATTGTAATTAATATATTCTGTGTAAATAAAATATATTTTATCTTGTTTTTAGTCATTTTTATGTTTTATATGTTATTTGCATTAATTAGCCTAAGTCTAGGGAGTTAAGTGCAATTAGAGAATATTATAGTCACTATAAATAGGTTAATTGTCATTAGTGTTGGCTAATGGTTGAATGACCATTTGATTGGGGTTTCCACATTATACAAATAATATGCAATCATATTAGATCAATTTGGGATTTTATTGTGTTTATCATTGTTTGATCTTACAAATCTTCATAATATTTGATTCAAGTGTTCAACCTGGGTTAACAAAGATGCATCTCCAAACCAAGCACTCATGGCAGACCACGATGAAGCCAAGGTATTAAATCATCTTTGTACTCCTGAATGCATTGCTAAAGTAAATAGATACAGGTCCTCTAACTTAGAGATGAGATCTGATCTTGAGTCCTTAAATATCTTAAAAGCTGAAATTTTAAAAGAGCTAAAAAAGATTATAAACTAAAAATAGAGGACTTAGAAAAAACCATTTTAACTCTTAACATGAGCACACCAACTACAAGACACAGATCAAAGATCTCATAACTAAGTTGACTAAATGCCAGGCTGAGCTTATGATCAACAAAGCCAAGGCAGAAAAATGTGTTCTTGAAAAAGAGACCTTCAAGAACATAATATCCTCATCCTTGCATGCAAAACTTTGTTATAAAAATAAGCTGGGACTGGGATCAAGTGATATAGCTCCTCCACACACAATCTTGCCTATTAGATCTCCTAGGTGTGGAACTTGTGAAGATGAGCTTCCCCTCATAGACCCCTTGTCTGAAGAGGATGATGTTGATGCATGTATGTCCCTAGATCATGAGCTGTAATGTAATAAATCTTGTCTGTCTGATTATGATGTAATTGTATCGATTAATGAAATGATATAAATTGTTTGTTACTTGTGATGTTTAATATTTCATTAATGAGTTGTGATTGAATTGATTGGGTTTATGAATGTTTGAATGAGTGCACATTATGTTATATTAATAAAACATTCAAACTTAACTTAATGAAGTTCTCATGCGAATGGCCCATGCGAATGGACCACACGCATGAATAACTTCATACGATTGACTCAATCGCACGACTGAACCAGGAGACTGGATCAGTCGTATGATTGACACATAAGATTGACTCAATCGCACGACTGAACACTCAGTCGTGCGGATGAATCAACCGCATGGTTCAATCGCACGACTGAACCATACTTATGGCCCAGTCGCACGATTGAACAATACTAACCTATAAATAGACCCAATTCGTGGGAAAACGTAAGCATTCATCCCATTACGATTCCAGACGTACCCTAGCCGTCCAGAAGCCTCCCAAATCGTTCTCCAAGTTCATAGAACACATCAGATCGGTTCCTAATCGATTTCTGACGTTGATTTCAATTCTTGATTGATTCATCGTGTGTTCTCACTGATTGGATCGCCAATCAAATAGGATTCCGCACTATTTGAGTTGGTTTAACACGCAATCACTCGGTATTTCGTTCAAATACCAGGTCCTAACAAGTGGTATCAGAGCTTTGGCTCTTGATTTCGTGTTGATTCAATCAAGATTGCATAAAAGTTTGTGTTTTTGCACGAAAAACGCAATCTTTAGCATCAAAAGTGATCTTGGACGTTCCCTGCTCATCGAAGTTCAGTTTCTACGGACTTAGACGATTTGGACTTGCAAAATTTCGAATTTTTACGGCTGAAACCCGTCAAACCTAGAAATTTTCGCAAAACAGCAGCTTCAGTCGCACGAGTGACCCATTCGCACGACTAGACTCATTCGCAGTGCTCATTCGCACGACTGGACCTAGTCGCACCCTCATTCGGCCGACTGAACCGTTCGTTCGCATAGCTCATACGCACCAGATTCATTCGCACGACTGAACCATTCGCCCTGTTCAGTCGCACGGTTGAACCAATCGCAGAGTTCATACGCACGATAAGACCATTCGCATCCTTCAGTCGCATCAGTTAAAGTTGATTTGATTAGATTCTAAGTTTATTAACCATGGAAGATCAGATGTCAGCCTTTACTGCTGGGAAGGACTCAAGAATTCAGAACCTGCTGCTGCTTGAGAGTGAGGTGGGTATTCACAATAAACCACCAAAGCTCTTGACTTTAGATGAGTTTCCCCACTGGAAACAACGTTTTGAGATCTACCTCAATGGAGTAGATCCTAATCTGTGGGAAGCTATCGAGGTTGGGTATAGTACACCGGTGGGAGCAGATGGAGTAAAATTAACGTTAAGTGGGATGACTGACGCACAGAAAGTAAAGTATAATGCAGAGAAAAGGGTTTATGCGTTGATAACTCAGTCGATCCCCAAAGACATATTCCACCAGTACTCAGAGAACAAGCAGTCCAAGAAACTGTGGGATGAGCTAGAGAAAAGGTATGATGGGAATGCATCATTAAAGGCAATCAAGGCAAAGGAGTTAAAGAAGGAATTCGATAACTTCTCATCGATTGGTAACGAGAGTTTAGATGAAGTCATAGACAGATTCTACCACTTGATGAGCGAGTTGCATACACATGGAGTGGAAACAACTATGGAAGAGAAAGTAAGCAACTTCGCAGATGGATTGCCTGATAAGTGGGCTTCATTCGTGTCTAATCTTAGACAGAATGGAATGCTTGTAAAGCTGGATATAAATGACTTTATTCTCAAGCTGCGTGAAGAAGCACTAAGGATGAAGTATAGAGCACAAAGTCTTCGTATACACAAAACCCAGCTTTATACAATGCCACGCCTCAAGCTAAGACATCTGGAGCACCTCTCCAGACAGCATTTGTGTCTAGCTCGTCAGGTCCTTCACATGCTTCTCCTTCTGGATCAGACACGTCAGGGTCGTCATGTACCCATTATATTGGATCAGAAGCAAGTGCTACCAAATTGAAGACCGAGAACCTCGGTAATGTGACCGTAGAAGTAGCACGAGAGCATATGGATCTTCTCGCCGCAGTAGTTCATTCATATGATGGACTTGTGGCTGGGAAGATTGGAAACTGTCATTTGGCAGATGAAGACTACGAGCAGGTAGATGAAATGGAGCTTGAAAGAATGGATATAATGTGGGCCTTAGCTAGCGCTGTCCGAAGGGAAGAAAGAAGTTTGTTAAGAAGACAGGACAAATTTGATAGCTACTAAGGATACCACATTTGGTTTTGACAAGAGCAAAGTGACCTGCTTCAACTGTGGAGAGAAAGGGCACTTCAAGAGGGAATGTGTCAAGCCAAAGAAGACGGGTAATGGGAACCCGTTCTCATCCTTTACTCGCCAAGACAAGCAAGCCTCTAGTTCTACTTCATCAAACAAGGACCCAAAAGCCTTGACTGCTCATGATGATGAAGGACAGGACTGGAGTTTTAGATTTGTCTCCCCAGAATCTAACATTGCCAGTGTTGAAGATATTGATGATGATTCTGCTGCGAGTGAAGGTGATTTAGCAGTTGAAATAGCGATGTCACACAGTGAAGAAACAACTGCAGCTGAGGTCAGTTACAAAACAAAGGAGGAGACTTCCACGTCAGAAACAGAAAAGTCAGAATCACCAGAACCAGAGACGTCTGATGCTGCGTTGATGGCTAACTCTTCTGAAACAACACAGGTAAGTACAACTGACCAAATGTTTAATAATCATGCTTGTTCTAACTGTGATATGTTTAGGAATAGCATTGATGAAAAATTTGCTAGGTTATTAGATCACAATGATAACTTAGTAAAGGATTTACAACTATGCACTGAGGCCAATAGAGTTCTAAAACAAAATGAGCATAGTTATAAAGAAAAGATAGACCTATTGACTAAACAACTTAGGGAAACCGAAGTAGTTGCCTTTAATCAAGCAAATGACATTAGGTACTATCTAAACTCCCTAGAGGACACTAAGAAACAAAAGGCAGTTCTAGAAGTAGAAGTTAATTCCTTAAAACAGAAACTGCATAGTTGGACTAGTTCTTCACACATAGTTCAACACTTAGTGAGAGAAAGGAATAATGGGGAGGGATTAGGCTACAAAGTGGTTCCACCACCACCTGAGACCTTGATGAACACCAAGTCTAAACCAGTAAACAACAACCCAATCAAGGATCATGTGGTGACCACTCCTCTTGTTACTGATCCAGACACATCATGTTCATCTACTGAATCTGGACAGAAACAAAAGAGGCCACTTCAAAGGCAAAGGGTAAATTGCCTTGTGTTAATCTGGAAAATGAATTTGAAAAAGTTAACTTAAAGTCAGGGTCAAACAGAGTCAAATCAGAACCCAAAAAGACTTCAAACGTTAATTTTTCACATGCTACAAGTCAAAAACCAGTTAACCAAAAAGTTGAACAAGTTAAACAGGTTAAAACAGTTAAATTGTTAAACCAGAGAAAACATCAAACATGCAAGAGTCAAAACCTAAAGTGATTGATGTTACTAAAGTGTCACGCATTTCTCCACAAAGAAAGTCTACTCATAAAGTTGATAGCAGATTGTGCTACAACTGTGGAGAATGTGGACATATTGCTTCCTATTGTCCTTTCTATCAGACACCTAGGAAGAAGATTGATCTTCAGGACTCTAGACCTAGGTCTTCTAAGAGGAGTTCTCTAACTCCACCTAGAAGATCTAGTGAACCTAAAGTCCAACCTGTAAGCCAGACGACTGTTTATCATAAACAGGCATTGCACAATCCAATCTGGCTTATGGAAAGAGAAGTCATCCTGTGTGTCTGATACTGATGACAAGAAGGAATCTGAGTTACCCTCACCTTCTAAAGGTCAATGGGTAGAGTTTATGATGTGTGATGCCTCTGGGAAACCCAAGACAGTAAAGGCTTGGGTTCCTAACCTAAACTAATACATTTACTTGATATGTGCAGGGTGTTCGGTATAGCGCTGAGACTAACACGTGGATTATAGACAGCGGAGCATCCAGGCACATGACAGGAAATAGAGCCCTTTTATCAAATGTCAAACAAATAAAAGGAGGGCATGTTCCTTTGCAGGAAACAAGGGAGGATACATCACAGCACAGGGAGAAGTGGGAAATCAGAAAGTTAAGTTTGATAAGGTGAACTACGTTCAACAACTTCAGAATAACTTGCTTTCTGTTTCCCAAATCTGCGATAAAGGATTTAAAGTCATCTTCGACAACAAGAAGTGTTACGTGCTGAAGAAAGACTATATGATTCCAGAGGACCAAGTTCTGATGACTGCTTCAAGATATAAGGACCTATATGTCTTGGATCTGTCAACAGCTGCTCCAACGGATCATGAGGTGCAGTGCTTTCTATCTAAAGCTACTGAGAAGGACTCAATCTCCTGGCATAGGAGAATGGGACACATTAGTCAAAGGAAGATGAATCACTTGATTCAGAAGGACTTAGTGAGAGGAGTAAATGTCAAGAACTTCCAACTTCCTGACTTTTGTGTAGCTTGCAAGAAAGGCAAACAGACAAAGAAGTCTCATAAGGAAAAGAAAGTTCATTCAATAGAACTTCCTCTTGAACTTCTTCACATGGATCTGTTTGGTCCAGTCAGTACAAGGAGCATTGCAGGCGATTGTACTGTTTTGTGGTCACTGATGACTACTCAAGGTTCACTTGGGTAATGTTTCTGAAATCCAAATCAGAAACATTTGAGTCATTCAAGGAATTAGTCACCACTCTGGAATCTCTCTACAAGCTAAAGGTTAGACAAGTACGCTCAGACAACGGGACCGAATTCAAGAATCAATGGATGGAGGCATACTGCAAGGAAAAGGGAATTGTTCATCAATTCACTTCAGCATACACGCCTCAGATGAATGGTGTTGCTGAGAGGAAAAATAGAAGCTTGATAGAGACTGCACGGACTATGCTGGCTGACTCGAAACTGCCTATCCAATTCTGGAATGAAGCAGTAGTAGCAAATGCATTATACACTGAATCGAGTCCTAATAGTCAAGCGCCACGGAAAGACATGTTATGAGCTACTACAAAGACGCAAACCGAATTTGGAGTATCTTGAACCCTTTGGCGCGCCGTGTACACTTCTGAAGAAGACGCAAGAAGGAAAATTCAGCGAGAAGGCAGATGAAGGAATCTTTCTAGGATACAACATACCGAATAAGCGAGTTTACAATAACTCAACGGGTCTTGTAGAAGTGTGGTGTAATGTCGACGTTCAGAGATATACCACGCCTCCTACAGGCAAAGGACCTGCCTACTTCTTCGATTATGATGGATTCTTCAAATCCTTCAACATACCTCTCTCTCCCTCGGATGATGAGCTAGCTACTAGGATGATGTATGATATTCTGAATACACCATCTAACACAGGGAGAATCATCTACTCAGTCAGGGGGAGTAGTCGACGACAGTGACTCCTCCTCTGAAGATGAAGCTGAAGCAGATGACCAGAACAGTCAGGAGGAACAGGTTCCAGTTCCAGCAAGTCCACAAGCATCTACGAGTGATGCTCCATCGACTTCAGAACCTCAAACTCCAACTACCTCAGATGCAGAACAAAATGTTCATAATCTTGTTCTGTGAGGTAGCTGTTCCTACTACTCCAGGATCACGACTAAACGTCTATCATCCCCTTGACAATGTTATTGGGGATGTCGATCAGGAGTCCAAACCCGAAATCAGTTATACTCAGCTGATTACGCCTCGGTTATGGAGAAAGGTTACATTCATGATGGTGCCTATCGATGTTTTGTCTCGCAGGTTGAGCCAAAATATGTCAGTGAGGCACTCAATGATGAGGCGTGGGTGAGTGCCATGCAAGAAGAACTTCTGCAGTTTAAGAAGTTAGGTGTATGGACACTGGTTGATAAACCTAAAGGTGCTAAAGTCATTGGCACTAAATGGGTACTAAAATGCAAGAAGGATGACCAAGGGGTCATTATCAGGAACAAAGCTCGACTGGTGGTTCAAGGTTTTCGCCAAGTCGAGGGAATTGACTACAATGAGGTGTTTGCACCCGTGGCAAGGATGGAAGCTATTCGTATCTTCCTTGCCTATGCATCGTACATGAAGATCAAAGTCTACCAATTAGATGTAAAGAGTGCATTCCTTCATGGGGAAATCAGAGAAACAGTCTACGTAAGTCAACCCGAGGGTTTTGAAGATCCTTACCATCGGGATAGAGTTTACAAGCTCGACAAAGCTTTGTATGGGCTTCATCAAGCTCCTCGAGCTTGGTATGAGAAACTCTCAACTCATCTTGTGAAACACGGCTTTCGCAGGGGAGTAATTGACTGTACACTGTTTATTAAGGAAAAGGATGGCGACCTACTGCTTGTACAGATATATGTTGATGACATAATCTTCGGGTCAAAGAACGAAGAGTTATGTAAAGAGTTTGAAGCAGTAATGAAGAAAGAATTTGAGATGAGTGCCATGGGGGAGATGAAGTTCTTTCTCGGGTTACAGGTGGATCAAACACCTAATGGGATCTTTCTACATCAGACCAAGTATGTAGGAGACATTCTCAGTCGCTTTGACATGGAGAATGCTTCTGCTGCTGGGACTCCACTTGCTACGAATCATGATATAGCACCTGATGATAATGGAGATCTAGTAGATGCCACTATGTACCGAGGAATGATCGGATCCCTCATGTATCTCACTGCCTCAAGACCTGATATTATGTATGCTACATGTCTATGTTCAAGATATCAGGCTAAACCAAAGGTCAACCATCTGATCGGGGTCAAGAGGATTTTTCGTTATCTGAAGGGTACACCCACACTTGGATTGTGGTACCCTCATGATGATGACTTTGAGCTTACCGCGTATAGTGACTCGGATTACGGGGGCTGCAAGATGAACTACAAGTCTACATCAGCAGGGTGTCAATTCTTTGGGAGAAGATTAGTTACCTGGCAGTGTAAGAAGCAGACATCGGTTGCATTGTCAACCTGTGAAGCCGAATATGTTGCTGCTGCAAGTTGCTGTTCTCAAATCATCTGGATTCAACAGCAAATGCGGGATTACGGTTTAAAATTCTCATCTACTCCTATTTTCGTTGATAACTCTGCTGCAATTGCAGTAACTAAAAATCCGGTTCAACATCCTAAGACCAAACACATCGGTATTAAATACCATTTCATAAGAGATTGTTTTGAAAAGAACTTAATTGATGTGGTTAAAATTAATACTGATTTTCAACGCGCTGACCTCTATACTAAAGCCTTTGATAAACCACGTTTTCAATATTATTAGAGGTCAACGGTGTTAAAAAGAAAAGTGAGGTAATTCCTGATGATGAAAATGTGTAGTCCGATGTCGTGTAGTTAAATTTTATTTTATTTATTTTGATTTGTCTATTTGATTTTAATTTTATTTAAACTCATGTTCTCTTGCTGTTTATTAAAATCCTAAAATAATTAAACCAGAAATGATTTTAGTATTTTAGGGGGAGAATATGTCAGCAAGTTAACATTAAAAAAAAAAAAAAAAAAAATGAGGGAGAAGGAGTAGCGAGCTGAAATAAGGTAGATTGTATCTGTGATACCGATTCAATACCTTTGGAAAATGATAGTACACAGGAACAAATCAAGAGGGACTTTAAAATTTAAGTTTAGTAAGATGCAAAAGTTCAAAGTAATAAATCTGTGTAGTCTAAGCAATACCAAAAGGAAAGATGATAGAAAACTGGCAACTCCTAAGGTGACACAAAGAAAGTAGACTTAGAGGCTGCTAGACCATATATGATATGTTGGTAGATTCAACACAATAGACAAATAGACCTGATTGGTGATCTCAAGATAAAACTAAGTTGTTCAACTGACTGTGGGCTTCCATCTTATCACTGGTTAACACAATCAACAATATTCCAATAAGGGGTAATGAGCAATTAAACGCCACAAATGTGTGCGGATGACCATAATAGAGCAAAGCAAGAAAAAAAAATGAAAGACAAATGCAATAAAGCTAATGACTTATGTTGTTGGTGCATTTTGTGCAAAATAAATAAGCTGCTCTAACAAGGAGATAGGTTATGTGCCTCTCTGCTGTGCGATGGCACTGACCTGAGGATAAGCATAACCTAGATATTCTAGAATTCATTGTTGTTTGCCGCCTCTCTGCTGTGCGATGGCACTGACCTGAGGACAGGCTTCTCTTTGAAAGCTCTAAGAATAGTCTCTTCTTGTAATAATACCCGTAGACCGCTCAAAAGCTCCTGAGGAATGTTGATTACCATATAAGTGTGGGATCCACAAGTGTTAGTTGAAATAATTAAACCTAAATAAGTCACCAGTCTGTGTCAAAAGTCTGTGTATGGATTTAAGTGGACAAACATACTGACAATCATTGTGGCTACATCCTCAAAGGTTCAAATCAATGTGAAAACCTAAGAGTTTCAGTATGATTTCCTTATGTTGCTAACGACTCTGGATGAACACCGAGAACTTGAGCATCAAAAGGTTTAATAACTAGTCCCAAATGATTTGAATTGCCTGTATGATTCCAAAAATTGAATTGGTCCAGTGTGATCAATCTAAGTTGAAGCTATCTACTCCCGAACCAAATCCCGTAGATATCAATCTCTGGATTTATCTCTCACAAAAAGCCAAAAATATGTCTGATTATGTAATTAGTTTAAATTCTTAAATTAGTTAGTCGTTTTAAGTTTTAATTGAGTCAAGTGTCGGGCTACATCAGGAAAATCAGAAGGAATAAACTCACTAAAAGGGTCATGTCTGAGATGACCATATGTGTTTGAAAGGTTATATCAGTCACGTCTGAGTGACAAAGTGTTTTTAAAAGGGTCACGTCTGAGGTGACCAAAGTGGTTAAAAGGATCACGTCTGAGGTGATCAAAGTGTTTTCAAGATAAAAGGATCATGTCTGAGATGATCAAAAGTTCATAACGTTAATTTAATTGATATAAAAGAGTTTAAAGGTAAATTGGTAAAAATAGCAGAAAAATTAACTAAGTATGACCCATTCGCACGAATGGACCATACGTATGGACTAACCATACGAATGAAGTCCATTCGCACGAATGAACTATGAGTATGGACCATCCAACCGAATGGATCATACGATTAGTCCAATCGGAGGCTTAAGTGCGAACGAGTGAGTCAGTCGCACGACTGAACTTCAGTCGGACGACTGGAGAAGGGCGACTGACCCAATCGCACGACTGAGTCCCACTCGCACGACTGAAAGGTGCGAATGAACTCAGTCGCACGATTGGATCTAGGGTTGATATAAATAGAGGTGGAGTCGGTCGCAGAGACTCATCACCCTCAAATCGCCCCTAAATCGCACATCCTACCGTTACTCTGCCAAAATTTGATTTGCCTTAGTTTTTTCATTGATTGTGTGACTGACGTTCGCTAATCATCGTACAGGTATTTTGAAGTCTTCTTCCATCAAAAACAGAAAGATTGGAACCCTAAATGGGCTAACCCGACTGTGAATTGCGAACCGAGACTTTCAAACCCTAATAACCTATTAAAACTAAGCAAGATGTTAAAATTAAGTAAAAAGGTTGTTAGTAAAATAATGCGACACTAAAGAACCGGTTAATTGAGCTATAAGTCTTAGTCTGCATAGATTCGAACGTTGGACGACTGAACACCTGAGACAGACGACTGGTCGTCCGGATGAACTTCAGTCGCACGACTGAAGGGAGCGATTCACTCAACCGCACGACTGAACCATGCGAATGAGACTCAGTCGCACGACTGGTGTAACCGCATAAGAGTACATGCGCATGAGTCCAGTCGCACACTCAGTCGTGCGCATGAGGTCAATCGCACGTCTGAATCTCAATCGCACGATTCAGTCGCACGACTGTCTTCAGTCGTACAACCTCAATCGCATGACAGAAAGTTTTCATTCAAAGTCTAAGTGTTGCTTTATACTCTTAGGCAACGAAACTAACGTTTATATTATTATGTGTTACAGATGGCGAGTCGATGGAATATGAGCACCAAGCACAACATATGTGCTCACCTGGACTTGACATCCAGGAATGCAGCTGACTTCACAGGCATTATTACATTTCTACAGAGATCCAGGATCGCTCATGCTATATCCACTCCTTGCACACCATACAGATCAGTGCAGCAGGCCTTCTGGGAAGGCGCATCTGTAGATAGATCCACCGAGCCTCATTGCATCAGGAGCTCGATTTTTGGTGAGGCTATCACTGTATCTGAGGAGGATCTGAGGATAGTTCTACAGTTTGGGGACGATGCTGAGTGTCCCACTCGTCTACACCCCCTCACGGTCAGAGGATGTTTCATGAGAGCCAAGTACTCTGGGGACATCAATGCCGGGGTACTCAACAAGAGTAACCTCTGTCCCCAGTTTAAGTACCTTGCGCACGTGCTGCTGAAGTGTATTGCATCCAGGAAGGGAGGTTTTGACGAGCTCTCCGACCAGATCCAGAACGCATATGCTGCGTTGGTGCTGAACCACCCGTTCAGCTTCTCCAAGATGATATTCACCTACTTGGTGGAGAACCTCGAGGGGAAAGGGAAGGAAGGCTTCTGTATGTACCCAGATTTCTACAGATGATCATTGACCAGAAGCTTCCCTCCCTGCCGAAGGAGAAGGAGGACGCTGTTGTTCTTGAGGTCATGGACGACACTACACTTGGCCGGATGAAGGTATACAGGGGTGAAGCAGGTGAAGCCCCCTGTCTGGCCGTGATGATTATGTGGCGCCAGCCAAGAGAAATGGCGCCACGAGGACAGTGATTCGGATGTAGAGCATATTGCTATACCAGAGACTGACTCTGATGATGATGATAGCGGCGACGCGGGGGATGACATGCCTGCCCCATCTAGAGGCACAGATTCAGACGTTATTCCCCCGGGGTCAGCCACTGCCGGAGAGGTCGCAGAGATGGCCGGTTTCCATCAAGAGTTTGTGACTGGTGATATAGAGGAGGAGGAGTCAGACGAGGAGCCCCTCACCAGGACTGTGGGAAGTAAAGTAGTTCCCACACACCACGGGCTTAGGGTGGTTGGTGAACCCCTAGGGACTCCTCGGAGAGAGACACTGACCCGAACTATGTTCCGGGTCAGTAAGCAGAGCTGCAGGGGGAGCATCTACTTCCACCGGGACTAGGAGGAAGCGGATGGCTCAACCCCATGGATTGAAGAAGAAGAAGAAGCGTCGCTTGACCTTCGTGACTACTACTTCCAGCACCACAGCCACCACTACCACCACTACTGACATACCACCCATCACCACAGCTACCACAGCCACTACTCCCACTACCACATCCACCACCTTACCTACCACCACTGTATCCTTCCCATCCATCACCAGACCATTCACCCCTACTTCACCAGCATCAGCTCACCGACCCATATTCACCACTGCCACTGCCACCACCACCACACATCATGCTGGACCTTCAGCCCCCAGCCTTCACATGCTTATGGATTCACTCTACCTCACATCGGGGTAGAGGAGCAGCTCTCAGCGCTAAACCGTATGGTGATGCGTCTGCTTGCTGCGGATGAGGAGAAGGCGGCGCAGATCCGCCAGCTAACCGACCTGACTGCTGCCCCGTCTCAGCAACTGGCAGAGCAGGCTCGGGTGATAGACCAGACCAGAGAGAGTCGAGGTGTCCCAACTCCAAGACATGCAGGCTCAGTCCGTCAAACGTATAGAGGAGTTGGAGACGACCAACAAGACTATCATGCTGAGGTTGAAGGGGTCGAAGGATGAGCCCCTGAAGCTAAAGGAAGGTGACGGGGATGATGGAGATGACGATGATAAAAATGAGGATGATGATGAGGAAGATGATGATGATGAGGAGACTGAAGAAGAAGACAGGACAGAAGGACGTGATGATGATGACGAGGCAGAAGGAGGGGATGCGGCTGCATCGGCCTCTGCTTCAGGTCAAGAGCGGAGATCTAAGCATCGACAAGACCAGTCATCCACTACTTCTGCTCCTCCGAGCGACACGCCACAGATTCAAGACAAAAGTACTGATTAGATGTTTTATGTATTTATTTATTTTGTACTTGAATCATGTAATGGAAAACAAGTGTATTAAATGTTTATATATATTAAGTTAATATAAGTCTGCTTGATTGATTACTAATGATTTATGTGTTGAATGTTTATATCAAACAGATCCAAACTTTCAAAGGGATGAGTTTGACTTTGCTCCCCTTCAAATGGTCAAGACTCAATTAACCATGATTCTTGACCTACAAGGGATAGTGAGACGGTCTGTGAGTTATACCCCTGAAGAAGGGGAGATAATTCATGACCTGTCTGATGAGCAACTGGCAGAGATGTTCAGACTCAATCCCGATGAAATAGTGAAGGACGCTCCAACAGTTGATTCAACCAGTGATGAGGAACTGAATGACATTGATGAAGTTGAGGTTGAAGACATTACTGCAGAAGAGTATCCTCAGTATGCTGACGCCGAGGGAAATGTGGTCCCCAATCTGGGTGAATCCCTAGTCAGTGATACTTTTGAGGTACTAGACAAGATGGAGCAGGAAACAGAAAAGACTGAAGGAACAGCCCAAGCCTCAAATGCAGACGTAGATATTCGCAAGGCTGAGTGGGCTGCCTGTTTTGAAGAAGTAAGAGCCCAGCGTGCTGCACCAAAGAGAGATGCCTACACCAAGCTCTACAGAGTCAAGAAACACCATAAGGTGTCAGGCAGGATTATCTCATGGGCTTATTTTGAAGACCTTAACGCTTATGCAGTTAAGAGGGAGCAGGGCATAGAGTACTTCAGGTTCCCACATGATCTGAAGACTCTACCTGGTTTTGAGCTCAACCAGCTGGCTAAACTAAAGCTGCTGTATGCTGACCCGAGAAAGATGTCAGGCTGGTTTGAGGCTGCCCTGAGGAAAGAGTACCACACCAGGTGGGTCAACTTCAAACCTCAACAACCTACGAGGTATATCAGACGTTCTGAAGTTGATCCCATAACTGGTAAGCCAAAGATAGTGCTGAAGTGGAGTCCCCCGAGAACAATGTCGAGAATCCCTCTCAGGGAAATGCCACAGGACTTCACTCCCCACTTCAAATGGTGGTACTATGATTGGAGAACCGCTGAAGCTGTCATAGTGTTGAATAAAGAGGGACAAATGGATACTATCAGGGTATTTGACCCAATGTGGCTAACCAACTTGTCTGCTAATGATGTTACACATTATACAAGTGGCCACTATTCTATGACACGCAAGATATTGTACAAGCCCTCCAATTCCAAAATGTCATAAGACTCTGCTTTGCTTTTGAGATACACGCAGGAGTCACTAAAGAGGAGAAGTACAAGAAGTATAAGGAGGTTATGCAGAAGACAAGAGAATAGATAGATCTAGGTCCAAGGGGTAGTTTGTTGATGCATGTATGTCCCTAGATCATGAGCTGTAATGTAATAAATCTTGTCTGTCTGATTATGATGTAATTGTATCGATTAATGAAATGATATAATTGTTTGTTACTTGTGATGTTTAATATTTCATTAATGAGTCGTATTGAATTAATTGGGTTTATGAATGTTTGAATGAGTGCACATTATGTTATATTAAATAAAACATTCAAACTTAACTTAATGAAGTTCTCATGCGAATGGCCCATGCGAATGGACCACACGCATGAATAACTTCATACGATTGACTAAATCGCACGACTGAACCAGGAGACTAGATCAGTCGTATGATTGACACATAAGATTGACTCAATCGCACGACTGAACACTCAGTCGTGCGGATGATTCAACCGCATGGTTCAATCGCACGACTGAACCATACTTATGGCCCAGTCGCACGATTGAACAATACTAACCTATAAATAGACCCAATTCGTGGGAAAACGTAAGCATTCATCCCATTACGATTCCAGACGTACCCTAGCCGTCCAGAAGCCTCCCAATCGTTCTCCAAGTTCATAGAACACATCAGATCGGTTCCTAATCGATTTCTGACGTTGATTTCAATTCTTGATTGATTCATCGTGTGTTCTCACTGATTGGATCGCCAATCAAATAGGATTCCGCACTATTTGAGTTGGTTTAACACACAATCACTCGGTATTTCGTACAAATACCAGGTCCTAACAGATGAAGAGGAGATGGTGAAAAATGGCTCTGAGAGGAGTGAAGAAGAGCATTCTAAGAAGGGTCACCATTCCTTTGAGGAGAGTAAAGCTGTTGGGATGACCAAGTCCAAGAGAAAGAACATGATTAGGAAGGCCAAGAGAAAGTCCAAGAAGGCTCAAGAGATCAAGGCCCCCTTTAACTCTGCACAGAAACAAGTCTTCATCTCTGCAGGATTTGAGGTGGTTAAGGCTGAAGACACAAACTTGAACTCCAATAACAAGAGTTCTAGTTCATGTCCAAATCATCACATCATCAAGAAGAAGGCTGATCAGTTGTGCACCACAATTGTACAACTTGAACCATCCAGCTCCAAAGGTAGTTCTATCACCACAAGAATTGCCACATAATCTGCAAAGATGAAGATGGAGAAGGAAAGTGATCAAGTTCAGCCTTGTTCACAAAAGAATACTCCTAGAAGGAAGAAAATGGACTGTGTGATGTGTGGGAGTACCTCTCATCTTGCTAAAAATTGTGTTTACAATCCAAAGAGTACTCACCACATGACCAAGAATAAAACTTCTAAGAGCTTGGAGAAGAAGAAGCAAGCTTCAGAAGGAAAGTCTTTTTCCTTCGGAATCTCCAAAATGAAGAAGAAGACAAGTGGAAACTTGCCTTCAGAAGAAAATTTGGTCTCGGAAGAAAGGAATACTTTCGAAGCACTGAAGCCTGCTTCTAATGAAAGCAAGATCTTCCGAAGGTTCAGTCATCAAAACTTCCAAAGTTAACAAAACTTACGAAGTGTTGAAGGTCAAGTCTAAGATTTCAAAGGTGGTGTGGAAGACAAAGAAAGACTAAGTGGTTGAAAGTTCTTCATCAATATCAGCAAATGATCCTCAAAACATGACTATAGGATCAATTACTGTTGAATTGTCTTCAACTTCTTTTGATGAGCCCAAGACCAATAAGGCTTGGGTTTCCGAATGTAACTAACCATCTCTTTTGTGTAGGAATAGCTCAAGACAAAAAGAAATGTATGGAACATTGGCAGTGGCTGTTCCAGGCACATGACAAGCACTAGATCACTACTCCAAATGTTTGAAAGAATTGATGGATGAGCAGTTGCTTTTGAAGGAGATGCAGGAGGTTACATAACAGGAAGGGGCAGAGTCACAAATGGTAAGCTCAGCATTGAGAAGGTAAACTTTGTCAAGGAGCTTGGGTAAAATCTTTTGAGTGTATCCTAATTTTGTGATCAGATTCATAACATGCTTTTTACTGAGCATGAGTGTGTTGTTCTCAGGCCCGTGGTGGTCATTCCTCATGAGCATATCCTGCTCAGAGCCCTAGGAAAGAGAACATGTACAAGGTGAATTTACAAGAAACATCTCCCTCAGGAGAAGTTTCATGCTTTCTATCTAAAGCAAATAGTGACGAGTCTTTCTTCTGGCATAAAAGAATGTGCCATGTAAACATTAAAAACATGAGTAAATTAATTAAGAATGATTTGATAACTAGAATGCCAAAGAAAGATTTTACTTGTGATGACCACTGTGTTGCATGCCTCAAAGGGAAGCAACACAAGGTATCTCACAAGCCAAAAGAAAGAAACTCCATCACTACTCCCCTACACTTAATACATATGGATATTTTTGGCCCCACCAGTGTAATGAGTCTTGGAAGGAGCTCTTATTGTTTGGTGATCAAAGATGACTCTACAAGATTCACTTGGGTCTTCTTTCTTAGAACTAAGGATGAGATCCCTGAGATTCTGAAGAATTTCATCTAAAGATTGAGAATTAATGTATTCACAAGCTCAAAACCATAAGATGTGATCAAGGAACTGAATTTAAGAACCAAATCCTTGATACATTTTGTGATGAAAAATGTATTACAAGACAATATAGTGCTCCCAGGACTCCTTAGCAAAATGGTGTTGCAGAGAGGAGAAATAGGACACTAATTGAAGTTGCAAGAACTATGTTGTCTGCCTCTAAAATACCCATCACCTTCTGGGCAGAGGCAGTGAACACTGCTTGCTATGTGCAAAATAGAGTTTTAGTAGTTAAGACATATGGTAAGACTCCTTATGAACTTTGGTACAAGAGGAAACCTTTCATTGGTTTTCTTAGGTCATTTGGATGTCCTTGCACCATCTTGAATACCAAAGATCAAATTGCCAAGTTTGCTAAGAAATCAAATGATGGACGTATTATTGGATACTATTCCCAAGCTAAGGATTATAGAGTATACAATCTAAGAACCAGAGTAGTTGAGGAGTCAGCCAATGTGTCATTCATTGAGCACACTCCTAGTGTGAAAGATTCTGGTCCTGATTAGCTATTTGATCTTGATTTAGTTACCAACTTTTTAACAAATCTTATGAGCATGTTTCAGGATCCATAGATATACTACCTACACGTGATCCTGACTCAAGATTTGAGCTGAGAAGACCTTCAAGCTACACAACTTCAGCTCCAGTGGTAACTAACCCTGCAAATGAAGTTTCTACCAGCTTAGAGGCACAAAACTCAGATGAAGGAGCTTCAAATATAGAAGGAAATGGTGGAGGTGAAAGTGATCAAGAGTTTCTTGATGCTAACAACCACTCCATTGAAGACAACATCAATGATGTCACACACTTGTTAGGTCAAGTCGATCTTGATAAGTGTGTTGATGTGGAGGGTGAATCCTCATTGCCAGATATAAATTTCTCTAATTTAGATCTGTCTAAGCACCTTGCTATGATATTTCAACTAAGGATCCACAAGTCTCATCCTACCATAAACATCATTGGAGATGTTGATTCAAGGGTAAGAACAAGAGGACAAACTCATGATGCAAATGTTTGTCTTCACTCTAGTTTCTTATCCTAGATAGAGCCAAAGAAGATTGATGAGGCTCTAAAGGATGGAAGTTGGGTTGAAGCTATGCAGGAGGAGCTGCTTCAATTCAAAAGGCAAAATGTTTGGAACCTATGTTCTCTTCCTCAAAGGAAGACTACTATAGGAACCAAATGGGTGTTTAGGAATAAGAAGGATGATAGAGGACTTGTCATCAAGAATAAGGCAAGACTAGTTGTTCAAGGGTACACTTAAGAAGAAGGAATTGACTACATAGATGTTTTTGCTCCTGTAGCAAGACTTGAAGCTGTCAGGATATTCCTAGCTTTTGCTGCATCCAAGAATTTTAAGGTCTACCAACTTGATGTCAAGTGTGCTTTTCTCAATGGGGTGATTGATGAAGAGGTGTATGTCAGACAACCACCTAGGTTTGCAGATCCTGATTATACTGATTATGTCTGCAGTCTTCATAAAGCTCTATATGGGCTGCACCAAGGAAGTGGTATGAGACTCTATCTCTGTATCTCTATTAGCATGGCTACAAAAGGGGTACTATTGATGGAACTCTCTTCATCAGATGAACAGGAAATGACATAATGCTAGTTCAAGTATATGTAGATGACATTATCTTCAGGTCAACTAATCCAAAGCTCTGCAAAGACTTGTAGAAGCTGATGAAGGATAGATTTGAAATGAGTGCCGTGGGGGAACTCAATTTCTTTCTAGGAATTGAAGTGAAGCTAGTTGAGAATGACATCTTTATAAGTCAGTCAAAGTATGTACAAGACATACTTAAAAGATTCAACATGACTGATTGTAAGGTTGCTAAGACACCCATAACCAAAAACCACTCCCTTGGACCTGATCTTGAGGGGGAGTGTGTGGATGAACATCTCTACAAGGCTATGATTGGGTCTCTTATGTACCTTACAGCTAGCAGGCCTGATATCATGTTTGCCACATGTATTTGTGGAAGATATCAAGCCAACCCCAAGTTGTCACACCTGGTCACTGTCAAGCGAATTTTAAGATATCTCAAAGGTGCTCCAACACTTAGCCTTTGGTATCCAAAGAATTCTGACTTTAATTTGTATCCATATACAGATAGTGACTATGGTGGCTGCAACATGACTGCACAGTCTACATAAGGGGGATGTCAATTTCTTGGTGGAAGGATAGTCTCTTGGCAATGCAAGAAACAATCCTGTGTGTTTGCATCAACTGCTGAGGCTGAATACATAGCTGCTGCAAGCTGCTGTGCTCAAGTGCTTTGGATATAAAATCAGATGCTGGACTATGGATTCAACTTCAAGGAGACTCCCATTCATATAGACAACAACAGTGCTATATCTATCACAGATAATCCTGTGCAACCCTCAAGGACAAAGCACATCAATATCAGGTATCATGTTACTAGAGATATTTTTGAAAAGGGATTAATCAAACTAGTCCAAGTTAATACAAATAAAAAATATGCTGATCTGTTCACGAAAGCTTTTGATGAACAGAAATTTAAATATCCTGTATCAGCTATTAGGATGATTAACTTTAAGTAGCTTTTCTTAAAACGTAATCATATTATTTTAAAACCTGTGTGTCCTAAGTTGTCTATTTTATCACCTTCATAAGCCATTGTTTACTATGGAAGAAAAATCTTCTTAAAAGACATTCCTTGGATTTCTGAAAATTTTGATCTTTTTATCCTTTGGAAGATTTATAATTACCTTCGGAAGAAACTTATGTCTTAGAAAACAAATAACTACTTTAGTAAATTTACCTTCGGAAGATATTTCTGAAATATCTTTCGAAGCTTAAATTTAACTTAAGCACTTATATGTTTTCAAAGAACAATTTTCTTCTGAAAGCAATTTACCTTCGGAAGTTTTTATTCTTCTTAGAATAAAAAACTCTGAGTATTAAATATCTTCCGAATCCATTTTGCCTTTGGAAGCTTTCCTTCAAAACTTCCGAAGCTAAATAACCTTCAAAAGATTTCTCGAGTTCCAAGAAAACTACTTTTGGGCAAAAGTAAACTACTTTTTCAGAGGTGTGACCGACATCCGGATTTCAAAGTTTATCCTCTTTCATTAACTTTGTCTTAAATCCATTTCATATATATACCGAACGGTTCCCCCCTCTTTTCACTATCTTCTTCATCTGAACTATTCCTCTAACCTAAATTCACCCAAATCGCCTTTGTTCTTCACCTTCCTTCGTCCTGCAGCTTTTCAAAATGGCCAACCTAAACCATAGAAATAACCCTGATTTCTCCATGCAACTTCACAGGCAAAACAACCAGGTTGCTCTGTTGAACTCTGAGAAAGATGATAGTTTCTCAGAGGTTTGCCATTTCTGGTTCTATCCAACTACTTCACCTCCTTAACCATTGATCCTACTCTCTATGAGGATCATATGCTTGAATTCTGGAAGACCTGCTAAGAGGTCAGCATGGATGGGGAGAAGGCACTCTCTGCCACAGTGCAGGGGAGGACAATCTTTATCACTCCGGCCATCATCAACACTCATCTTCAGCTGGATGATGAAGAAGGTGAGTTGTCCATCCTAAGGGAAGCTGTTAATCATTCCTTTGAGCAGATTGGCTATGAGAGAGATTTCTCTGTAAAGATCTTCAAGAAAGGGAAGGTCTCATCCCAGTGGAAGTACCTGCTACATGTGGTCATCCACAACTTGTCCAACAAGCATGGAGGGTGGGACCAAATTCCTGAGGATCTCTCTTTCATAGTGCATGGAATGGTTCAAGGGTTCAAGTTTAGGTACTCTCAGTTTGTTTATACAAATTTGCTAGCAAACTTAGACTCCTTAGAGTGTTACATGTTTTCTGGATATGTTCAATACATTCTCAACTGTGAACTAGGCTCACAGTTGAGGAAAAAAAGTACTATTCTTAAATTGGGACATATGAAGCCCGACATCTTTAAAATCATGAAAAACCAAACTGTAGGCTTCCCTGGTTAGAAACAAACCTTGTCCCCAAAATGTTAGAGCTCATTGCTCAAGGTGACAACCTAGCAACACAAGCTAGTGTTAAACCCACACCTTCTACCTCTCAACCACCCAAAAAGCCTCAAATCACCCTCACCTACCAAAGAAAATCCAAACGAACCCCTGCTCAAGCTGTTGAGTTTGTGCAGGCCCCTATATACTCACCCATATAGGAGGAAGTGGACATTACAACTCCCATTTCTCCTGAGGAGCAAATCACTCCTATTTCTTCAAGGATCAGTGGTGAGATTCCTCATGCTCAGCCTGATGAGCTCACTAGCCCAACTGCCTTAAGCCTTCACTCTGAGTCTCAATCTCAAGTGAACAACCTTTAGGGGACAATTACCTTCCCCAGCCTTTATACATAAACCAACCCATTCCTAACCTTGAATTCTATACTAATGAAGACATAGGATTCAGTGAGTACCACGAGTCTCTCTACTCTTCCCCTACTTAAAGAGAGATGAGTGCTCCTGAGTCTCCTATATCTAGCCCACATCAATCACCCATTACTGAGGTAGACCTCTCTGAACTTGTTCAGGAGATCCATATGGAAGAGGCTCTCACTTCTGCAAGTGATTACATCATTAGGACCTCAACCATGGCAACTCAACCCATTGACACTTCAACTGAGGCTGTCAGTAAGCAGAGGAAACCCATCAGCCAAGAACATGAAGCTAGTGGTGAGAGTGAGGAATTTGGTCCAATTCTCTCATCCCCCATGATTCTTATGATGAAGATGAGGGGAACTTGAGACTAAAGGTGCAAAAACTTTAAAAAACATGCACCTATCTAGTACGTAAGGTTAGTTACCTTGAATCTTAGGTGACTACCCTGCAAAATAGGGACAATGATAAGCAACTTGAGATATCTTATCTACGGGAAAAACTAGCTGGGAGACCTGTAAGGAGAGCTCAACTAGGAACACAAGAACTTGTGGATGTGATTGACCTAACTCCTAGCTCACCTATGCAAGATGGTGATGCTACCAAAAAGGGGGAGAAAGTCATTGCAATCATAAAACCTTGGAGTTCTTCAGGGAGTATGGACATTGAGGACTCACCGTTCTCACTTGCAATTATGCATACTCAGCAACTTCCTCAAGTTCACTTTGATGTGGACTCTCTAGACTCTCTCATTCAGAGTCGACTTGAGGAAGGTATTCCAAGGGCTATGTCATCCCCACCCTAAGGAACTTCAAACTACATCATTGGGTAGAGGTATGATGCTGACAGAAGAGCTCTCATTCTTCAAAGAGTTCAAGGGTAGCAAGAAGTGTTCACCTTTCAGACCTTGAACTACTATGAAGGTCTTTACCTGATCAACATGCCACTTGTCAACCCAAGTCAATCTAAACAAGTTGGCAGGCTGGCACAAAGGATTCAAAATTGAATTAATGAAGTTTTCAGCCTCAGAAGGAGACAAAGTCAATAAGGTAATGTCATTAGTCAACGGGATGTTGAGGCAGAACCTGAGATTAGCTTCAAGGAGAAAACCTTGACTAAAGGCCTAGTGACAGAGCCTGAGAGCCCTGTCACACCAAAAACTATTTTAGCAATTCATTCCCTCAATGAAACACCTACTGGTGAAGGTGTATCACAGTCTCTCTGTGTCCAGAGCTTGGATGCTACACCAAGCAATAAAGGTCAAAGCTCTCTCCACCCTTTGTCACCAAGGTTTGTTGGTGACAAGGGGAAAAGGATTTTAACTCTTGAGGAGATTGAGGAGGAGGAAAGAGAGAGGAAGAGGAAGCTAAGGGGAGAAAGTTCCTTTGGGTCTTCAGGCTTCATGCAAGCTACAATCAGGGTTGCCCCAAACCAAGCACTCAAGATGATGAGTTGAGGGCAGTCAGGATTACTTACCTGCGGACTAGGAACTATGACATTGATGAGATATATCTCTCCTCTTAGAGGAACTTAATGAGCTGGCAGACATGAAAATGTCTAGGGAGAGGAAGGAAGCAAAGGATGCAAGGTTGCTCCTCCAAATCAAAGAAGAAAAGAGATAGAAAAAACTTTACAAGCATATTCATCCCCTCTCCCCAGTTCAAGAAAGCCCTGTGCAAGAGACTATGGCAGCTCCACAAGAACCTCACGTAGACAAAGAAATCGATAGGCAAAACATGATCAACTACCTGAGTGGCACAGGTCTCTACCAGGCATCTGCACTTCTTCCCTTGTCCTTTGAGTACATTGAGTTTGTGTATCTCAAACAACTTGAACTTTAAGTGCTCAAAGAACAAAAAGCAATAAAGAGAAATATGAGGGAAGAGGCTGCAAAGTCAAGAGCCATCATCCAAAAGAGTATGAAGAAGTCTGCTGACAGACAAAGGATGATGAGCTTCTAGAAGCTGTATGGATTCTCCGGAAGGAGACTTGGCCCTATGTCTCTATACATAATGGATCAGCACATTAGGGTAATCAAGCAGAAGATCAAAAGTGGATAGCTCATTGACTTACACTCCCCTCCAAGTCAAGCTCCTCCTGAAGAGGAGGTTAAGGTTGAACAAACTGAAACAACACAACATGGACCTCATGCTGCGTCTCAGCAAGCTTTATCTTTTGATCCACAGTAGGGCCAAACTCCCTCTCCTTGTGCACCTGTGAGGCAAGTACACCCAACTGAGCAAGACGAGACTGATCAACAAGGTGCGGTAGGCCAGTCTTCTCAGTTAAAGTCTTCAAAGAGGAGGAAGAGGACGACTTCTAAACAAAAGTTAAAGAAGAAGAAGAAGTCTGAATCATCCACCTCAAAGTCTCAAGATGAATCAGATCACCCAAAGGAAGTGCATGAAGAGGAAGCCCCATTAACTCCAATTAAAATGGCTCCTCTTGCAGCTGAAAGACCCATCTTGTCCTGGAACCTTCATAATCAATCCAGAAAGATGGCATGTGATCAGAGATCAAGGTGGTAAAGATGTCTACACATGGCAAGATTTATTTAACCTACCTTTGCATGATCTCTTTGAGATGAGAAGATACTATGAGTGTCTGAGTGATCCTGACCAGCTAATGAAGATGGTCACGGTCATCATCATGATAAGGACCATTAGTAGCATTAGCCTAGGGGGAGTTTGTAAGGAATCCTATAAGTCTGATGCATCCAAAACATCCAAAGTCATTTTGCATGCATGCACTGAAGTACAGAAGTAGAGATGCTTTGGAAGTTTTACACAATGCACTAGAAAATATTCTAAGTGTAAAATCTTCCAAAGCCAAGACCAACATCTTCTGAAGCTAAAAGTGAAGTCTTCCGAAGCTTCAAAGACAAAGTCTTCCGAAGCCAAAGAGTGAAGACAGATTTCTTCCAAAGACTTTTAATTACATGCTTTTATCTTATGTACTTTACCATAAAGCTGGACCACCTTGCCGCTGCAACTCTATTCAGTCACCAACTATCACAAGTTGGTGAAAAGGTCCACGCTTTTGGTAACTGTACATTGAGGTCTTGAGTTTGTGCTTTCTACTTTATGTACTTTTATACTTTTTGTAATATCTTAGGATGTGAGCTATGGCATGTCATAGTCACTAGTCAAAAGGCAATCTGCCTTTTGACTCTACATTTGATTTTGTAGTTGTCTAGTCTTATGTATCCAGCTGGCCTTCAAAGTTATGCCGGCTGTAGGATGTAGTATAAAGTATCTCAAGTACTTGTAACTTTCTTTCCATGTTTTGTAATACTTGTAAAAGAACTTGAGAGCAATATACAACATTCTTGAGAACCAAAAACTTGTGTTGTTTGCAATCTTGTTCTATCTCATACTTTACTTGTGTTCTTGGTATCATACTTATAAGTTATCAGTTCCCTATTTGATCTTTTAAGTGTTCTAAAGAACTCTCCTCATTGTGTTGTTGTGTTGTAAGTGACCACCCTTAAACGGTCCTGCAACTATCAACGTGCCAAAAACTATTTACAGCTTTAGTGGAGAACTCGTGCAAGAATAGAATAATCAAGTTAACCATTTGAAATTGGAACCCATATTTGAACAACTTTAGGTATCGGTACAGAAGATTTTTTGCAAAAGAAATTATTAACCATATGTAAGGCCCCGTTTCCGGGACGCCTACAGTTGGTCATTCATCGCTCATAAAACATATAATTTCAGTTACATTAGGAAAACATTGCAGCGGAAACATTCAAAAATAACATCACATTTCATTATAAATACTTTTGCCAAATAATACATCATTATCCAGTTACAAAATTCATGTTTGCATTACATCACAAAAGCTATATAATTGGATGCCATCCCAAAAGAGCTGAGTAGCCTTGCCGTGCCATCCTCAGCAATCATTTACCTGCCAACTGGAAAATGCAATAAAAGTCAGCGTTGCTGAGTGAGTTCTAGTTTTAATAATAAAATATACTTTACTTTCATATAAAACCATTCGTTACTTTGACATGATCACGCATCATACGTACGCATAGATAATATCATTATTATCTTCTTCATTCATTCATTCGTTCCTTTTAACTTACTTGCGCATCGGACATCATCCATACCAATACCATATGCTACACCCCAATTAGTCACAGCTACCGGGCCGAAGTCAATAAATGAACAGCTAAACGTATGCCACGGTACTGGGGTTAACCAATCAGTCTTAGCTACTGGGCCGAAGTCAATAAATGAACAGCTAAACGTATGCCACAGTACTAATGATAACCGACGGTCATAGCCACTGGGCCGAAGTCAATAAATGAACAGCTAAACGTATGCCACAGTACTAAGGGTAAGCGGTAGAGGTTCCACATAATGGTCAATCACAAAGAAGGACCCGTTATCCGATGCATGCAAGGCGTGTCATCACTTTCCACTTTACGTTACATAATACTTCATTTCATTCGTCATAATACGTAAAGCCATAAGAAAGATAATCATACATCATAACAAGGAACATATCAAACATATTCATCATCATCATACAGGGCAACATCATACATTCATAATATGCATAAACATGCAACATCATCATCATCATGCCCTATATGCACTCTAAGGCCATAACCATACTCTTACATGCTCTTACGGTTTACTTTACATCCAAACTTACATCTAGACTCTTCCCCGAAGGCCAAAAGTCAAACTACACATTCATTCGAGTGCAACAGCCCTATTCGGGCGTATGGACACTCTTCAGTCGCATGGCCTCCATGCGACTGAACATCATGCGACTGGACCCATGCGGATGGTCATCTATGCGAATGAACATCCAATCGTGCGTATGGACCTTGTGCGAATGGGACTACTGCGAATGGGCACCTATGCGACTAACCTCATGCGAATGGACTTATGCGACTAAGCATCTATGCGACTGAACCCTCAGTCGCACATCCCTCATGCGACTGGACTCCCAGTCGTGCTACTGAACCCCAATCGTGCGAATGACCTTCAATCGCCCTCATTCGGCCGTATGGCCTTCATTCGGTCGCCTAGCCCTAGCTGATGCAGAATGGAGTTCATCCCGAACCCAATCTGCCATTTTCGGCCTCCAAGCTCATCCAAACCCATTCTAAGCCTAAATTAACCCTCCTGGACCTTAGGGATGCATACCATAACACCATACAAGCACACACAAGCCCGAAATCATACCCTAAACGTATCATACACATCACACCCAAATGGGTCAAACACACACACACAATAAAAACGGGTTTTTGATATCTTCCAGCCCCAAAATCAGTTGAAAACAAGTAAAAGTGGGGTCCTAGAACTCACACAATCGAGCACAAAGACAAGAGCTTCGATTTGGCTTGCTACTCGACGGATTTGGACACCCGAATCACCCGAAACACCACTTTTCTCCCTTTTCTCCTCTTTCTCTCTTCTCTCTTCTTTGTGAGCTGAAATGTGTTAAGTGTGGGGAGAGTGGGCTGCCCTCTCCCTACACATATCACCACATTACCCGACTTTTCTTCGTTGGCGAGTTTGGTCCCTCGACTTTGGACTTTATTTCTTTTCTTTCTTCGCCGGCTTCAAAATAATAAATTTCCGGGTGTTACAAGTCCACCCCCCTTAAATAGGTTTCGTCCCCGAAACCTGTTATTCCTCGAACAAACGTGGATAATGCTGTCTCATTTCTTCCTCAGTCTCCCACGTTGATTCAGATCCCTTCCTGTGCTTCCATTGCACACGCACAAGAGGAACCACTTTATTCCTCAGCCTTTTCTCCTTTCGGTCATGATTGCCACTGGTTGCTCCACATAATTGAGCCGTTCATCTACCTCGATATCTTCCAATGGGACAATCATATCTTCATCTGCTAAGCACTTCCTTAGATGCGATACATGGAATGTCGGGTGAATTCCACTTAACTCATCCGGTAGCTCCAGTCTATAGGCCACCTCTCCTACTCGAGCAATGATTCGGAAAGGGCCTATATACCTTGGGCTCAACTTGCCCCGCTTTCGGAAGCGAATGATACCCTTCCAAGGTGAGACCTTCAACATAACCCGGTCACCCACCTGGAACTCAATCGGCCTGCGTCGTTTATCAGCATACGACTTATGTCTGTCTTTGGCTGCCTTCATGAAGGCTTTAATCTTCTCAAGCTTCTCAGTCGTAGCCTCGATTACCTCGACGCTTCCCAATTCCTTCTGACCAATATCATCCCAACAAACGGGCGTTCTGCATCTCCTACCGTATAACATCTCATATGGAGGCATGCCAATGCTGGCATGATAACTGTTGTTGTATGAGAATTCGGCTAACGGTAGGTGGTCATCCCAACTTCCGCCAAAATCAATCACACATGCCCGAAGCATGTCTTCCAGCGTCTGGATGGTCCTTTCTGACTGACCATCAGTCTGGGGATGATAAGCCGTGCTGATATGTAACCTCGTCCCCATAGCATCGTGGAACTTCTTCCAGAATTTAGATGTAAACCGAGTGTCGCGATCCGACACAATAGACACCGGCACACCATGACGAGTCACAATTTCCTTGATGAACAGATCAGCCAACCTCTCAGATGAATATGTCTCGCAGATCGGTAGGAAGTGAGCACTCTTCGTCAAACGGTCAACTATCACCCATATGGCATCGTACCCTTTCGGAGTACGCGGTAGCTTGGTAATGAAATCCATGGTGATGTGCTCCCACTTCCATTCCGGTATATCCAAAGGTTGTATCTTCCCATACGGCTTTTGATGCTCGGCCTTCACCTGTAAGCAAGTAAGGCACTTACTCACATACTCCACCACATCGCGCTTCATACCCGGCCACCAATAACCTTTCTTCATATCATGGTACATCTTCGTGGCACCAGGATGAATGGAGTACCGAGTCTTGTGAGCTTCATCCATAATCTTCACCCGTAGATCCCCAAAACGAGGAATCCACACACGGTCAAATCGGGTTCTAACACCGAGCGTGTTTTCACCCAATTCTCCAACCAGACCTCTCATTCTTTCAGAGTTAAGATGATCTTCTTTCAATGCCTCATCTTGAAACTCTTTAACCTGCTTCATCACATCGGAGGTCATGATCAACTGATAGGCTTTCACCCGGATCGGCTCGGGCCTCTCTTTCCGGCTAAGGGCATCAGCCACCACATTGGCCTTGCCCGGATGGTAGTGGATCTCACAATCATAATCCTTTATAAGTTCCAACCACCGCCTCTGCCTCATGTTCAAATTCTTCTGCTCGAAGAAGTACTTCAGACTCTTGTGGTCAGTAAATATGGTGCACTTCGTCCCGTACAGATAGTGCCTCCAAATCTTCAATGCAAAGACCACAGCTGCTAGCTCCAAGTCATGAGTAGGATAATTGACCTCATGAACCTTCAACTGTCGGGATGCATAGGCTATAACTTTTCCTCTCTGCATTAACACACACCCCAACCCCGAGTAAGAAGCATCGGAATAAACCACCAGATCTTCACTTCCATCGGGTAATGACAGAACAGGAGCTTGAGTCAGTCTCGCCTTCAATTCTTCAAACGCCTCCTCTTGAGCTTGACCCCATACGAACTTCGCCTCTTTACGGGTCAACTTGGTTAGTGGAGAAGCAATCTTGGAGAAGTCTTGGATGAACCTTCTATACTAACCCGCCAAACCCAAGAAGCTACGAATCTCGGATGGCGTCTTTGGCGACTTCCATTGCATAACCGCCTCCACTTTTGCCGGGTCCACCATAATCCCATCGGGATTCACCACGTGACCCAAGAACTGAACTTCGCGCAACCAGAACGCGCACTTGGAGAATTTTGCATACAACCTCTCCCTCCTCAGCGTCTCTAGAACCCCCCGAATGTGACCAGCATGCTCTGCTTCGCTCCTCGAATAAATCAGGATATCATCAATAAACACAATCACTGATTTATCCAACATAGGCCGACACACACGGTTCATCAAATCCATAAAAGCAGCTGGCGCGTTGGTCAAGCCAAAGGACATGACAAGAAACTCGTAGTGACCATAGCGCGTACGGAAAGCTGTTTTAGGAATATCTTGCTCCTTCACCTTCAACTGATGGTAACCAGATCGAAGAACTATTCTCGAAAACCAACTGGCACCCTGAAGTTGATCGAACAAATCATCTATCCTCGGTAAGGGGTATCGGTTCTTCACTGTCAACTTGTTTAGCTCGCGGTAGTCGATGCACATCCTCATACTACCGTCCTTCTTCCTTACAAACAGGACCGGAGCACCCCAAGGAGAGATACTCGGTCTAATGAACCCCTTGTCAAGCAACTCTTGCAACTGCTCCATCAACTCCTTCATTTCGGTCGGAGCCAACCGATACGGTGCCTTGGCAACAGGTTGGGCACCCGGTATCAGATAAATCTGAAACTCGATCTCCCTGTCAGGTGGCACTCCTGATAAATCTTCTGGAAACACATCTGGAAAGTCACACACAACCGGTACATCGGCTAGTTGTGGTGTTGGCGTATCCACATCCTTTACATAGGCCAAGTAGGCACTACATCCACGCCTCATACACTTTCCCGCCACTGCCATCGAGATCACCTTCGGAATCGTAGTAACCCGATCACCATATACCGTCACTGAACTACCGTCAGGCGCCGACAACCGAATCATCTTCTTGCGACACACAATGTTCGCCTCAAAGTCTGCTAACCAATCCATCCCAAGAACCAAGTCAAAACCACCTAAGGTCATCACAAACGGTCTAGCCGGAAACTTATGACCTTCGAGTTCCACATCACAATTCTCTATCATCTCGGAAATCCTGGTAGACTTACCTATGGCAGTTTCTACATCAAAGGGCGCATCAACACGTCTACTACTAACAGGCAGCTTAGCACAGAAAGCAGCAGAAATAAAACTCCTACTAGCACCAGAATCAAATAACACAGAAGCTAAAGTTTGGTTCACCAGAAACGTACCGGACACGACATCAGGGTCCGTTCTAGCTTCCTCCTGTGTCATGGTGAATGCCCTGGCGCTCGCCCTCGGTCCATCACCTCCCGTCCTCTTCGCCCCTGAACTCTCAGCCCTCGGCTTCTTGCAATCCCTGCTCATATGACCAATTTTCCCACAGTTATAACATTTGCCCGTCAGGCAATCCTTCGCCATATGCCCAGTCTTCCCACACTTGAAGCACACATTCAAACCCAGCCTGCATTCTCCCGCATGCTCCTTTCCACACTTACCACATCTCCTCGACCCTGCTCCCGGTGTGGCCACACGGCGGTCCTCCACCCGTGCCTTTTTGTTACCCGTCGAGGCCTCACCCCGACCAAACCTCTTCCCGTTCCAGCTTCGATCACCACCACCCTTCCTATTCGCTTCAACCACCACCACTCCCCTCTCATCATAAAGTCTTCCGGCCAAATCGACCGCCGACCTAAACGTACTCGGCCGGGCGGCGATCATATGCCGGCGGACATCCACCGGTAAACCCTGAATGTACCTCTTGATCTTCCGAGAAAGAGGCGTCACCTGATCCGGCACCAACCGTGCCATCTCGTTGAACTTGGTAGTATATTGCTGGTGCGTCATGGATCCCGCCTCCAGCTGTAGGAACTCCCTCTCAATCTTATCCATTTCCCTATGAGGACAAAACTCCTCGATCACCATCTTCTTCAGTTCGGGCCACCTCATTCTCCCGATCGCCCGATTACCCTCTGCTTGGACAATGTTGTCCCACCAGCATAGTGCCGAGTCCACGAAGGAGTGGGTGGCAAACTTGACTTTCTGATCTTCTCGGCACTCGCTGATGTCGAGAACAGCCTCCATTTCTCTCACCCATCGGTGAGCAGCGGCAGCATTGCCATTACCATCAAAAGTAGGGGGCTTGCATCTCATAAACACCCCGTAGTTGCAGCCTCGTGCCACCTCCCGCACAGGCTCCTCTTCCTCTTCCTCCTCATTATCGGAGAAAAAAGTTTCAGGCTCTGGTTGCTCCCCCGAAGCCCGGTTTCTCTCCTTCCTTTCCCCTTCCTTCACAGCCTTGATGACTTCGGTCACCACAGACGGTAGGATTGTCTGCATGACCTGGTGTACTTCCTCCACGACAGCCTCTTTTACTGAGGCCCTCAAGTTCGCACTCTCATCCCCAACTTCTGGATGAGGAGTCTCAGGTTCTGCAGGAACCTCTTTCTCAGCTCTAGGCCTTCCTCTCTTAGGGCGTGGTTCAGCAACAGGGCCATCACGGCCTCCACCCCTAGAAGCTCTAGAAGATCTACCACCAGCCATACTCTAACACACTGAAAGATTCAAACACCAACACGGTCATTCAAGGAAACAACTCAGTTTATGTCAAGTATAGTAAGTCCCTAATTACAGTGGCCAGTTGTGATTAGCCACTTACTGTACTCTTCATACCCCAAGTATTACCTGTCCTGACTACATCAGTATTCAAATCTACATACAACACATAACATGTACCATGCGCACATAAACCGGTTAACTTTAAGAAAATACCTGATGGCACGCAGCTATTCAAAGCTACTCAGTTTGGCATCCCATTCCCCATTCGTCCCATTTTCAGTTTAAGTTAAGGTTTATTTTGAAAATTTACCCATTTCACTTAAACTTTGGCTCTGATACCAACTTGTAAGGCCCCGTTTCCGGGACGCCTACAGTTGGTCATTCATCGCTCATAAAACATATAATTTCAGTTACATTAGGAAAACATTGCAGCGGAAACATTCAAAAATAACATCACATTTCATTATAAATACTTTTGCCAAATAATACATCATTATCCGGTTACAAAATTCATGTTTGCATTACATCACAAAAGCTATATAATTGGATGCCATCCCAAAAGAGCTGAGTAGCCTTGCCGTGCCATCCTCAGCAATCATTTACCTGCCAACTGGAAAATGCAATAAAAGTCAGCGTTGCTGAGTGAGTTCTAGTTTTAATAATAAAATATACTTTACTTTCATATAAAACCATTCGTTACTTTGACATGATCACACATCATACGTACGCATAGATAATATCATTATTATCTTCTTCATTCATTCATTCGTTCATTCCTTTTAACTTACTTGCGCATCGGACATCATCCATACCAATACCATATGCTACACCCCAATTAGTCACAGCTACCGGGCCGAAGTCAATAAATGAACAGCTAAACGTATGCCACGGTACTGGGGTTAACCAATCAGTCTTAGCTACTGGGCCGAAGTCAATAAATGAACAACTAAACGTATGCCACAGTACTAATGATAACCGACGGTCATAGCCACTGGGCCGAAGTCAATAAATGAACAGCTAAACGTATGCCACAGTACTAAGGGTAAGCGGTAGAGGTTCCACATAATGGTCAATCACAAAGAAGGACCCGTTATCCGATGCATGCAAGGCGTGTCATCACTTTCCACTTTACGTTACATAATACTTCATTTCATTCGTCATAATACGTAAAGCCATAAGAAAGATAATCATACATCATAACAAGGAACATATCAAACATATTCATCATCATCATACAGGGCAACATCATACATTCATAATATGCATAAACATGCAACATCATCATCATCATGCCCTATATGCACTCTAAGGCCATAACCATACTCTTACATGCTCTTACGGTTTACTTTACATCCAAACTTACATCTAGACCCTTCCCCGAAGGCCAAAAGTCAAACTACACATTCATTCGAGTGCAACAGCCCTATTCGGGCGTATGGACACTCTTCAGTCGCATGGCCTCCATGCGACTGAACATCATGCGACTGGACCCATGCGGATGGTCATCTATGCGAATGAACATCCAATCGTGCGTATGGACCTTGTGCGAATGGGACTACTGCGAATGGGCACCTATGCGACTAACCTCATGCGAATGGACTTATGCGACTAAGCATCTATGCGACTGAACCCTCAGTCGCACATCCCTCATGCGACTGGACTCCCAGTCGTGCTACTGAACCCCAATCGTGCGAATGACCTTCAATCGCCCTCATTCGGCCGTATGGCCTTCATTCGGTCGCCTAGCCCTAGCTGATGCAGAATGGAGTTCATCCCGAACCCAATCTGCCATTTTCGGCCTCCAAGCTCATCCAAACCCATTCTAAGCCTAAATTAACCCTCCTGGACCTTAGGGATGCATACCATAACACCATACAAGCACATACAAGCCCGAAATCATACCCTAAACGTATCATACACATCACACCCAAATGGGTCAAACACACACACACAATAAAAACGGGTTTTTGACATCTTCCAGCCCCAAAATCAGTTGAAAACAAGTAAAAGTGGGGTCCTAGAACTCACACAATCGAGCACAAAGACAAGAGCTTCAATTTGGCTTGCTACTCGACGGATTTGGACACCCGAATCACCCGAAACACCACTTTTCTCCCTTTTCTCCTCTTTCTCTCTTCTCTCTTCTTTGTGAGCTGAAATGTGTTAAGTGTGGGGAGAGTGGGCTGCCCTCTCCCTACACATATCACCACATTACCCGACTTTTCTTCGTTGGCGAGTTTGGTCCCTCGACTTTGGACTTTATTTCTTTTCTTTCTTCGCCGGCTTCAAAATAATAAATTTCCGGGTGTTACACCATATGAGTTAATCTTCTGCCAAGAGAATTCTTATGTACAAATATGTGATGAAACTTAGGATAGTTTTTAACTACATGACTATCTTTAACACATCTAAAGCAATGACATTTAAATCTAGGTTTATTATGCAACAAATCAGGAATTTCATCTATACATATTTCCTCGTCACACTTAGAAAAGCTAGAATCAATATCACTGTAAGTCTCATACATTTCTCTGGTTCTGAATTTGTCCTTTAAGGAATGATTATTTACAAATGTTGATGTATCATCATTTGAAATGCATATGGTACTTGTACCAATTGTACTTGCACTAGAAGAAGATATTACCCTTTTTTTAGATTGTGAAATTTTATTTGGGGTAAATGATGGGATAAGATGAGAAAAGAATTTTTCAAAGCATTTTCCTTTAGTTTTATCATTACAAGCTATAACAGAATCATCCACCGTAAGGATTCCTATAAGTCTGATGCAGCCAAAACATCCAAAGTCTCTCTGCAAGCATGCACTAAAGAACTGAAGTAGAAATGCTTCGGAAGTTTTACACCATTCACTAGAAATATTCTAAGTGTAAAATCTTCTGAAGCCAAGACCAATATCTTTCGAAGCCATAAGTGAAGTCTTCCGAAGCTTCAGAGACAAAGTTTTCCGAAGCCAAATAGTGAAGACAGATTTCTTCCGAAGACTTTTAGAGATATGCCTTTATCTGATGTCCTTTACCATAAAGTTGGATCACCTTTCCGCTGCAACTCTGTAAAGTCACCAATTTACATGAGTTGGTGAAAGGTCCATGCTTTTGGTAACTGTACATTGAGGTTTTGAGTCCATGCTTTCTACTTTATGTACTTTTATCCTTTTTGTAATATATTAGGATGTGAGCTATGGCATGTCATAGTCACAAGTCAAAAGGCAGATATGCCTTTTGACTCTACAATTGATTTTGTTTGTGTCTAGTCAATTGTATCCAGCTGGCTTTCAAAGTATAGCCGGCTGTAGGTTGTAGTATAAGTATTCCATGTTCTTGTATCTTTCTTTATGCTTTGTAAAACTTGTAAGAGTACTTGAGAAAGCAATATACTGCATCCTTCAAACCCAATCTCTTGTGTTCTCTTGTTCTGTCTCTTACTCATTACTTGTGTTCTTAGTATCATACTTGTGGTTAATCCAGTTTACTGTTTCATTAAAGTTTGGTTAATCTCCTCTTTGTGTTGTTGTGTTGTAAGTGACCACCCTTCACCGGTCCTACAATTGGTATCAAAGCATTTCAGGCTCTTGATATAAGATCTCACCATCTTAAGATCCCTCACACACAAATACTAAAATTTTCAAATGGCAGCCATTTCCAAGACTGATATGGAAACTGGAACCATGAACAAGTCCCCACTGATCACTCTTGATGACTTTGATACCTGGTGTATGAGAACGGAAGGTTTCATCATGTCTCTAGACTCAAGAATGTGGGAGTCTGTTGAAAATGAACCTTTCATACTCAGCACTCCTTCTGCTACTGGTGCTGGTTTGATTCCCAAAGATGTGGCTAACTACTCTGATGAAGTTAGGAAAAGAGTAGAGATTGATAGAAAAGCCATGACAGCCCTTCAAACTGCCCTTCCAAACTCTGTGTACAAGGGTTTCAAGAAGTGCAAAACAGCTAAACAGCTATGGGATGCACTAAAACTGATGTATGAAGGCTCCTCTGAAGCCAAGGAGAACAAGAAGGATCTCCTGAAGCAGTAGTTCGAAAACTTCACCTTCAAAACAGGTGAAACCATGACTCAGCAATACTTCAAGTATGTTGAGATAGTGGATACCCTTATGGATGGAGGAGTTCCTCTTGAAAATAGAGACATTGTAAGGAAGTTCATGTCCTCACTTCTTAGGCAATGGACACACTATTGTGTGGTGATCAAGAGGACTGAAAATCTCAAAACTCTTACTCTGACAGAGTTATATGGGATTCTCAATGGCTACCAGATGGAGATGAACATGCAAGGTTCATCTGGCAACTCCAACAATCAATTGGGTTTAGCCCAGCATGTGGTTGAAAGGGATAACATAGAACCCCAACATCATCTCATATCCTATCCTGACAATTCACCAAAGGGTCCTTTTATCACCTTCATAGAGACACCCAGGGAGAACTACACTCAAGGAAGCCCATTCCAACAGACAAGCTCTTCTCAAGCCTTTGTGTCTTCTAATGAAAGTTGTGGCAGCTCTCTTTTCACACTTGAAGACCTAGATTGTATCCATCCAGATGATCTGGAAGATATGGAAATAGTCCAGCAGATGGCTCTTCTCACTCATAGAGCCAAGAAGTTCTACAAGAGAACTGGAAGGAGGTTTCCAAGCAATGCAATCAGTGGAAAGTTTAGCTTAGATAAAAGCAAAATCAAGTGTTACAACTGTAACCTGATGGGCCATTTTGCTAGAGAGTGTAAGGCACCTAAAACAAATGGTGGCAAAGCACAAACCAGACCAAACTACACTGAGAAAGCCCTTCAGAATGAGAAGCCAAAGCAACAAGCTGCTGTTGCTGTTGAAGAAGGAGGCTTTGACTGGAGCTTTCAGGTGGAAGATGCTTCTCTAAACCAAGCACTAATGGCAGATCATGATGAAGCCAAGGTATTGGAACATCTCTGTACTCCTGATTGCATTGCTAAAGTTAATAGATACAGGTCCTATAACTTGGAGATGAGATCTGATCTTGAGTCCTTAAACATTTTAAAATCTGATTTTAGAAAGTCTGAAAATGATTATAAATTAAAGATAGAGGACTTAGAGAAAACCATTTCAGTTCTAAAACATGAGCATACAGATTTTAGGACTCAAATCAAAGATCTCATAACCAAGCTGACTAAGTGCCAGGCTGAGCTTGTGATCAGCAAAGCCAGGGCAGAAAAGAGTGTTCTTGAAGAAGAGACCTTCAAGAACATAATATCCTCATCACTGCACAACAAGGTGTGTTATCAAAATAGACAGGGACTGGGATCCAATGAGATAACTCCTCCACACACAATCTTGTCTGTAAGATCTCCTAGGTGTGGAACTTGTGAAGATGAGCTTCCTCTCATAGATCCTATGAGTGAAGATGAAGAGATAATGAAGAATTCCTTTAAGAAGAGTGAAGAGGAGGATTCTAAGAAGTGCCACTATCCTTCTGAGGAGAAGAATATTACTGTGATGACCAAGTCAATGAGAAAGAACTTGATCAGGAAGAGCAAAAGAAAAGTAAGGAAGGCTCAAGAGATCAAGGCTACTTTTGACTCTAAGCAGAAACAAGTTTTTATCTCTGCAGGGTTTGAAGTAGTAAAGACTGAAGACATCAACCAAAACTCTTCAGCTAAGAGTTCTGGTTCTTGTTCAAATCATCTCAGTACCAAGAAGAAGACTGATATGCTGTGTACCACTGCTGCACAGCCTGGACCATCAAACTCCAAGAACAGTTCCCAGCCCATAAGAACTGTCTCAGCATCTGCAAAGATGAAGGTGGAGAAGGGATGTGACCAAAGACAGTCTTGTTCTCTTAAGAAGACTCTTGTGAAGAAGAAAATGTTGTGTGTCATGTGTGAAAGTACTTCCCACATTGCTAAGGATTGTCCATACAATCCTAAAAGAACTGTCCATATGACCAAGACAAAGACTTCAAAGAGTTCCAAGAAGATTCAAGCTTTGGAAGGAAAGTCTTTTTCCTTCGGAAGCTCCAAATCTAAGAAGAAGGCAAATGGAAAATTACCTTCGGAAGAGAAGTTGGTCTCGAAAGAAAGGAATTCTTCCGAAACACTGAAGTCTGCTGCAGTGACTGCATGATCTTCCGAAGGTTCTGTCATCAAAAATTCCAAAGTCCCAAAAGCTTCCGAAGTTTTGAAGGTCAAGTCCAAGACTCCAAAGGGGGTGTGGAAGTCTAAGAAAGACCAAGTGACTGAAAATTCTCCATCAACAACAGCTCAAGATCCTCCTAGCACAACCATAGGATCTATTACTGTTGCATTACCTTCTATTATACTTAGTGAGACCAAGACAAATAATGCTTGGGTTTCCAAATGTAACCAATCATTCTCTTTGTGCAGGAACAGCTCAAGACAAACAAGAATGTCTGGATCATTGATAGTGGCTGTTCCAGGCACATGACATGCAATAGGTCACTACTCCATAACTTTGAAAGGATTGATGGAGGACCAGTTGCTTTTGGAGGAGATGAAGGTGGTTACATTTCTGGAAGGGGCAAGGTCACAAATGGTAAGCTCAGTATTGAAAAGGTAAACTTTGTCAAGGAGCTTGGGTACAATCTTCTGAGTGTATTCCAATTTTGTGATCAGAGTCATAACATGCTCTTTACTGAGCATGAGTGCATTGTTCTCAAGCCTGGAGTGGTCATTCCTCATGAGCACATCCTGCTTAGAGCCCCTAGGAAAAGGAACATGTACAAGATGGACTTGCAAGAAACATCTCCTTCTGAGAAGTTTCATGCTTTCTGTCTAAAGCCAATAGTGATGAGTCTTTCCTATGGCATAAAAGAATGTGCCATGTAAACTTTAAGAATATGAATAAACTAATTAAACATGATTTGGTAATTGGAATGCCAAAGAAAGAGTTTACAAGTGATGATCATTGTGTTGCATGCCTGAAAGGGAAGCAACATAAGGTATCTCACAAGCCTAAGGAAAGGAACTCCATCACTACTCCCCTACACTTATTACATATGGATCTCTTTGGTCCCACCAGTGTAATGAGTCTAGGAAGGACCTCTTATTGTTTTGTGATCACAGATGATTTTACAAGATTCAACTGGGTTTTCTTTCTTAGAACTAAGGATGAGACCCCTGAGATTCTGAAGAATTTCATCTTAAAAATTGAGAATCAAAGTGATCAAAGGTCAAAACCATAAGATGTGATCAAGGGACTGAATTCAAGAATCAAACCCTTGATGCAATTTGTGATGAAAAAGGTATTACAAGACAATATAGTGCTCCCAGGACTCCTCAGCAAAATGGTGTTGCTGAGAGGAGAAACATGACACTAATTGAAGCTGCAAGAACTATGTTGTCTGACTCTAAACTGCCCATCACCATCTGGGCAGAGGTAGTAAACACTGCTTGCTATGTGCAAAACAGAGTTTTAGTAGTTAAGACACATGGTACGACTCCTTATGAACTTTGGCACAAGAGAAAACCTTTTATTGGCTTTCTCAGGTCATTTGGATGTCCTTGCACCATCTTGAATACCAAAGATCAAATTGCCAAAATTGCTGAGAAATTAGATGATGGATACTTCATTGGATACTCTTCTCAAGCTAAGGCTTATAGAGTATACAATCTCAGAACTAGAATTGTTGAGGAGTCAACCAATGTGACTTTCAATGAACACACACCCTGTGTGGCTGGTTCTGGTCCTGATTGGCTATTTGATGTTGATTTAGTTACCAACTATTTTAACAAATCTTGTGAGAATGTTTCAGGATCTACAGAAAATTTAAATACAGGTGATCCTGATCCAAGATTTGAGCTAAGAAGACCTTCAACTCATACATCTTCAGCTCTAGTTGGAACTACTTCAACAAATGAGGTTTCTATCAGCACTACAATGACAAACTCAGTTGATACATCTGAGGTGCCTTCAAATTCCAGCTCAAAGGCTCCACAACCAGATAAAGATACCTCAATTGTGGAAGACAACAATGGTGGTGGTGAAAGTGATCAAGAATTTCTTGATGCTAATAACCACACCATAGATGACAACATCAATGATGTCACACACTCATTGGATCAAGTCAATCTTGATAAGTGTGGTGATGTGGAGGGTGAATCATCTATGCCAGATCTAAATTTCTCAAATTTAGATCTTTCTCAGCAACTTGCTGTGATCCCTCAGCTTAGGATCCATAAGTCTCACCCCACCACAAACATCAATGGAGATGTTGTCACAGGGATAAGAACAAGAGGACAAACCCACGAAGCAAATGTTTGTCTTCACTCTTGTTTCTTATCCCAGATAGAGCCAAAGAAAGTTGATGAGGCTCTAAAGGATGGAAGTTGGGTTGAAGCTATGCAACACGAGTTGCTTCAATTCAAAAGGCAAAAAGTTTGGAACCTTTGTCCTCTTCCTCATGGGAAGACTACCATTGGAAACAAATGGGTGTTTAGGAATAAGAAGGATGATAGAGGCATTATCATCAAGAACAAGGCTAAAAGGGTTGTTCAAGGATACACACAATAAGAAGGGATTGACTACACTGATGTCTTTGCTCCAGTAGCAAGACTAGAAGCTGTTAGAATATTCCTGGCATTTGCTGCATCCAAGAACTTCAAGGTCTTTCAACTTGATGTGAAGTGTGCTTTTCTGTATGGAGTGATTGATGAAGAGGTGTATGTCAAACAACCACCTGGTTTTGTAGACCCTGATCATCCTTATTATGTCTGCAAGCTTGACAAAGCTCTTTATGGGTTGCATCAGGCACCCAGGAAATGGTATGAGACATTGTCTAAGTATCTTTGCAAACATGGATACAGGAAAGGTACTATAGATGGAACTCTCTTCATCAAAGGACAGGGAAATGACATATTGCTAGTTCAAGTGTGTGTAGATGACGTCATCTTTGGTTCAACTAATCCAAAGCTCTGCAAAGACTTTAAGAAGCTGATGTGTAAGGCCCCGTTTCCAGGACGCTTACAGTTGGTCATTCATCGCGCATAAAACATATAATTACATTTGTCTCATAAAAATATTGCAGCGAAAACATTCAAAAATGACATCTCATTTCATTATAAATACTTTTGCCCAATAATACATCATTATCCGATTACAAAATACATGTTTGCATTATAACACAAAAGCTTTATAAATGGATGCCATCCCAAAAGAGCTGAGTAGCCTCGCGGTGCCATCCTCAGCAAACATTACCTGCCAACTGGAAAACATATAAAAAGTCAGCGTTGCTGAGTGAGTTCTAGTTTTATTATAAAACATACTTTACTTTCATATAAAACCATTCGTTACTTTTGCATGATCACACATCATACGTACACATAGATAATATCATTATTATCTTCTTCATTCATTCATTCATTCATTCACTCGTTCCATATAACTTTACTTGCGCATCGGACATCATCCGTACCAATACCATGTGCTACACCCCGATCAGTCTTAGCTACTAGGCCGAAGTCAATAAATGAACAGCTAAACGTATGCCACAGTACTAGGGGTAAGCGGTAGAGGTTCTACATAAATGGTCAATCACAAAGAAGGACCCATTATCCGATGCATGCAAGACTTTTCATTTCTTTCCACTTTACGTTACATAATACTTCATTTCATTCATTAACGTAATACGTAAAGACATAGGAAAGATAAACATACATCATACTAAGGATCATTAACATGCATCAACATTACATCATACAGGGCAACATCATACATACATAACATGCATCATGCATAAACATGCAACAACATCATCACTATGCCCTACATGCTTTCTAAGGCCATAACAGTTATCTTACATGCTCCTACGGGAACCTTTACGTCAAAACTTACATCTGCACTGTCCCCCGAAAGTCAGAAGTTTAACTACACTTTCCTTCGGGTGCAACAGCCCTATTCATGTGTATGGACACCCTTCAGTCGCATGGCCTCCATGCGTTTGAACATCATGCGATTGGACTCATGCGGATGATCATCTATGCGAATGAACACCCAGTCGTGCGTATGGACCCTCAATCGTGCGAATGACTCCCAATCGTGCGAATGACCCTCAATCGCCTCTCAATCGGCCGTATGGCCTTCATTCGGTCGCATAGCCCTAGCTGATGCAGAATGGAGTTCATCCCGAACCCAATCTACCACTTTCGGCCTCCAAGCTTATCCAAGCCCATTCTAAGCCTAAATTAACCATCCTATACCTTAGGAATGCATACCACAACACCATACAAGCACACACGAGCCCGGAAACATACTTGAAACGCATCACACACATCACACCCAAATGGGTCAAACACATACTCACACAAAATCGGGTTTTTGATGCTTTCCAGCCCCAAAATCAGTTGAAAACAAGTAAAAATGGGGTCCTAGAACTCACACAAACGAGCACAACGACAAGGGCTTCGATTTGGCTTGCTACACAACCAGTTTGGCCACCCGAATCTCCCGAACCGACCCTTTTTCCTCTTTTCTTCTTCTTTCTCTCTTCTCCTCTCTTTAGATGGCTGAAATATGAGTGTGGGGGAGAGGGTAAGGGTTGCCCTCTCCCTTAAATACTCCCACTCACCCGTCTTTCTTTCGTCGGCGAGTTTGGTCCCTCGACTTTGGACTTTATTTCTTTTTCTTCCTTCGTCGGCTTCAAAATAATAAATATCCGGGTGTTACAAGTCCACCCCCCTTAAATAGGTTTCGTCCCCGAAACCTGATATTCTTCAAACAAACGTGGATAATGTTGTCTCATATCTTCCTCAGTCTCCCACGTTGACTCGGATCCCTTCCAGTGCTTCCACTGTACACGCACCAGAGGAACCACTTTATTTCTTAGTCTTTTCTCTTTTCTATCGATGATTGCCACTGGTTGCTCCACGTAATTGAGCCGTTCGTCTACTTCGATATCCTCCAGTGGAACAATCATATCTTCATTAGCTAAGCACTTTCTTAGATGAGATACATGGAATGTCGGGTGAATTCCACTTAACTCATCCGGTAACTCTAGTCTATAGGCCACCTCTCCTACTCGAGCAATGATTCGGAAAGGTCCTATATACCTTGGGCTCAATTTGCCCCGCTTTCGGAAGCGAATGATCCCTTCCAAGGTGAGACCTTCAACATAACCCGGTCACCCACCTGGAACTCAATCGGCCTGCGTCGTTTATCAGCATACGACTTCTGTCTATCTTTGCATGCCTTCATGAAGGCTTTAATCTTCTCAAGCTTCTCAGTCGTAGCCTCGATTACCTCGACGCTCCCCAATTCTTTCTGATCAACATCACCCCAACAAACGGGTGTTCTGCATCTCCGACCGTATAACATCTCATATGGAGGCATGCCAATGCTGACATGATAGCTGTTGTTGTATGAGAATTCGGCTAACGGTAGGTGATCATCCCAACTTCCACCAAAATCAATCACACATGACCGAAGCATGTCTTCCGGTGTCTGAATGGTCCTTTCTGACTGACCATCAGTCTAGGGATGATAAGCCGTGCTAATATGTAACCTCGTCCCTATAGCGTCGTGGAACTTCTTTCAAAATTTAGATGTAAACCGGGTGTCGCGATCCGACACAATAGACACCGGCACACCATGACAAGTTACAATTTCCTTGATGAACAGATCAGCCAACCTCTCTGATGAATATGTCTCGCGGATCGGTAGGAAGTGAGCACTTTTCGTCAAGCGATCAACTATCACCCATATGGCATCATACACTTTCGGGGTACGCGGCAGCTTTGTAATGAAATCCATGGTGATGTGTTCCCACTTCCATTCCGGTATATCCAAAGGTTGTATCTTCCCGTATGGCCTTTGGTGCTAGGCCTTCACCTGTAAGAAAGTGAGACACTTACTCACATACTCCACCACATCGCCTTCATACCCGGCCACCAATAATCTTTCTTCATATTATGGTACATTTTCGTGGCACCAGGATGAATGGAGTACCGAGTCTTGTGAGCTACATCCATTATCTTCACCCGCAGATCCCCAAAACGAGGAATCCACACACGACCGGATCGGGTTCTAACACCGAGTGTGTTTTCACCCAATTCCCCAACCAGACCTCTCATTCTTTCAGAGTTAAGATGATCTTCTTTCAATGCCTCATCTCGAAACTCCTTAACCTGCTTCATTACATCGGAAGTCATGATCAACTGATACGCTTTCACCCGAATCGGCTCGGGCCTCTCCTTCCGGCTAAGGGCGTCAGCCACCACATTGGCCTTGCCCGGATGGTAGTGGATCTCACAATCATAATCCTTTATAAGTTCCAACCACCGTCTCTGCCTCATGTTCAGATCCTTCTGCTCGAAGAAGTACTTCAGACTCTTGTGGTCAGTGAATATGGTGCACTTCGTACCGTAAAGATAGTGCCTCCAAATCTTTAACGCAAATACCACGGCTGCCAGCTCCAAGTCATGAGTAGGATACTTGACCTCATGAACCTTCAACTGTCGGGATGCATAGGCTATAACCTTTACTCTCTGCATTAACACACACCCCAACCCCGAGTAGGAAGCATCAGAATAAACCACCAGATCTTCACTTCCCTCGGGTTATGACAGAACAGGAGCTTGAGTCAACCTCGCCTTCAGTTCTCGAACGCCTTCTCTTGAGCTTGACCCCATACGAACTTCACATCTTTTCGGGTCAACTTAGTTAGTAGAGAAGCAATCTTAGAGAAGTCTTGGATAAATCTTCTATAGTAGCCCGCCAAACCCAAGAAACTACGAATCTCGGATGGCGTCTTTGGTGACTTCCATTGCATAACCGCCTCCACTTTCGCCGGGTCCACCATTATCCCGTCGGGATTCACTAGGTGACCCAAGAACTGAACCTCGCGCAAACAAAATGTGCACTTGGAGAATTTAGCATACAACTTCTCCATTCTCAACGTCTCTAGAACCTCCCGAATGTGACTGGCATGCTCTGCGTCGCTCCTCGAGTAAATCAGGATATCATCAATAAACACGATCATTGATTTATCCAACATCGGCTGACACACGCGATTCATCAGATCCATAAAAGCAGCTGGCGCATTGGTCAAACCAAAAGACATGACGAGGAACTCATAGTGACCATAGCGCGTACGAAAAGCTGTTTTAGGAATATCTTGCTTCTTCACCTTCAACTGATGATAGCCAGATCGAAGATCTATCCTTGAAAACCAACTGGCACCCTGAAGCTGATCGAACAAATCATCTATCCTCGGTAAGGGGTATCGGTTCTTTACCGTCAACTTGTTCAGCTCACGGTAGTCAATACACATTGTCATGCTACCATCCTTCTTCTTCACAAACAGGACCGGAGCACCCCAAGGAGAGATACTCGGTCTAATGAACCCCTTATCAAGCAACTCTGGCAACTGCTCCATTAACTCTTTCATCTCTGTCGGAGCCAACCGATACGGTGCCTTGGCAACAGGTTGGGCACCCGGTATCAAAATTCAATCTCTCTGTCAGGTGGCACTCCTGATAAGTCTTCTGGGAACACGTCTGGAAAGTCACATACAACAGGTACATCAGCTAGTTGTGATGTTGGCGTATCCACATCCTTTACATAGGCCAAGTAGGCACTACATCCACGCCTCATACACTTTCCCGCCGCCGCCATCGAGATCACCTTCGGAATCGTAGTAACCCGATCACCATAAACCGTCACTGAACTACCGTCAGGCGCCGACAACTGAATCATCTTCTTGCAACACACAATGTTCGCCTCGAAGTCCGCTAACCAATCCATCCCAAGAACCAAATCAAAACCACCTAAGGACATCACCAATGGTCTAACAGGAAACTTATGACCCTCAAGTTCCACGTCACAGTTCTCTATCATCACGGAAATCCTGGTAGACTTACATATGGTAGTTTCTACATCAAAGGGCGCATCAACACATCTACTACTAACAGCCAGCTTAGCACAGAAAGCAGCAGAAATAAAACTGTTACCGGCACCCGAATCAAATAACACAGAAGCTAAAGTTTGGTTCACTAGAAACGTACCGGACACAACATCAGGGTTCGTCCTAGCTTCCTCCTGTGTCATGGTGAATGCCCTGGCGCTCGCCCTCGGTCCTTCACCTCCCGTCCTCTTCGCCCCGGAACTCTCAGCCCTCGGCTTCTTACAATCCCTGCTCATATGACCAGTTTCCCCACAGTTAAAACATTTGCCCAACAGGCAATCCTTTGCCATATGCCCTGTCTTCCCACACTTAAAGCACACGTTCGATCCCTTCCTACATTCTCCCGCATGCTCCTTTCCACACTTGCCACACCTCCTCGATCCCGTTCCAGGTGTGGCCACGCGGCGGTCATCCACCCTTGCCTTTTTGTTACCTGTCGAGGCATCACCCCGACCAAACCTTTTCCCGTTCCAGTTCCGATCACCACCACCCTTCTTATTCGCTTCAACCACCACCACTTCCCTCTCATCATATAGTCTTCCGGCCAAATCGACCGCCGACCTAAACGTACTTGGCCAGGAGGCGATCATATGCCGGCGAACATCCACCGGTAAGCCTTGAATGTACCTCTTGATCTTCCGAGAAAGAGGCGTCACCTGATCCGGCACCAACCGTGCCATCTCATTGAACTTGGTAGTGTATTGCTGGTGTGTCATGGATCCCGCCTCCAGCTGTAGGAACTCCCTCTCTATCTTATCCATCTCCCTATGAGGACAGAACTCCTCAATCACCATCTTCTTCAGTTCGGGCCATCTCATTCTCCCGATTGCCCGGTTACCCTCCGCTTGGACAATGATGTCCCACCAGCATAGTGCCGAGTCCACAAATGAATGAGTGGCAAACTTCACCTTCTGATCTTCTCGACACTCGCTGATGTCGAGAACAGCCTCCATTTCTCTCACCCATCAGTGAGCAGCGGCAGCATTGCCATTACCGTTAAAAGTAGGGGGCTTGCATCTCATGAACACCCCATAGTTACAGCCTCGTGCCACCTCTCGCACAGGCTCATCTTCCTCTTCCTCGTCTTCGTTATCAGAGAAAATCGTTTCGGGCTCTGGTTGTTCTCGTTCCCCCGAAGGCCTGTTTCTCTCCTTTCTTTCTCCTTCCTTCACCGCCTTAATGACTTCGGTCACTACATACGGTAAAATTGTCTGCATGACCTAGTGTACTTCTTCAACAACAGTCTCCTTTACCGAGGCCCTCAGGTTTGCGCTCTCATCCCCAGCCTCCGGATGACGAGTCTCTGGTTCTTCAGGAACCACCTTTTCGACCCTTGGTCTTCCTCTCTTGGGTTGCGGCTCAACATCAGGCCCGCCACGGCCTCCACCCCTAGATGCTTTAGAAGATCTACCTCCAGCCATTCTCTAACTCCTGAAAGATTCAAACACCAACACGGTCATTCAAGGAAATAACTCAGTTTATGTCAAATATAGTAAGTCCCTAATTACAGTGGCCAGTTGTGATTAGCCACTTACTTTACTCTTCATACCCCAAGTATTACCTGTCCTGACTACATCAGTATTTAAATCTACATACAACACATAACCACATACCATGCGCACATAAAACCGGTTAACTTTAAGAAAATACCTGATGGCACGCAGCTACTCAGATTGGCATCCCATTCCTTTTACGTCCCATTTTCAGTTTAAGTTAAGGTTTATTTTGAAAATTTACCCATTTCACTTGAACTTTGTCTCTGATACCAACTTGTCAGGCCCCGTTCTCAAGACGCTTACAGTTGGTCATTCATCGTGCATAAAACATATAATTACATTTGTCTCATAAAAATATTGCAGCGGAAACATTCAAAAATGACATCTCATTTCATTATAAATACTTTTGCCCAATAATACATCATTATCCGATTACAAAATACATGTTTGCATTATAACACAAAAGCTTTATAAATGGATGCCATCCCAAAAGAGCTGAGTAGCCTCGCGGTGCCATCCTCTGCAAACATTACCCGCCAACTGGAAAACATATAAAAAGTTAGCGTTGCTGAGTGAGTTCTAGTTTTATTATAAAACATACTTTACTTTCATATAAAACCATTCGTTACTTTTGCATGATCACACATCGTACGTACGCATAGATAATATCATTATTATCTTCTTCATTCATTCATTCATTCATTCGTTCGTTCCATATAACTTTACTTGCGCATCGGACATCATCCGTACCAATACCATGTGCTACACCCCGATCAGTCTTATCTACTGGGCCGAAGTCAATAAATGAACAGCTAAACGTATGCCACAGTACTAGGGGTAAGCGGTAGAGGTTCTACATAAATGGTCAATCACAAAGAAGGACCCATTATCCGATGCATGCAAGACTTTTCATTTCTTTCCACTTTACGTTACATAATACTTCATTTCATTCATTAACGTAATACGTAAAGACATAGGAAAGATAAACATACATCATACTAAGGATCATTAACATGCATCAACATTACATCATACAGGGCAACATCATACATACATAACATGCATCATGCATAAACATGCAACATCATCATCACTATGCCCTACATGCTTTCTAAGGCCATAACAGTTATCTTACATGCTCCTACGGGAACCTTTACGTCAAAACTTACATCTGCACTTTCCCCCGAAAGTCAGAAGTCTAACTACACTTTCCTTCGGGTGCAACAGCCCTATTCATGCGTATGGACACCCTTCAGTCGCATGGCCTCCATGCGACTGAACATCATGCAATTGGACTCATGCGGATGATCATCTATGCGAATGAACACCCAGTCGTGCGTATGGACCCTCAATCGTGCGAATGACTCCCAATCGTGCGAATGACCCTCAATCGCCTCTCAATCGGCCGTATGGCCTTCATTCGGTCGCATAGCCCTAACTGATGCAGAATAGAGTTCATCCCGAACCCAATCTGCCATTTTCGGCCTCCAAGCTCATCCAAACCCATTCTAAGCCTAAATTAACCATCCTAGACCTTAGGAATGCATACCACAACACCATACAAGCACACACGAGCCCGGAAACATACTTGAAACGCATCACACACATCACACCCAAATGGGTCAAACACATACTCACACAAAATCAGGTTTTTGATGCTTTCCAGCCCCAAAATCAGTTGAAAACAAGTAAAAATGGGGTCCTAGAACTCACACAAACGAGCACAACGACAAGGGCTTCGATTTGGCTTGCTACACAACGAGTTTGGCCACCCGAATCACCCGAACCGACCCTTTTTCCTCTTTTCTTCTTCTTTCTCTCTTCTCCTCTCTTTAGATGGCTGAAATATGAGTGTGGGGGAGAGGGTAAGGGCTGCCCTCTCCCTTAAATACTCCCACTCACCCGTTTTTCTTTCGTTGGCGAGTTTGGTCCCTCGACTTTGGACTTTATTTCTTTTTCTTCCTTCGTCGGCTTCAAAATAAATAAATATCCGGGTGCTACATGATGAAAGACAGATTTGAAATGAGTGCAATGGGAGAACTCAATTTCTTTCTGGAAATTCAAGTGAAGCAAGTTGAAGATGGTATCTTCATAAGTCAGTCAAAGTATGTTCAGGACATACTCAAGAGGTTTAACATGACCGATTGTTAGATTGCTAAGACACCCATAGCCAGAAACCACTCCCTTGGACCTGATCTTGAGGGGGAGTGTGTAGATGAACACTTATACAGGGCTATGATTGGGTCTCTTATGTATCTTACTGCTAGCAGGCCTGATATCATGTTTGCTACATGCATTTGTGCAAGATATCAAGCCAACCATAAGATGTCTCACCTCATCACTGTCAAGAGGATTCTAAGATACCTCAAAGGTGCTTCAACACTTGGTTTATGGTATCCAAAGAATCCTGACTTTAATCTGTATGCTTATATTGATAGTGATTATGGTGGTTGCAATATGACTGCAAAGTCTACATCTGGGCGATGTCAATTTCTTGGTGGAAGGGTTGTCTCATGGCAATGCAAGAAATAATCATGTGTGTCTGCACTTGCAGCTGCAAATTGCTGTGCTCAAGTGCTTTGGATTCAGAATCAGATGTTGGACTATGGATTTAACTTCAAGGAGACTCCTATTCACATAGACAACAATAGTGCTATCTCTATCACTGAGAACCCTGTGCAGCACTCAAGGACTGTTGGTCCATATGATCGATAAAGAGTACAATTGAAGTGATGAATTGCTCAATATCAAACATTCATGCAAAACAACAACAATTGAGAAGATAGAAGAGAATTCTAACACATATTTGATACTCAAATGAACAATAGCAATCAATAACATCAAGCACAATAGTATTTCAGTGTGAAAACTGCTTAGAATTGGTAGCTTGCAACAATGATCCACGATTAGGGTTTTGCAAGCTTACCTTACAAAGTGAATTGACAAAAGTATATATAGCAGTCATAGTTTCGCTGACAGTTTCACTACCAGCGAAACTGTCATGCCGAAACTATAGTTTCTCCTGGCAGAACACAAGTTCGCCGGGTAAACCAAAACAGCAAACTGTGAGCGAATGTATAGATTCGCTCACAGTTTCGCTGAACTGCCAAAACTGCTAATTACTAAGAACATACAAAAGGAAACTAACAAAAGTCCTATTACAATGTAAAGTAAACAACTATACTAAAGTGAGTCCAACCTAACATGATCTTCAATACTCCCCCTAGGTTGGACCTCACTATCTTCACTTCTCTTGATTTGACTCGTCGGCTCCAGTTTCCTCTTCTGTTGTTGATCTATCTTCATCACCTCCTGCAGCAACATCTTCAAAAGCTTCAGCCACTGATCCTCCAAGGTTCTTTCCTGCATCACTAGCTTCCTCAGAATGACCACTAGCCTTTGCAAACTGCCTGGTCAAATCTTGAACATCCATGGCAAGATCATCCTGGGCTCTCACCCTTTCAGCTAACCTCTTAACCTCCGCCCTTACTCCTCTTATCTTGTTTGCAACATTCATAAACAGACTGACCTCTTTTCTTGTTTCCTCTCCAGCCCCAGCCTTAATGTGATTTTCACAAAGAACCAAAAGATCTTCATCACTGAAGCTAAATAACTCCATCGGGTCAAACACCCTAAACTCTTTTCCATGTTTAGCTCTAATCACCGCCTCTCCAGTATTGTTGTCATAAAACCACTTTTCAAAGTCCTGTAGTTGTTGGGGAAGAGGATCAGCCAATCTTACCCTATTTACAGTCTTTGGTGGTTTGACTCTCAGTACAATCCTTCCTTTGCCTGTCTCCCAATCTTTATCTTTCTTTGACCTTTTCCTTTCAGCTTTCATGTATCCAAACGACTCGAAATTATCATTAAGTCCATTTTTTATTTTCTTCTCAAGAAATAATGCTCTTTCACTTAAGTGAGCATTGATCAAAGGCAAAGTTGCCAAACGTCTCAAATCCCATTTGGGCAAGGTCTTAAAAGCCTTCCTCTTAAGCATATAGCTGATATTTCCTCCTCTTCTTTTGATCATGAACATCTTTAAGCTATGATTGTAGCACCAACTTATGATCTTCTTATCTGCTTCCTTCCTGCTTAAACCCTCCAGATTTTGAAATAAAGGAGTAATTTCTTCAACCTCCTTCTCCTTGACCAACCAATCATTCTTGTCCATTTCAAACACATCAGCTTCATCTTCTCCCTTCTTAGCAACATAAATCAGTGGTCGCTCATCAACTTCATAAAATTCTGGTTCAGAATCATAGTTTATCAATTGTTCATCCTCCTCCTCTTCATCAACCAACTCTTTCCCTCTATCAGATACTCCCTCAGTGTTAGCTGTAACAATCACTTCTTCACCAACAATATCTTTATCAAAATCAAACTGCAAATTTACAAACCCAGCCTCAATAATATCTTCATCATCATTCCTTCCAATATCCTCTCTTGGTATCTCCTATTCTCCTTCTTCAGTATTTGCTGCTCCAGAAGTACCCTCTCCTACCTTAGATGAAGTACCCACATTCAAGAATGAGTACTTATGTATCAGTCAAATCATCTAACTCAGATTGAGTCAGTTGACTAGGTAGGCCGGCTGCAGCTTTCATCTGAGTAATCTCCTCAAACAACTTCTTAATCAGTTTATTTTGGTCAACTAACATCCTTTACATTCCCTCAATCACCTCATCCTTCTGTCTTTCTCTGATCTCCTGATTCGTCAGTTTAGTCTTAATCATACTCAGCTCATTTGCCAATGAAGTACTTAGATTACGTATCACATCCTCATCAAGATTTGCACTAGCCTCTCTCCTGGCTGTAAATCCCTCATGTCGATGTTTGGTTCTCCGCTCAGGCTCAACAAAATCAGTTTTCTTCTTAGATCTCCTTTCTTTCTCTACCCTGATCTCCTCTGCTTGTGCATCAATATCCTCTTAAAAATCATAATCTTTTTCTTTCGCGTATCTCTTCCTTTTCATAGTTGCATCAGCTTGCTGCACTCTTGTTTCTTCAGCCCTTTTGCTTTCAGATTCATCAACCCGTCTAATATAATTCCAGCGTTCTGGAGGATACATATTCTCCCAGAGATGGGTGATTTTACCACTAAAATCATGACGGATAGCACAACAATCAGCAAAAATACGAGGGTCCATCTGCACCAGTCTCTTGATTTCACCAAGCTTTGGAACATCAGGAATAAGATCATCAAAAATCATCTGAAGAAAGCGAGGGTATAACAGCCATTTGTCTTTCTTCAAAGCCATCACATTCTCTGCCATACATGCAAAAATCAGTTTAGCTATGTTGGCCTTCTCCCCTTTACAGCACAGCACCATAGCTTTAGCCCAATCGAGATTAAGTCCATCGGATCCACCTTTTCGGTGATCTAAACACATAATAAAAACATGAGCGATATATCTTCACTCCTTAGATAAGAAAGACTTTTTGATCTCTTTCCTTGAACCAAAAGCTGGTCCCTCATACCCCATTCGTCTGAAAGCTTGAAACACTTCAGACTCTGTCATATCCACTTCATCTCCAGAATCATCATCTAGTCTAAGAATCCTAGACACACTCTCAGCAGTGATAGTCACATCATGATCAATAACTTTGGCAGTGATTCTCTGTACATCTCCTCTAGTATCGTATTCTGCTGATCTCCAAAAATCTCTAATATGAAGATCATAAATAGTAGGTGAGTGAGAAATAGCATAGGCAATAGGTGATCTCTGAAGCCATCTGATACAGTCACGAAATCCAGCTGCCTTCGGAAGAGTATCGTCTAAAATAGCAGTGATGTTATTCCTCTCATCAAATTTGAGATTTGCCATCATAACCTGAAAAGAAAAACAATTAAATTTGAATGAGAAATAATGAAAATAAGAAAATAAGACTAAAACAAAAGAAACTAGCAGTTTCGGCAAGCGAAAAAATAGTTTCGCTCACTAAGACATGATAATTTCGCTGAACAAAGGCAGTTTCGACAAAGAAAACAAACAGTTTCGACAAGCGAAACTCGCAGAACAAAAAGCAATTTCTACAAGATTAGTGTCGATTAAAGAAGTTTCGCAATTAGTTTCTCCAAGCACAAACATAGTTTCGCTGTTACAGATTAGTTTCGTTGTTCTAAAATTAGTTTCGCTGTTCAGAAGAAAACAAGATCAAGCGAAACTGTGCAAGTTAAAGACCAGACATTGCGAAATTAAAGAAAATATGGCGAAACTGTTAAGTTCGCCCGGACAGCATAACTTTACAGTTTCGCTGAAAAGAAGAGAACTTTCGTTCAGTTTCGCAGAAGAATCAGTAGTTTCGCTGAAAGAACAGCGAACCCACCGAAGAGTCACAATCCAAATTACTTAAATGGAGATGATTTTAACCAGATTAAAAGATGTATCAAGGTTCGAAACTCACATGCGAAGCAAATAACACTAATTATCAGTCCAAAACACAAACAGAAATCAAAATCGCCAAGAAATGTCACGGAGAAACCCTAAGAACCACACAGAACGATTTTGCGAAATTATGAGAAAAATTTCGCAAGAATGACTTAAATAGCAAATAGTTTCGCAGATAGCGAAACTATAAATTCGCCCAGAAACTATAAATTCGCCGGGCGAATTTATAGTTTCGCCCAGTGAAACTGTAATTTCGCTAGGAGATAACTAGTTAACAACTTATTAGCAAACCTAGCGAGAGCGAAAGAATAATTTCGCACCAATATTTAATTAATTATTATTTTTTTTATTTATATTTTTTTTATTATTTATTTATTTTTTATTATAATAATAATAATAATTTTTTTTATTAATCAATAAGAAGCACATCACATAATGAGATCTAAATTAATCAGAGATCACATTCTCTAAATATTTATGAACATAAAGATGATCAAAAATCATCTACCAGCCATGAGATCATACTGAATACAAGATCTGATCACAATCTGCACAGAAACAACTGAAAAAGCTGATAAAAGAGAGAAAGAGTCTGAGGTTGACAAGATGCTGAAGGTCAAAGAAGAGGAACAACAAGAAATCACATGGGCTTGCAACTGTGAAAAGAACTTAGCTGCAGAACGAACTATCATAGGTCTTCCTTATGAGACTGTTCAGGATATGTGTTCTTCGTCATGCAAAGTCCGGTTATTTGGGATTTATAAGGCAAACAGATTGTTATTGGAAAATGAAAAAGAATTAAAAACAATCAATCAGGAATTAAAGAAAAATGAAATTGCTTTTACAAGAAAACTTAATGAAGCATTGGCTGAAAATGATCTTTTAAGAAGAACCATTTTGGAGCGTAACGTTGAAATTAATATTTTGAAAGAAAGGGTTGTTTTAGCTCAATTTGAAACAACTCAGCTTCAAACAAAGCTTGATAAATGGACCCTTTCACACATGAAAAAGGATGAGCTTATTGCTAAACAACAAGGGGTGCGGGTAAAACATGGGATTGGATATAAATCTGATGGTGAAACTGTATTTAATTCAGTTCCACCTCCTTCTACTTTATGTTATTCACCAATTCCCAGACCTCATTCAACAAATGATTTGATTGAAGCTGCAGAAACTAATCGTTTAAATGCAGGTCTAAGCAGTGTTAATCTTAAAGAGGTTAGAGATGTGCAGGATTCTCCTGCAGGTTTGGGATTCCTCAAGCAAGGGTCTGATAAGAAGATTAATGACGATTCCACTTCTGATGCTCAAACACCAATATCAGTTTCTTCTCCAACTTTCTTCAACAAATTCAAATCAGGTAACATTCCTTCGTTTGTTCCCGTCAGGTTTGTCAAAGAAGGAACAGTTGTTGAATCATCAGGCAATGAGAATCCTACAAGCGAAGCCAACACGATAGGAGATGTCAATCAAGATCTGTTGGAGAATGATCTGTGTATACGAGACTGGATAAGCTCAGATGATGAATCAATCACAGAGGAGCGTGTTGGTTCCTCACAGATCAAGATATCTCCTGACATTGTCAAGTCACAAAAGCTTCCAAAAGCTGAATCAAGACCAATACGGATCTCTTCTCCAATTGCAAAGCATCCCAGTAAATCAGAAAAGATCTCATTCACTGCTCAGCACGAGAAACTACAGAACAAGCAAGAATCTGCTACAAGCTCCAAGCAATCCTCATCACCACCTCCACAACACGGGACTACAAAGAATCAAAAGCTTTTCAAGGCAGGTTTTGAGTGTGGAAAAGAAGGGCATGTGGTAAAGAAATGTCCTCAAAGGCTTGCTACGAATGGTAAAGGCAAAACAAATTGCTTCTCTGAATGTAAGTATAAAAAGAATGTTCCAGACGGTAAAGGCAACACAGGTTGCTTCTCTGGATCAAGAGGTAAAAAGCACACATCTTTGAATGGTTGGATGAAAAACCCTCCATCCAAACCTTTTCATGTGAAGCCGGTTTCACATGATTCAAAGATTAAAATGACCAAAGGTTTCAAACCAAATTCTTTTCCTTCCGGTCTTAAACAGAAAATGATTTCCAAATTTAATTCATTCAAATCCAAGTTAATTGAACCGAAGCAAATTTGGCAAATTAAAAAGAAGGATACAACAATCCCCAATTGTTTAAACGGTTGTGTGTAGAAGCTTGTTACTTATCTTGATGAAAAAGGAACTTCCAGGACTACGATGGCCTGGGTTTCCCTTTCTAACTAATTTGTTAATGAGTGCAGGAACAATTCAGGAGGACTGTTAGTAATCCGGTTTACTGACAGAGATTGTTCTTGATTCAAATTTGAGGCGGAACAAACAGGTTAAGGTCATGGTATTTTATCCACAATCTGGATATTTATATGCACAATCACCGTTCTCACTTCACAATCACTGCATATTTCTTGAGAATTCATTTCTTATCTTCATATCAGTGTAGTTTGGAAGACCTTCTTTGATAAATTTTTATTTTTGTACAGTTTAAAAAAAATTAAAAAAAATAAAAAAATAAAAAAATAAAAATAATAATAAAAAAATTAAAAAAATAAAAAATAAATATAAATATAAAATAAAAAAGTTTGCAAAAATAAAAATTTAGGGGGAGAGTATATGTAAATAAAAATGAAAAGAGAACTGGGAACTTGATTTGAGATGATTGAGAAATGATTGTATATCTTCTTGCAATGCTTGTTTTTGCATGACTTGCGTTTTTAAAATGAGAAATGATCGTAACTGATGCTGTTATCTGATTTGCATCTTATTTTTAATTGCAAATAAAAGAAAAAAAACAGATTCTTTAATGATATGCTTGGTAGACTCAGCCTGAAGAATAAAGTAGACAGCAGCATAATGATTTAAATTAAAATATATGCTTAAGGATGTCTGGATTTACGCAATCATTTTGGCCTGCACGAAAACTGAGTCCCGACAAAAATTGGATTGAGAATTGATCTTTCACCCACCATGATACAAATCATATAAGCCAGATCTTTGAGTCATATCTGGTGTATTTATGTGTCTTGTGTTTGTGCTAATCTCCTCTACTATACGGAAGTACTGACCTGGAGTGATGATCTCCTCTGCTGTACGATAGTACTGACCTGGAGCTCTCATCGGCACATGATTAAATGGTCATCTCCTTTGTTATACGTGAGTATAGACCTGGAGCTCTCACCAGTTTGGTCTAAGTAGTGTCAAATCATCTAAATGATGAATTCATCACAGAAAGCAATATTCTGTCGATAATCACTTGCACACTAATGTACAAGCCTTGTTCTGTAAAGATCGTTACAAAATTCAAGAAATCCTGAGGTTGGGTGAGGGTTTTTGCCAAATGATTGTGGGGTCCTAGCATTCTAAAGCATTTAATCGAACCTTAATGAATCATCTTCTACTTGTTGAAAAAGATAGGGCATGAGTTTAAGTGGACAAACATACCAGCAATCGTTATTGATCTGTTTGACAATTTCAAAAATCATTCAGAGACTTCTATTAGATTCAGTTATCAGTGTGATCTCATTGCTTGTCAATGATTAAATTCGTCTTTGTGCTAAAGTATATCTTGAGGATGTGATCTCATGATCGATTCAGTTCTCGGTTATAAAACAAATATAGATAAAAAAAAGAAATGTTATAATAAATGTATATAATAAAAATAAAAAATATAATAAATTTTTAGTTCACAATTTCTTTTAGGTCTTCCATATTATGCTGTTACAATTTTATCATTTTTCAAGCATTTCACAGAAATTGCGTACAAACAAACACGGATTCGCTTGTTTTTCACACACAGATAAACACGGGTTTATTTTGTTAAAATGAAATGATCTAATTAGAAATGTCGAGATTGTGTTTGAGAATGTGTTTCAGATTTTTGCTGTAAGTGATGGCCGATCAACAGTTGAGCAGTGTACCTGATCAGAGAACCTGTTCCTCAAGTTTGCAGAAGATACCGAGCTAGAAATCCTCCTCCTACATCTTCTGAAGCACTCGAGATTAGAGATTTGGGAAAGTTGTTCCAATATCCTCACAAAGGATGCACTCACTAAGGGGGAGCATATAAATAGGGGGAGCTTATGAGATGAATAACTTTTCTCATAAAATTCAAAAAGCTTTAATTTGAAGATCTTTCTACAGTTGATTTCTCGGGGCTGAATTTGTATGAAGACGTTGATAATGATAGACTAAGGGGGAGTATTGTTGGAGCTGGAAAAGATAGTCTATATTATCAACACAATGAAAGTCAACAAAAGTCAACGTCATGGTCAAAGTCAACAAAAGTCAAACCCGACACGTTCGACACGAGGAACCGAGACGAGACGTTGAAGATTTAGATGACTAGGAGTTATATTGTAATAAATATATTTTGTGTGAACAAAATATATTTTATCTTGTTTTTAGTCATTTTTATGCTTAATATGTAATTTTGTGTTAATTAGCCTAAGTCTAGGGAGTTAAGTGCAATTAGTGAATATTAGTCTAGACTATAAATAGGTTAATTGCCATTAGTGTTGGTTAATGGTTGTATGACCAATTGATTGGGGGTTTTCATATTATTCAAATTATATGCAATCAATATAGATCAAAGGGGGTTTTATTGTGATTATCATTGTTTGATCCATAATTCTTCATGTTATTTGATTCAAGTGTGTATCCTGGAGTTACAAGGACAAAACACATCAATATCAGGTATCATTTAATAAGAAATAACTATAAAAAGGGATTAATTAAACTAGTCAAAGTTCATACAGATGAACAATATGTTGATCTGTTTACAAACGCTTTTGATGAACAAAGATTTAAATATCTAATATCAGCTATTGGGATTATTAACTTTGAGTAGATTTTTCTTAAAAACTAATTCTACTTATTTCATAAAATATGTGTGTCCTAAGTTGTCTAGTTCATCACTTTCATAAGCTCATGTTTTTCTTTGGATAAAAAAAATCCTTTTTAAGGATTTTCTTTAGATTCTTGAAAAAATTTTTATCCTTCGGAAGATATATTTTTATCTTCGGAAGAAAATCATGTCTGCAAAATAAATAATTGTCTAAGAAATTTTACCTTCGGAAGATGTTTCAATCTATCTTCCGAAGCTTAAATACTTGTCTCAGACACTTATTTGTTTTCAAGGACTTTTTCCTTCCGAAGCAAAATTAACTCTCAGAAGCTTTGTTGTTTTACATACAAAGCATTCAAGTTTTTATTTCTCTTCCGAAGCAAAATTTTGAAGATTCTCAGGAAATTCTTCCGAAGTCATTTTAGCTTCGGAAGCTTTTTCATTAAAACTTCCGAAGATAATTTACCTTCGAAAGCTTTTCGAATTCCAAGAAAACTACTTTTTGAGCAAAAGTAAACTACTTTTTCAGAGGTGGGACCGACATTCGGATTTCAATGTTTATCCTCTTTCATTAACTTTGGTTCAAATCCTTTTCACATAAATACCCAACGGTTCCCCCTCTCCCTCACTATCTTCTTCAATTCTACTATTCCTCAAACCTAATTTCCAAACTGCCTTTACTTTTCATCGTTCTTCATCCTTAAGCTTCTCAAATGGCCAACCTTAACCGCAGAAACAACCCAGATATCTCCATGCAACTTCACAGGCAACACAACCAGATTGCTATGTTAAGCTCTGAGAAAGATGATAGTTTCTCAGAGATTTGCTGTTTCTTAGCTTTATCAAATTACTTCACCTCCCTAACCATTGATCCTACTCTCTATGGGGATCATCTGCTTGAATTATGGAAGACCTGCCAAGAGGTCATCATGGATGGAAAGAAGGCACTGTCTGCCACAGTGCAAGGGAGGACAATCTTCATCAATCCGGCCATCATCAACACTCACTTGCAGTTGGATGATGAAGAAGGTGAGTTGTCCTTCCCAAAGGAAGCTGTCAATCATTCCTTTAAGCAGATGGGCTATGAAGGAGATTTTTCTATAAAGACCTTCAGGAAAGGGAAGCTCTCATCCCAGTGAAATACCTACTCCATGTGGTTATCCACAGCTTGTCAAACAAGCATAGAGGGTGGGACCAGATTCATGAGGATCTCTCCTTCATAATGCATGGAATGGTTCAAGGGGTCAAGTTCAGGTACTCTCAATTTGTCTATACAAATTTGCTTGCTAACTTGGACTCCTTAGAGTATTATATGTTTCCTAGATATGTTCAACACATTCACAACTGTGAACTGGGCTTACAGTTGAGGGAAATAGATAATATTCTTAAATTGGGACAGATGAAGCCCGACATCTTTAAAATCATGAAGAAGCCAACTGTAGGCTTCTCAAGGGTAGAAACAGCCCTTGTCCCCAAAATGTTAGAACTCATTGCTCAAGGTGACAACCTAGCAACACAAGCTAGTGTTGAACCCACACCTTTTACCTCTCTACCGCCAAAAAGGCCACAAGTAACCCTCACCTACCAAAGAAAATCCAAACGACCCCCTGCTCAAGCTATTGAGTCTATGCAGGTCCCCATATACTCACCAATACAGGAGGAAGTGGACACTAGAGCTCCCACTTCCCCTGAGGAGCAAACCACTCCTATCTCTTCAACAATCAGGGCTGAGGTTCCTCATGCTCACCCTGATGAGCTCACAAGCCCAACTGCCTTAAGCCTTCACTCTGAGTCTCAACCTGTGAACAACCTTCAGGGGACAATTACCATCCCCAGCCTATAGATCTAAATCAACCCATTCCCAACCTTTCATTCTACACTGATGAAGACTTAGGTTTCAGTGAGTACCATGAGTATCTCTTCTCTTCCCTTACTCAAAGAGAGATGAGTACTCCTGAGTGTCCTCAGTCTAGCCCACATCAGTCACCTATAACTGAGGTGGATACTTCTGAACCTGTTCAAGATATCCATATGGAAGAGGCTCTCACTTTTGCAAGTGATTACATTATTAAGACCTCAACCATGGCAACTCAGCCCATTGACATCTCAACTGAGAATGTCAATGTGCAGAGGAAATCCAGCAGCTAATAACCTGAAGCTGGTGGTGAGAGATAGGATTTGGTCCAATCATCTCATCCCCCAATGATTCTTCTAATAAAGAAGAGGGGAATCTGAGACTAAAGGTGCAAAAATTGTCAAAAACATGCTCCTATTTAGTCTCTAAGGTTAGTCACCTTGAATCTCAGGTGACTACCCTTCATAACAGGGTCAATGATCAGCAACTTGAGATATCTTATCTCAGGGAAAAACTAGCTGGGAGACCTTTAAGAAGAGTTCAACCAGGAACACAAGAACCTGTGAATGTGGTTGACCTAACCTCTAGCTCACCTATGCAAGAGGGTGATGCTACCAAAAAGGGGGAGAAAGTCATTACAGACACAGAACCTAGGAGTTCTTAAAGAGTATGGACATTGAGGACTCACCATCCTCACTTGCAATTGTGCATACTCAGCAACTTCCTCAAGTTCACATTAATGTGGACTCTATAGACTCTATCATCAAAAGTCTCTTTGAGGAAGGTATACCAAGGGCTATGTCATCCCCACCTCAAGGAACTTCAAACTACATCATTGGGTGGAGGTATGATGCTGATAGAAGAGCCCTCATTCTTCACAGAGTTCAAGGGCAACAAGAAGTATTTGATTTTCAAACCTTGAACTACTATGAAGGTCTTGATCTGGTCAACATGCCACTTGTCAATCCAAGCAAATCAAGACAAGCTGACAGGTTGGCACTCAGAATTCAAAACAGAATTACTGAATAGTTTAGCCTAAGAAGGAGACAAAGGCATTCAGGTAATGTCATTGGTCAACTGGATGCTGAGGCAAACCCTGAGATTAGCTTCAAAGGGAAAACCTTGGCTGAAGGCCTAGCGATAGAGCCTGAGAGCCCTATCACACCAACAACTGCTTCAGAAATTCATTCCCTTGGTGAAACACCTGCTGGTGAAGGTGTCTCACAACCTCTCTCTGGCCAGAGCATGGATGCTACACCAAGCAATAAAGGCCAAACCTCTATCCACCCTGAGTCACAAAGGTCTGTGGGTGATAAAAGGAAAAGGATTTTAACTCCTGAGGAAATTGAGGAGGAGGAGAAAGAGAGAGGAAAAGGAAGCTAAGGGGAGAAAGTTCCTCTGGGTCTTCAGGTTTTATGCAAGCTGCAATCCGGGCTGCCCCCAGACCAAACACTCAAGATCATGAGTTGAGGGTAGTCAAGGTTTACTTACCTGCAGACCAGGAACTATGACATAGATGAGATTATATCTCTCCCCTTAGAGCAACTAAATGAACTGGCTGACATGGAAGTGTCAAGAGAGATGAAAGAAAAAGAGGATGCAAGGTTACTTCTCCAATTCAAAGAGGAGAAGAGACAGAAAAGACTATACAAGCATGCTCTTACTCTCTCCCCGGTTCAAGAAAGCCCTGTGCAAGAGACTATGGCATCTACACAAGAACCTCAGGTAGACAAAGAAACAGACAGACAAAACATGATCAACTACCTGAGTGCCACAGGTCTCTACTAGGCATCTGCACTTCTTCCCTTGTCCTTTGAGTATATTGAGTTTGATTATCTCAAACAGCTTGAACTTCAAGTGCTCAAAGAACATAAAGCTACAAAGAGAAAGATGAGGGAAGAGGCTACAAAGTCAAGAGCCATCATCCAAAAGAGTAGGAAGAAGTCTGCTGACAGACAAAGGATGATGAGCTTCTTGATGTTGTATGGATTTTCCGGAAGGAGACTTGGCCTTATGTCTCTATCCACAATGGATGAGCATATCAGGGTAATCAAGCAGAAGATCAAGAGTGGAGAGCTGATTGACTTATACTCTCCTCCAAGTCAAATCCCACTTGAAGTGGAGGTTAAGGTTGAACAACCTGAGACAACACAACCCGGACCTCCTGCTGAGCCTCAGTAAGCTTCATCTTCTAATCCACAGCAGGGTCAAACTTCTTCTCCTTTTGAAGTGTGAGGGAGGAACACCCAATAGAGAAAGACAAGGATGATCAACAAGGTGCTGCAGACCAGTCTTCTCAGTTAAAGTCTTCTAAGAGGAAAAAGAGGATGGCTTCTAAACCAAAGTCTAAAAAGAAGAATCCTGAATCATCTACCTCTACACCTTAGGCTGAGTCAGATCAACCTGAGGAAGTGCATGAAGAGGCAGCCCAATCAACTCCAATTCAAGTGGCTCCTCTTGCAGCTGAGACACCCATCTTACCCTGGACCTTCTCTACTAATCCATAAAGATGGCATGTGATCAGAGATCAAGGTGTTGAGAATGTCTATACATGGCAAGACATAATCAACTTACCTATCTCTTTGAGATGAGAAGATACTATAAGAGTCTGAATGATCCTGACCATCTAATGAAGAAGGGTATGGTCATCATTGTGCTGAAGACGACAAACATCTGAAGATCTTCTAAATGTTTTGGTAGCATCAGCCTAGGGGGAGTTTGTAAAGATTCCTATAAGTCTGATGCAGCCAAAACATCCAAAGTCTCTCTACAAGCATGCACTAAAGAACTGAAGTAGAAATGCTTCGTAAGTTTTACACCATGCACTAGAAATATTCTAAGTGTAAAATCTTCCGAAGCCAAGACCAATATCTTCTGAAGCCAAAAGTGAAGTCTTCCGAAGCTTCAGAGACAAAGTCTTCTGAAGCCAAATAGTGAAAACAGATTTCTTTCGAAGACTTTTAGAGATATGCCTTTATCTGATGTACTTTACCATAAAGCTGGACCACCTTTCCGCTGCAACTCTGTAAAGTCACCAACTTACATGAGTTGGTGAAAGGTCCATGCTTTTGGTAACTACATTGAGGTCTTGAGTCCATGTTTTCTACTTTATGTACTTTTATCCTTTTTGTAATATATTAGGATGTGAGCTATGGCATGTCATAGTCATAAGTCAAAAGGCAGATATGCCTTTTGACTCTACAATTGATTTTGTTTGTGTCTAGTCAACTGTATCCAGCCGGCTTTCAAAGTATAGCCGGTTGTAGGTTGTAGTATAAGTATTCCATGTTCTTGTATTTTTCTTTATGCTTTGTAACACTTGTAAGAGAACTTGAGAAAGCAATATAGTGCATCCTTGAAACCCAATCTCTTATGTTCTCTTGTTCTGTCTCTTACTCATTACTTGTGTTCTTAGTATCATACTTGTGGTTAATCCAGTTTACTGTTTCATTAAAGTTTGGTTAATCTCCTCTTTATGTTGTTGTGTTGTAAGTGGCCACCCTTCACCGGTCCTGCATCCACAATCTCATTCACGCAAGCATTTGAAATATCATCATTACATCTGAAATCATTCGATAAAGAAGTGGAACAACCACTTGAACACACATAATTAATGTCTGACACAGACTTTTGAGAAACAAAAAAGTTACTTAAACTATAACTATTATCTAGAACAGATTGTTGAGATTTAGGTGTACGAAGGCTACTGCATCCAAGTCCACTCGTTGGTCAATAACTGTACTCCTCACGCACTTCCTTATGATTAACACCTTCTAAACCTACAAACAGATTGTTAGTATCTGTTTGAATGAAATCAATTGAAGGATGAGGAATTGGCATTGGTGAATAACAGTAAGTACTAGGAGGAGGATAAACTGAAGCATTTTCATAACCCAAACCTGTTTTAATCTTAGCTTCCTCTTGTGAGTTACACAAATCGTCATGTTTCATCCCTAAGATTGTCCATTTATCACGTTCTGACTAAAGTTTACTTGTTTCAAACTCAACAATAGCGACTCTTTCAGTGAAAGTAATTATTTCAACATTTCTATCTAAAACAATTCTTTTTAGATGTTCATTTTCTTTTAAATCTTCATTTAATTTAAAAACATATTTTGACTCATTTAGCTTAAGTTCATCATTAATTCATTTTAATTCTTTTTTCATTATCAAGTAACAGACGATTTGCTTTATAAACACCAAATAATCTGATTTTGCAAGCAGAGGAGCACATATCTTGTATTACCTCATAAGGAATACCCATCACCACCTTTTCTACTACGAGGGCTTTATCACCTTGGCACACTGGAGTACTTTTCATGATTTACTCAATAGTGGTTATACTGCTTGCTTCCCTTTGCCTTTTTCCTCAGATTGTTTATTCACCAACTTCATATTCCCTCCCTTCAATTCTTTCAGATCATCATTCTTCACACCAACGTTCACACTTTATTCACCACAATCCTTCTTTTCACTCATACACATACCTTCTGATCTGGCTTGTTCAACTTCCTCATTCATAAGATTCTGATTAGTTTCAGCTTTATTGGTGAATTTTTTGAAAGGATCAAACTCTTCAATACTCTCCTCTTTATCTATTATCTCAGCCAGTAAGGCTTGGTTGATTTCCTCTTTGGTCTCTTCAACTTCAGCACTCCAATCAAAACTTATAATCAGCATTGTCTCTTTCTTCTACTAACTCTCTTCCTTCTCTCCACCAAAAGCTAGTCATGGAACTCCTGAGTTACTTGGATTAGTTGTAATTAGCAAAGGACATTCTCTTTTGAAATGTCCTAACTGCTTGCGGTTAAAACATCTCAATTGGATTTGTCGAAACCCAATCTAGAGCTGGAATTTTGACCTCCAAAGTTCTTTCTCCTAATTCTTTCCATAAACCTCCTGGCTCGGAGAGTCAACATCGCCATCAGCCACTGATTGTCTGTTTCTTCCAAGTCATCTAGGTCAACTTGATACATATCTTCCATAGTCATCCATTTTCCTTTCAATTCACCAGCCACCAGTGCTTCATAGCTTTGAACAAACATACCAAACAATGTCATTGTGTCAGACGGAATCGAAGTACCAAGAGCAACTTTTGAGTTTGATTGATCACTGAACGAGCTACAACAACCACTGGATTGATCAAATGAAACATTTGTAGGTGATCCTCCTTATCTTGATGCATGCATTGGCAAGCTTGTAGCGGATGTGATTAATGCAACATTCTGAGGAAAACCGGATGATAGCATCATAGAATGATTGAACTCTCTCCTTGTCAAATTTATTTCAAAGAATTTTAACTTGTTGATAATGTCCATGAGCTTGTAATGAGTGAATCCTCTCTCTTGGATTTAACATTCTAACTTGTAGACTCCATTGAGGTGGAAGTGAATCCAACAGCCTATTTACTTGTTTACAATTTGTAAGCTTTTCATCATATTTCTTCACAGTGCTTGAGACTGTCAGAAAGCGATTTGTTAAATGAGTAAGGTTCTCATTCTTATATCCCACAAACGAATTGAACTCTTTCTCAGCCTGTATCTCTTTTTCCTTGACTAAGTCATCAGTCCCATCATAGAACTCACACAAGGCATCATACAGAGATTTGGCATTTTTGTGTTCGGCAAAGCGGTTGTAAATGCCTGGTGCAAGATACAAGGTTAAAGCTCAAAATGCTTTTTGATCTCTGTCAATCAGTTTCAAATCTTTCTTACTAAATGTGGTTGGATCCTTGTTTTTAGAGACAACTTCTCCAACAATAACAATAGGGATATGGGACCAGAAATGATTGATTCCCACTGATTATGATTTGTGTAATAAAAGAATGCCTTCAAGCTTCCAGTCTTCAAAGTTATCTCGTTGATCAATGTTGGAGGTCGGTTTGGTGTCACACTCTCCAAATCAGATATCGTAAGAGTTGCCATTTTAGACATGATTAATCAAGTAACTTCTAAGAGAAATGATCTAGTTTCGCTGAAGATTACGTAATTTGCTAATAATTTCGCTCGGAGTTTCGGCAGTAGTTTCGCTAGAAAACAGCTCACTGAGTCTAGTTTCGCTCTCGAAACCAGTTTGAACTTTGGTTCAAAGGTAAATTCGGTAGCAATTTCGCTAAGAGGAAATGCACAAACACTGATGAACTTTCGTTCAATAATGGTACATTCGCAAGGGTCAAAAGAACAAACACAACTAACAAAACAACAATAGTTTCACTGTTTGAAGTGATAGTTTCGCTGGACTATCAGCAATTTCGCTGGATGAATCTGAAAAACTTTTTCAACACGAAATTGATCCAAAATCACCCAAATCTTAAAGCACTTAAGATCTGATGATTACGGAAGCTTTCCACACCAAATACTAACCAAACTCAATCAATTTCCATAGCCAAATCACTCAAAGTCAATCCAGAATTGATGAAATAATGATTTTGAACTAAAATAACCAAAAACTCAATCAATCAAAAACACAAAGGCTCTGATACCACTTTGTTGGTCCAATTGATTGATAAACAGTGCAATTGATGATCAAAACATTCAAAATCCACTATCAAACATCCATTATAATCACACAACAATGATATAGCATCAAAATGTGTTCAATAATAATGAATACAAAACAAACACAAATAAGATTAAAGGCTCAAAATGAATTCTGTTCGCTTTCAGCCACCGATTACAAACTTGAACAACAATATTTCGAATTTGGGTTTTGAAAGGTTAGCCTACAAAGATGAAATCAATTCAATATATGGACTAGCTAGTTTCGCTGACAGACCAGTTTCTCCCGCCGACGAAACATAGTTTCGCAGGGAGAGCCTGGTTTGCTGACTATGAGCGAAACTATAGTTTCTCTCATAATTTCACTGGGCAGTAAAAACAATAAATACAAAACTTAAACATAGAAATCAAACATAAATCCTATTACATTTAAACATAATATAAACAATAATCTAAGGTGAGTCCAACCTAATCTAGATCTTTAGTTGTTTTAGGTCTTTGAGTTCATATCTTAAGTTTTGGTTAAGATTATGTCAATATATTATAAGTTCAGATTGTAATTGTTGTTATAATTGTCATATGGTCCCAAAACAGTAAGGTTTCAATAGTTAGCATGTTTGGTCACTCAACTTTGTTACATTGACATTTTAACCCTAAAGTTTGGAATTTTGAATTTTAATTATTTATGATGGCTTTTTATTGTTTCAAGTGGATTAGGCTGCTGAAATAAGTTGATATTTGTAAGGTTTAATGAAAGGCTGATGCACCCAAAACAACCCAAGTCTTTCCTACATGCATGCACTTTGTGCAAAGTAGAAGTTGTTTCGGAAGTTTTACACCCTGCATCAGAAATATTCTAAGTTTAAAATCTTCGTAAGTGAAGTCCAATATCTTCTGAAGGATTCAAAGACAAAGTCTTCCAAAGCCAAAGAAGTGAAGACAGATTTCTTGCGAAGACTTTGAAGAACATGCCTTCTCTAATGTACTTTTCATAAAGCTGGCCAACTTTTTGCTGCAACTCTGAAGACTCACCAACTTATATAAGTTGGTTTTAGGTCCATGCTTTATGTAACTGTACATTGAGGTCTTGTGTATGCAACTTTCTACTTTATGTATTTTTATCTTTTTTGTAATATATTAGGATGTGAGCTATGGAATGTCATAGTCACTAGTCAAAAGGCAAGCTGCCTTTTGACTTTACATTGATCTTATGTTGTCTAGATTGATGTTTCCTGCTGGCCTTCTAAGTATGGCCGGCTGTATGATGTAGTATAAAGTATCTCAGGTCCTTGTATCTTTCTTTACGTTTTGTAACACTTGTAAAATAACTTGAGAGCAATATACAAGATTTTTGAAAACCATATCCGTGTGTGTTTTTGTTCTTAATTCTATCTCTTGTTTTGCTTGTGTTCTAAGTATCAAACTATAAAGTCCCAGTTCTCCATTTGATCTATTCAGTGTTCTAACACTCTCCTCATTGTGTGATTGTTGTATTGACCATCCCTTAAACGATCCTGCAATTTTTATGTCATTAGGTCTTTCTTAAAGGTTTCAACAGTTTTAATTTGGATTAGGCGTTTTTATGAAGATAAAATTAGAGATTTGTTACTTGAGATCATTGAGTGGTCGAAATGATTTTTATATTTTAATTATAACTTATTTTGCTAGCATTTAGTCTCTAGAGTGTTAAAGTTATGGGTATATGGTTGGTGATTTAATTATTGTATTTTTAAATGTGCGTTGAATCACGATTCGGGTGTGTTCGAATCATATGCTTAAATCCATTCGTTTTATAAAATTAATTTTTTTTCTTTAGGTCTATGAGTCATAATCTACCGGAAGAACAATAATTTTTTTAGATTAGTGACTTTATAGGTTTTTATGATTTTTCTAATTAATAGGTCGGTAACTATCTAAGTTTTGTAATATTCTCTAGAGCACTCTATAATTGTAAATAATTGGTTTTAATATTATTTTTATCATTATTAAACCGTTAGTTACTGTAAATTTTGGGTCTTAAGTTGTTTTGTCGGTTTTGGAGTTTTAATGCTAACGGTTTGGGTTTTTAATGGTTTTTGGGTTTGGGTTGTCTTTGATCAAATTTTAGTCATATATAACTTTAATATATTTGTTGAATTCTTAGGTTCTAGAGTTTTCACTAATATTGCTCTGAAGCTCGTTTTTAACAATTTTTTCTATGTTCAATTGTATAAGTTTTGTGTTTTTGTTTACTAAGCAACTAAATTCTAAAAATTATTAAAATTTATTTCTAGAAATTTATTAATATTATAAGTCTACTGGAATTTTTTTATAATCAAAATTTTATAATATTTTCCATTTTCGTTACATTGCTCGGTTAGTCTCATTAAGTACCCGTTATGTCTCAGTTTTTTTTACATTAAGAAATTCAGTTTGGGTTTCCCATTCCCAATCAGCACTATATTATAAATAATATGTAAATAATCTCATATTTCATTAGATTAAGTCCTCAACTTCATTTCTTGTATTTTCACAAATGTTTATGTATTTCCACTTTTTACATTATTCATAAAATACAATTGGTCATTTCATAAGTTATGAATTTTTTTAGCTTTAGTTTAGTAAGTTTATATTCTATAAATATTTAAATCATACTTTATGATTTTAGATCACATACTTTTATATTTTGTGAAAAATAGGTTTTTCGTGTGGACTAGTTTTACCAAAACCGGGTTTTTGACCAATGAGGGTTGTAAGAAAGCTTTTGTATAATTTACTTACTAAAAAATAAAGTATATTAGAAGTTCATAATAAGTTGAGGTATCATGGGGTTTTTTGTGTCACTATTGGGACGATACGCGATATTTAGCGTGCTTTCGGGTTTCAACTGGTTACCTTGATGCAACGTGTTGGAGCTCTTTTGAAGATTAGCATTAGTCATTGTTTTTTTGTCATAGTGTATGGACTTATTTGTAAATATTTGTTCCTTAGTTTTTATTTTTAGTATAAATAGGATATTATATGTATTTTTGTAGGTGTTCGAAACAGTTAAAACTTTTTGTTATTCACCAAAGCATATTGTATCCATTTGCATTTACTCTCAATGAAACAACTATGAATTTTGAAGTATTTGTTGGAAGTATTTGCTTGTGTTTGATTACTTTGTTTTTATAATTGATCATTGAATTACAATATCATCACAGATCGATCCATTTGAAACTACCAAATGGTATCAGAGATTTTGGTTAAGTGATTAGAGCTGAATTTTGATATTTTGAGCTCTGTGAATCATTTGAATCTGTGATTGATGGCAATTTGATCAATTAATTGTTGAATTCAGTTGTGTTTCATCAGTAAAAACATGAATTGAATCACAATTTGGTGTTTAATCCATTCGAATCTGAATTCTCATCAGATTTGTGTGCGAAAGTTGTTCTTCATTCTCGAACTCAAATTCAATCTGAAAACAAATTTGTCGTTGTTAATTGAGTGAAATGATGATCGTGGATTGTTAATCGATCTATATTCTACCTAATTGGAAGTTTTTAGATCAATTGAAAAAGTTTTAAAAAAATTGATAAGATATGAGTTTGTTGAAGATGATGAATTAGGCGCTTGAACTGTAAAAATCATCTAAAATTTGCTTAACTGTTTAGGCGCTTTAGCACTGCAGGCATTTCAGAATTGGGCATTTTACAACTGTTTGGAAACTTGAAGATTATTTGGACGTTTTTGAAACCTAAGAATTCTAGGCATTTGAAGACTTTTTGGTCATTTCAAGTTAAAAAAATTAAGAAATTTTAACCAAGTACCCAGGCGTTTGACAACTGTTCAGGCGCTTGACAACTATTCAAGCTTTTGATAACTGTTTAGGCGCATCATCAGTTAGGCGTTTCAGAATTCAACTAAGGCATTCCCTTAGGTGTTTATTGTTCAAAGCTGGGCGTTTCTCAAGTAGTAGGCGCTCAGAATTCAGACATTTCATTAAACACTCAGGAATTTTTTTCAAAACTTAAAATCCAAAAATATTTTCATTTCATTGTTTCGTTCTAAACTTAAAAACAACTAAAACAAGTTATTTTTATTAATTCAAAATTAAAAATGGAACAATCTGAACAACCTAAGGTTGAACATCCATCATTTGACTCTGAGACTTCTTCTTCAAGTTATCTTGAAATTCCTATTGAAGTCAGAGAAACAATGTGCACAAAAGCATGTTTGATCAAGTTGAGCATTATAGAACATATTCATTTAAAATCTATGATAAACTCCAACAAGAAGAAGTAATGCACAACAAACTAAAAAATGAACATAAAATCTCTGATGAAAAGATATTATCTCTTCAAACATCATGGAACAAAACTCTTAAAGAACTTGAACATGTTAAAAAGCAACTTAGAAGTGATGACTAAAAATCTAGAACAAGAGAAAATAGCTCAAGCTGCAACTCAGGTCAATCATGCTAAAGTTAAAAGTTCAAAAACTACTGTAGAATAGTTGGTAAGTGGGAGAAAAGATAAAGACAAAACAGGTCTAGGTTTCACACATGAGCCCATGCCTAAATCTATCTCAAGCACTTTACCAGAGAACTTTAACACACATGATCACTCACCTGAAAACAGAGCTAAGCTAAAAGCATTTCTGAATAAGAAAAAAGAATGTGCAATCTAATGCAGAAAGTGAGGAAGAAGAGATAAATGTTGAGATATTTGAGGAACAAGATTTAGAAAAGATTAAAAATGGTCATCCAGTAAAAGTTAAATCTTATGAACCACAACCAAAGAATAAGAAGTTATTTGTTCCCAAAGGATCTCATGAGTTTGTTGTTGAAAGATGTGACTCTGTACAATGTGTTGAAGAAGTTGTTGAAACCAATGACAAAAAAAATATAAAGAAGAAAGGGAAAACAAAAGAAGATGACGTATCATCTAATGATTCATGTACATACAGATTAAACAATCCAGATGTTATAAAATGGCAAAAAGAACAAAAAGAGAAAAAAACAGAAAAAATGTCTTCTCAAAATGCCAAGAGAGAAAGCCTCAAGCTTGTATACCCACAAGCTCTTCCAAACACCTAGCTTGTTAGGAGTGCAACACCAAGAATCCTCTTCTTGTGCCTCTTCCAAAAAACGAAATTTTCAGTTCCTTTTTCCACTTAGATCCGAAAATTTTCAGGGTTATGGAGAGAGTTCTCTTGCTTGTTGTGTGAGAGAGAGTGTGTGAATTCTAGGTTGAGTGCAAGAGAGATTAAAGTCTTGTAAATAACCAAGACATGCAATCCCAAGGAGTTGACCTCATTGGGCGGCCGAAATACCAATTCAAAATGGGTTCCCCCCATTTTAATTTTTATAAAAACTTACACATTCAACCCATAAGTTTATAAAATTAAAACCTCTTTTAATTTTATAACATTAACACATTTTTATTTGTTATTATTCAACTCACTTAAATAATGAAACAAATAATTTCTCATGAACAAATTATCAATATAATGTTGTTCTATTACAAAAGCAACGTTTTAGAAAACCCATTTTCTAAATTGATGTCAATATTTATTTGTATGATGTCATCAACAAATAAATATTTATTGGTGTTTGTTTAGCTTGTTATTGGGTATGACCCGACTTGGATCATAACGTACTAACCACATCAATCTTGGATGTGTCTTGGGCATACAAGTTCCAACAGAAACTTCATTCCGCGACCTACGAGAATGAACAATGGAACAATTGGCAAGCAAAATTTTTCTAAAAATGTTCCTGTTGATGGTTCAAACTATCTTGAAGATGATCTTGAAAACCGTTATCATGCTTTGAGGATTAAGCAAATCAAAGATAATAAAAAATTAGATAGGAAAGAAATTGTTAAACTAGTAAAGAAAAAGAAGCCTGACTTGAATAAGCTTCATTTTAAACAATTTACGATTGTTGATAAATTTGGCAAGCCCAAGACCATCTCGGCTTGGGTTGATAACTCACCTTAAATTTCCTTGAAATACAGGTACGCCTAAGAAAACCTATTCACACTTGGTATGTTTATAGTGGGTGTAGACGGCATATGACATGCAATGATGCCTTACTTCAAGATTTTAAGATGAAAGATGTTACTCATGTTGTATTTAAAGGAAGGAAGGTGATAAGAGTATTTATTACTGAGCAGAGGATGGTTGAAGTCTCTTAACAATCAATTATAGATGCTCTATGATTGGAAGAAAATAATGCTCAAGAGTTGGCTGAGTTTACATTTGATGAATATTGAGAAACATTTATGGCTATGGGTCATCTTGTGTCACACCCCGGGCCCAGGTAGGGTGGGACGTCACAGACTAGCAACAACATATGGCAGCGGAAACAAACCATTATAAGAGCTCAAAGGAGAGAATATCACATGGCATTAAAGTTTTAAAAAGGTAACGGGACTAGATACACATCAAGCCCCAATTAAGTTTTACAATCAACCATAAAAATGAAATTGTACTTGTTCAACACAAAATATAAATTTTTCGAATGTTTCAACAAGGAAATAAGCCAATGCCATGTCACGGGGATAAGTCTAGGTCTTCAAGCTGCTAGGATCTCTTCAAATATTACCTGAAACATGCTCAAAAGAAAATTGTGTCAACTAAAAAGTTGGTGAATTCAAGTGCTTAAAGTTTAAAAACAAAAGGACTTAATAAATCCTTCTTTGATTAAAAGAAAAATAATCATTGTTTATCATCATGGGAGAAATAAAATCATAATCAACCCTGCACTCAGTCCCGGTTAGCCTCTTCTAAAATTGTGTTTTACCGGATATTCCCGAAGGAAGAAACTGAGCCCCATACCAGTGAACCCTACCTGCCCGGATGGTTCACCATAGAATCTTAACAAAACTTGTTACATGCCACAACGATCCCTCAGGATCTCAGTGGGGTAACCTTCCTGGAACGGAAGCCACTGTGTGTGGGGGATTCCCCAAATAGATCTATCCATATAAATCAAGTGGTTCACGAAAGAATTAATGATCATGATATAAGAATCAGCAGGTAACCACAATCCCACATAGCATCATCAAATAAAGCACAATCATAGTTCATAAAAGTAGAGCATGTTCCATCCCAAAACAATAGTAAAAAGGGGAATCACTAGAACTCACCTTAGGTTTCCAAATCAAGGTTTCTTGATGTGCCGGGAAGTGTCACAAGTCTAGCACCCTAACAAGTACATATTAAGCAATAAGCTACTGCCCTAAACTCATTCAAAGTGCAACAATGGTGTCAAGAGTTTAGCTATAGGGTACGGCTTTGGTCTAGTGAAGGTTTGTATAAAAAGTTTCCTTTTATGGCAAGTCAAGGTGTCTTCATGAAAGTTGGGGATTTTCACTTCATTAGATTAGGTATATTAAAAGATTTTATTGTTCAAGTGTTTATTAGCTAGTCGGTTATAAGGTTTGGAAAAATTTTACAGTTTAGTCCCTCAAGTTTCAAAATTGACAGTTTCTACCCTTAAGTTTAGTTTCTTTCCTTTTTATGTCATTTATGTCCAAAATCAGTTTATTAGAGTCATATTATGATTATTATGGAGTAAGTGATTCAAAAATTTGGTCTACGGGTTCGATTTTGAAAACTGCGCGTTTAACGCTCCCGGTTGCGGTAAAAGCCGGATAATTTTAATAGTAATTTGGAGTTTCAAATATTTAAATTTTGGACCAGTAGGTATTTTCTAAGAGACTTCTTTATAAATTTCTAAGTCCTTAAATTGTGTAAATTGGCCTTTTATAGTTAAAATCTTGTTTTTACGTTTGACCCGTTAATACGCGGTTTTGACCGGGTTTGACCATTTAAAGCTCATTTGACCGAGTTTTTAAATCTTTTAGGTCCTTTATCACTTATATTATTGAAATCATATTATTTTCATAAATCTTAGTTTTGAACTCTATTTTTATAGATTTTGCTCAAAAACTATGCTCGGTTTGTACCCGTTTCTAGTTAAAATGTCATTTATTTGTGTCTTTGACCACTTAAATTATCCATTTACTCCAGAATACTTTATTTATCATTTTTGAGCCTGGAATACTTTTTAAGAATGTTAAATTCATAGTCTTACTATTTTTAAGTCATTTTACCATGTTTTCGGGTCCCGAAAGTGACTAAAAGAGGAAAATCACAACATGTCCTTTATTCCAGAGATTAAACATTGCTAACACTTCAGACATTCACTAAACCCTACTGAAATTTCAGTCCCAACATGTTTCCTAGTAGATCTATACATCCATATACTTCAAATATGTAGAAAATGCCATAACCGACAATTACACTAGTGTAAACCATCATAACTTGAGTTTAAATGTTACCAACACTTCATTTAACTTCACAAAAAGATTGTTAAGGTGTCATTAAGTCGTTCATGAGTAGGTTATGGGTCTTGTTTAAAAGGATTTTTCAAACAAATGCTCAAGAGGGTGTTGTTACATGTAGAAAGGGGGTTTCAAGGTGAAATCCATGTATCAACCGTGGGTTTGAGTATGTAGCCACTTGGAACTTTTAAAAACAGGTTCTTGGGAGTCTATTAAGTCATAAAAATGCAGGTTACAAGTTTGGTTTACAAGAGCTTAAGCTTTCACAAGTTAGATGATGTCAAAACACTCAAAATGAGGGTTTTCATGGTGGAAATCGGTTTCCACCTCAAGAATGGCTAACAAAACATGAAGTTTACCTTCAAGAACGTTGGGAACTCCTTAAGAATGAGATGATGGTGAGATGTTTCTGCTACAACAAGGAAATACATGGTTCTTAGATGTCAAATGAAGAAAACAAGAGAAATGTCACAAAACCGACATCTTGAGCTTACACTCGAAGTAACTCACGGTTTGGAGGGTGTTGATGGGCGTGAATGGCTTGAAACGCCTTGGACTTGGATGGAGAAACACGAACTATGGCTGGAGAGGTGGAACAAACACGGTTGTGTGACCAAATCTTGTGAACAAGGCTACTCCTTTGCGGTTTTGGTCTTGGCCGAATGTTTCTTGGTGTAGTCTTCGAGTTCTTCTTCACAATGCTAGAGAGAATTGTTGGGAGAGTGTTGTGAGGAGTGTGAGTGTGTTTGGATCAGATGGTTCGAATAAGGGAGAGAGGGAGAGAGAGAGGGAGAGATTGCATGGATTGTGAGTGGGTGAGAAGGGTGGTGTGAAGAGGAGGGGAGAGTGGTGAGGGAGGGGGCGGCCGATCTTAGAGTGTAGTGGGGAGAGTTTTGATTTAATTTTAATTGTAAATTAATATTTTTTAGTGTAATTTGTAGTATTGGGTATTATGTATTATTTAGTGGAAAGGTGATTTGAGGTGTCTAATGCATACCCATGCATGCATGGCCGAAATTATGCAAGTGTGAGTGTGTATGCTCACATTTTAATTGTCTTCTCTTGAGTTTAATTTTGTAAGGGTGACTAGTTGACATTCCCGGAACACTAATTTTTAAAAAGGTAGAAACTTAAGTTGGTTAAAAATCAAAAGTAAAAATCACATGAAATCATAATTTGCATCAAATAGTAAGAATTGTTTCCAATTTCATAGTAGGGTTGTATAGTTTCAATTATTAGCACTCATAGCATGGATAATGATGCAAGTAATCTAGGGTTAGGGTAACAACCTGGAGGTCGGTTGTCACATTCTCCCACCGTTTAGGAAATTTCGTCCCGAAATTTAACTCTGATTAGAGACTGAACGGGTGGGTTTGAAGAGGTGTGGATAGTTCTTCCTCATTTCATCTTCACGCTCCCAAGTAAATGCAGGTCCTCGCTTGGAGTTCCATCTAACCTTAACCTTGGGTATGCGGCTCCGCCGGAGTTGTTTGACCAATCGATCCGTGATCTCCACAGGTTCTTCCATAAAGTTCAGTTTGTCGCTTATCCTTGCTTCTTTTAATGGTAGTTCCAGGGTTTTGTCTACCATGCTCTTCTTCAAGTTTGACACATGAAAGGTGTCGTGTATGTGACTCAATCCCGGGGGCAGTTTCAACTTATATGCTACTGGGCCAATTCTTGCCATTATCTCAAATGGTCCAATGTATCTTGGGCTTAGTTTTCCTCTTTTTCCGAATCTCACTGTTCCTTTCCACGGTGCTACTTTTAGCATCACACTGTCGCCCACTTGGAACTCTAGAGGTTTCCTCCTCCTATCGGCGTACTTCTTCTGTCGGTCTCTAGCTGCTCTCAGTCGTTCCTTTATCTTATAGATCTTATCGGTGGTTTCCAACACTATGTCGGGTCCCATCACTTGGCTGTCACCAATCTCATTCCAACTCAAGGGTGATCGGCATTTCCTGCCATAAAGGGCCTCGTACGGAGCGGCTTTGATACTCGCGTGGTAACTGTTGTTATAGGCGAATTCCACCAAAGGAAGATGGTGATCCCAGTTTCCGCCAAAGTCCATCACGCAAGCTCTCAACATGTCTTCCATCGTTTGAATAGTTCTTTCGCTCTGTCCGCCGGTCTGAGGATGGTAAGTCGTGCTAAGATCTAAACGGGTTCCTGAAGCTTGCTGGAACGATTTCCAGAAACGAGAGGTGAAACGGCTATCACGGTCTGAGATGATCGACAGAGGCACTCCATGCCTCGTTACAATCTCGCTAACATAAAGTTGGGCCAGTTTCGTCATATCGTAGTCTTCTCTAATCGGCAAGAAGTGAGCTGATTTCGTTAGTCTATCCACTATTACCCAAATAGCATCGTGGCCTTTAAACGTTCTAGGCAGCTTGGTAACAAAATCCATCGTAACATTATCCCATTTCCATTCGGGAATCTCAAGTTGCTGCAACGTTCCCGATGGTTTTTGGTTCTCAGCTTTTACCATGGCACAAGTTAAACATTTCCCCACATAAACAGCGATTGATCTCTTAATTCCCGGCCACCAGAAAAGTGTCTTTAAATCCTGGTACATCTTATCACTTCCAGGGTGAATTGAATACCTAGACTTGTGTGCTTCATCGAGGATTACTTCTCGAATTTCTCCGTGTTTTGGCACCCAAGTCCTTCCACCATATCTATATGTACCATCGTCCCCTATCTCCAACTGCTTTTCCATTCCAGTCAATCCTTCTTCTTTCAATTTTCTTCCTTTAATGCCTCACCTTGAGCTTCCTTCAATTTTGCTATAAGGTTGGTATACACACTCATCCTTAAGGCTCGTACTCGAAGAGGTTTCTCTCTTTCCTTTCAACTTAACGCATCCGCCACAACATTGGCCTTACGAGGATGGTAGCGGATCTCGCACTCGTAATCGTTCAATAGCTCAACCCATCTTCTCTGACGCATGTTGAGCATCTTTTGGTCAAGGATATGCTGCAAGCTTCTATGGTCTGTGTAGATAATGCACTTTGTGCCATAAAGGTAATGCCTCCACATCTTAAGGGCAAACACCACGGCACCCAACTCCAGATCGTGCGTCGTGTAGTTCTTCTCATGATCATTCAGCAGTCTCGATGCGTAAGCAATCACCTTGTTGCGTTGCATCAATACACATCCTAGCCCTTGACGCGAAGCGTCACAATAGACCACGAAGTCTTCTATTACTTCTGGAAGAGCAAGTATAGGTGTACTGCATAATTTCTCTTTAAGCGTTTCAAACGCCTCATTCTGCTCTCGCTCCCACACAAAGGTTGTGTTTTTCTTGGTTAGTGCGGTCAAAGGTTGCACTATACGCGAGAAGTCCTTTATAAATCTTCGGTAATAGCCAGCCAGTCCTAAGAATTGCGTTATCTCCGTAGGAGTTTCAGGAATCTTCCAATTCTTTATGGCCTCAATCTTGGAAGGGTCAACTTGAATCCCATCCTTATTTACCACATGACCTAAGAATTGGATCTGGCGCATCCAGAATTCACATTTCGAGAACTTGGCATATAGTTTCTCATTCTTGAGCAATTCAAGGATTAGCCTGAGATGCTTCTCGTGCTCGTCTTTAGTTTGATAATAGATCAGTATGTCGTCGATAAACACGATCACAAACTTGTCGAGGTAAGGGCGGCAAACGCGATTCATGAGGTCCATGAATGCTGCTGGAGCATTAGTCAGTCCAAAGGGCATGACCAAATACTCATAGTGTCCATACCTAGTTCGGAAGGCAGTTTTGGGTATATCTTCTTCTCTTATCTTCAGCTGGTGGTATCCTGACCTCAAGTCTATTTTGGAGAAATAACTTGCTCCCTGCAATTGATCAAATAAGTCGTCTATTCTCGGGAGAGGGTAACGGTTCTTTATGGTCAGCTTATTCAACTCCCTGTAATCAATACACATTCGCAGGGTTCCGTCCTTCTTTTTCACGAATAGCACCGGGGCACCCCATGGAGAGACACTCGGACGTATAAATCCCTTGTCCATTAGTTCTTGAATTTGTACCATTAGCTCCTTCATCTCAGGTGGGGCGAGCCGGTACGGTGCCTTGGCTACTGGTACAGCACCAGGCATCAAGTCTATCTGGAATTCCACTTGTCGATTCGGAGGAAGTCCTGGTAGTTCTTCCGGAAACACCTCTGGGTATTCCGAAACTACGGGAATCTCTTCGATCTTCTTCTCCTTTTGGGTTTTCATCACATATACTATAAAAGCTGGACATCCCCTCTTCAAGCTCTTGGTAGCTTTCAAGTGAGATATCATAGGGTATAGAGTGTTACTCCTTTCTCCTTCTACCACTAACACTTCTTCGACGCTCAATGGTATCTTGAGTAGTCGCTCATCGCATACGATTTCAACTTTATGCTTTGCTAACCAGTCCATACCCACGACCACATCAAATCCTCCTAACTTAATGGGCATCAAGTCAATCTTAAACATATTCCCTTTTAGATTCAGGGGGCAATCCCTAATGATTTCGTTAGCTTCTAAAATATTACCGTCAGCTAATTCTACGGTAAATGTATCAGTCAAGGCGCACGCGTCTAAGTCAATCAATTGCCTAAAAGTACTAGAGATAAAACTAGCAGTCGCTCCAGTATCAAACAGTACAGTAGCAGGATGATTATTTACAAGGAACGTACCGTTGACAACGTCGGGTTCCCTACGAGCTCCTGCTGGGTCCATAACGAAAGCTCTTCCCTTAGGCTTATTGTGTTTGGCATCCTTGTCTCTACCCAGCTTAGGACACTTGTTCCTCATATGCCCTGGGTCTCCACACTCGTAGCATTGTTTCCCCGGTACATAAGTACAGTCTTTAATTAGATGGCCTGTTTTCTTGCACCTAAAACAGGGCATCGGGTTACATTCTCCTTGATGATGTAACTTGCACTTGTTGCGGAGTGGGCTTGTCCCCGTATACGATCTCCGGTTTTTGCTTCCTTGATCATCACGTCTCACTCCTTCAGAACTCCTTCTACTTAACCCACTGCTACTTCCAATCGCTTTTTTTGCTTCAAACCACTTCCTCTTGTCTCCAACAAACTTCTTCTTCTCAGCAGCCCTTCCTTGATCGGTCCATCCAGCCCTAATAAGATCGTCAGTCAGACTGCTGGTAAGGTCGACAGCAGCTTGTAGGGTCACAGGCTGAGAGGCACGAACCATACCCCTAACTCTTGGGTGTAGTCCCCAGATGAACCGTGCTACACATTTGGCTTCTGGCGTCACCAAATGTGGCACAAGTCGGGACAGGGCTAAGAAACGATTGATGTATTCGGTGTAGTTGGGTCCCTTCATCTCCAAGCTTAAAAATTCTGTCTCCAGCTTCTCGAGTTGATTGATGGGGCAATATTTGTTGGTCATTAACTCTCGGAATTCAGTCCAACCCATTCGATTTGCCACGTTCCTTCCACGGCTCTGGGTAATGGACTTCCACCATTCAAGAGCTGATCCCTTGAGAGATTGTGATGCAAATCTCACCATATGCTCCATCTTGCACTCGCTGATGTCTAAGACGGCTTCCATTTCGTCGATCCACCTGTAAGTCTCTATAGCATCCTCGGTGCCATAGAAGTCCTTGGGCTTGCAGGCCATAAAGGTCTTGTAAGAGCACCCATTCCTTAACTCCTCAGCTTCATCGTCGTGGCTCTCATCGTTTACCGGCCATTCATTACCAGTAGTGTTATCCCGGTCTGCATTTATCTGTGCAATGATAGTCGGAATGGTGTTGGCCAGTTGCTGAGCTACGAGGTTAGCAATCCTTTCATCACTCTCTTGATTAGTATTCTCCTCGTGGGGAGTCCCTGGTGGAGTAGGTTGGGTTCCAATAGGCCTTGCTCCCTCATGGCGGCCCCTGGTGGCTCCACGTCGACCAAAACGCGTTCCTCTACGAGTCGGCATTCTGATAGTATCACAAATAGATTCGTTTAGCATCTCATAAATTTTGTTACGGATAGCCTAGGCATCATTATCCTATCACACCATGCCTCGGAAGAGGAATCATGGCATGCACATACATGTATTTACAACCCACTAAAGAACCTTAAAAGTCCAATTCAAAACATGATATAATAGTTGGGCAACAATTTAGAAAAGGCACAGACAATTTCAAAGCACAACAAAACATATAGCAGTTTAATACAGACAGTTTAATAATTTTAGCATCTCAAAAGCAGTCAACATAGTATCATCCAAACGAATAGAATCAGAGTCATGCTCTTACAATTTGGAAGGTGCCATCACCCCCATAATAATAAAATAATAGTCTCAAATAAGAATTCAAATAGTTTCCTTCTACTGTCCACAGACAGATAAATCCAACTGAGTACTCCAGTTCTCACATCCACTTCCTCTTTAGCCATCCAAACCACCCTGTACCCTTCTTCCTCTGCTCCTGCTCCAAACGCTTCACTCCCTGTGTAGCCATCATCTCCTGGAACTGGGCCGACTGAGAAGTTCGAGTGGCGTGCTGAACAGTCAGTTCATGACGGCGAACAGTCCTCAAAATCTCATCTAGTGTCGCATCGGAGGGTCCTACATCACTTGCCCGGCGACTCGACTGGGAGTACCGATCACCAGCCAGTACAGTGGGGCCGTCATACATACTATGCCTCGGTGGCATCAGGCGCTCGTCGCGAGGGTCAAACAGTGGGGGTACCGATGTCGGAATCCTAACAGGCGGGGGAGGAGGAGGAGGCATCCTAAAGGATACGGAGGATCCTGGTCTAACGCTTTTGCGAGGTCGGGTGATAGTACACGCACCCCTATTCCCAATAGGTGGGATGGGTGAGAGGGTCGGAGCAGCTACTTGAGGAGAGTGGGATCGCGTTCGGCTTCGGGAAGGTGATGTGGAGGAAGAGTCCTCGGAAGCCTCAGTGTCTTCGGACGTGACGGATATCCACCCTGGATGTCTGCATTCCGGAGGTACGCCTCGTACTCCGTCTGGGGTTTCTCTCTCCTTAGGTGTCCGGTAGGAGCGGTTTCAGCGTCGGGGTGAGCAGGCGCCTTTCCTTTATCAACCATTAACGTTATCCTGTAAGAAATACATCATGAGTAATTTGGTTTCTCATAGCTCATGATTTACATAATAGTACTAATAATAGTAGTGATGGCAATAGTATCTGTTATTCCAACATATAGCTGTCTGTTTTGCCCAGATCAATAATTTCTTCAAGTAGTATCGGATAACATAGTTCATCATAAAAATCATTTAAATCCCCTTTTAAAATTAGTTTCAAATCATCAATATAAACCAGAAAAAGTCCAACCATAACCTAAAGATCAATGATGGAAATTACGCGTCCGGTAAATTCATGATTACGTTGATCAAGTGTAATCATCAATTTACCCAACCCGATCATTCCAACACTTCCCACAAGGACAGTCCTAGGGTATCAGGGTTGTAGCCTAGGGTCTACTATGGCATTCCCGACTTCTCTACAACCTTTGGCTCTGATACCAATCTGTCACACCCCGGGCCCAGGTAGGGTGGGACGTCACAGACTAGCAACAACATATGGCAGCGGAAACAAACCATTATAAGAGCTCAAAGGAGAGAATATCACATGGCATTAAAGTTTTAAAAAGGTAACGGGACTAGATACACATCAAGCCCCAATTAAGTTTTACAATCAACCATAAAAATGAAATTGTACTTGTTCAACACAAAATATAAATTGTTCGAATGTTTCAACAAGGAAATAAGCCAATGCCATGTCACGGGGATAAGTCTAGGTCTTCAAGCTGCTAGGATCTCTTCAAATATTACCTGAAACATGCTCAAAGGAAAATTGTTTCAACTAAAAAGTTGGTGAATTCAAGTGCTTAAAGTTTAAAAACAAAAGGACTTAATAAATCCTTCTTTGATTAAAAGAAAAATAATCATTGTTTATCATCGTGGGAGAAATAAAATCATAATCAACCCTGCACTCAGTCCCGGTTAGCCTCTTCTAAAGTTGTGTTTTACCGGATATTCCCGAAGGAAGAAACTGAGCCCCATACCAGTGAACCCTACCTGCCCGGATGGTTCACCATAGAATCTTAACAAAACTTGTTACATGCCACAACGATCCCTCAGGATCTCAGTGGGGTAACCTTCCTGGAACGGAAGCCACTTTGGGTAGGGGATTCCCCAAATAGATCTATCCATATAAATCAAGCGGTTCACGAAAGAATTAATGATCATGATATAAGAATCAGCAGGTAACCACAATCCCACATAGCATCATCAAATAAAGCACAATCATAGTTCATAAAAGTAGAGCATGTTCCATCCCAAAACAATAGTAAAAAGGGGAATCACTAGAACTCACCTTAGGTTTCCAAATCAAGGTTTCTTGTTGTGCCGGGAAGTGTCACAAGTCTAGCACCCTAAAAAGTACATATTAAGCAATAAGCTACTGCCCTAAACTCATTCAAAGTGCAACAATGGTGTCAAGATTTTAGCTATAGGGTACGGCTTTGGTCTAGTGAAGGTTTGTATAAAAAGTTTCCTTTTATGGCAAGTCAAGGTGTCTTCATGAAAGTTGGGGATTTTCACTTCATTAGATTAGGTATATTAAAAGATTTTATTGTTCAAGTGTTTATTAGCTTCCTGGAAGTCGGTTATAAGGTTTGGAAAATTTTACAGTTTAGACCCTCAGTTTCAAAAATTGACATTTTCTACCCCTGAAGTTTTTGTTTCTTTCCTTTTTATGTCATTTATGTCCAAAATAAGATTATTAGAGTCATATATATTATTATGGAGTAAGTGATTCAAAACTTGGTCTACGGGTTCGATTTTGAAAACTGCACGTTTAACGCTCCTGGTTGCGGTAAAAGCCGGATAATTTTAATAGTAATTTGGAGTTTTCAAATATTTAAATTTTGGACCAGTAGGTATTTTCTAAGAGACTTCTTTATAAATTTCTAAGTCCTTAAATTGTGTAAATTGGCATTTTATAGTTAAAATCTTGTTTTTACATTTGACCCGTTAATACGCGGTTTTGACCGGGTTTAACCATTTAAAGCTCATTTGACCGAGTTTTTAAATCTTTTAGGTCCTTTATCACTTATCTTACTGAAATCATATGATTTCATAAATCTTAGTTTTGAACTCTATTTTTAGATTTTGCTCAAAAACTATGCTCGGTTTGTACCCGTTTTAGTTAAAATGTCATTTATTTGTGTCTTTGACCACTTAAATTATCCATTTACTCCAGAATACTTTATTTATCATTTTTGAGCCTGGAATACTTTTAAGAATGTTAAATTCATAGTCTTACTATTTTTAAGTCATTTTTACCATGTTTTCGGGTCCCGAAAGTGACTAAAAGAGGGTAAATCACAACATGTCCTTTATTCCAGAGATTAAACATTGCTAACACTTCAAATAATCACTAAACCCTACTGAAATTTCAGTCCCAACATGTTTCCTAGTAGATCTATACATCCATATGCTTCAAATATGTAGAAAAGCCATAACCGACAATTACACTAGTGTAAACCATCATAACTTGAGTTTAAATGTTACCAACACTTCATTTAACTTCACAAAGAGATTGTTAAGGTGTCATTAAGTCGTTCATGAGTAGGTTATGGGTCTTGTTTAAAGGATTTTTCAAACAAATGCTCAAGAGGGTGTTGTTACATGTAGAAAGGGGGTTTCAAGGTGAAATCCATGTATCAACCGTGGGTTTGAGTATGTAGCCACTTGGAACTTTTAAAACAGGTTCTTGGGAGTCCATTAAGTCATAAAAATGCAGGTTACAAGTTTGGTTTACAAGAGTTTAAGCTTTCACAACGTTAGATGATGTCAAAACACTCAAAATGAGGGTTTTCATGGTGGAAATCGGTTTCCACCTCAAGAATGGCTAACAAAACATGAAGTTTACCTTCAAGAATTTGGGAACTCCTTAAGAATGAGATGATGGTGAGATTTTCTCTACGCTACAAAATACAACAACACGGTTCTTAGATGTCAAATGAAGAAAACAAGAGAAATGTCACAAAACTGACATCTTGAGCTTACACTCGAAGTAACTCACGGTTTGGAGGGTGTTGATGGCCGTGAATGGGTTGAAACTCCTTGGACTTGGATGGAGAAACTCGAACTAAGGCTGTAGAGGTGGAACAAACACGGTTGTGTGACCAAATCTTGTGAACAAGGCTACTCCTTTGCGGTTTTGGTCTTGGCCGAATGTTTCTTGGTGTAGTCTTCGAGTTCTTCTTCACAATGCTAGAGAGAATTGTTGGGAGAGTGTTGTGAGGAGTGTGAGTGTGTTTGGATCAGATGGTTCGAATAAGGGAGAGAGGGGAGAGGGAGGGAGAGATTGCATGGATTGTGAGTGGGTGAGAAGGTGTGGTGAAGAGGAGAGGAGAGTGTGTGAGGGAGGGGGCGGCCGATCTTGGAGTGTAGTGGGGAGAGTTTTGATTTAATTTTAATTGTAAATTAATATTGTGTAGTGTAATTTGTAGTATTGGGTATTATGTATTATTTAGTGGAAAGGTGATTTGAGGTGTCTAATGCATACCCATGCATGCATGGCCGAAATTATGCAAGTGTGAGTGTGTATGCTCACATTTTAATTGTCTTCTCTTGAGTTTAATTTTGTAAGGGTGACTAGTTGATATTCCCAGAACACTAATTTTTAAAAAGGTAGAAACCTAAGTTGGTTAAAAATCAAAAGTAAAAATCACATGAAATCATAATTTGCATCAAATAGTAAGAATTGTTTCCAATTTCATAGTAGGGTTGTATAGTTTCAATTATTAGCACTCATAGCATGGATAATGATGCAAGTAATCTAGAGTTAGGGTAACAACCTGGAGGTCAGTTGTCACATCTTGACTATTTTCCCAAGAAGCAATTCTTTGGAGTCAGAGTGTACAATCACTAGAAATTGTTATGTTATATCTTCAAACATTGTATGTCAAAGAGAAATGCTGGTTGGAATTTTTTCCCAGTTGATATAGCATCTCCAATAGTTGCTATTGCCACTAATAGAAAATTTAACATGGCAAAATAGATCTTAAATGGATTTGTATTTAATTTGGAGAAAGGAATAAGAAACAAGTATTTGATATATCCAAGGTTTCTCCAGATGATTATAAATGAAGAATACCTTGACTTTCATGCTTATGGAGTTAGTGGTGAAAGATTTGAGCTTCAACATATATGAGAAATAGTTTATAAGAGACTTCCTATTGTCACTGGAGTCCAAAATGTACCTATATTTCGTTATATGAGGGCTATAGCAAGAGATGAAGCAAACATTAATGAAGATCATTTTCACTTAACTAAGGATGAACCTATTGATCCTAATAATCTAATAGAAGATGTTCCTCAAGGTTTATATAATTCTGAAACTGAAGAAGAAGATGATGATGACGTAGATGAACCTGAGAGTGAAGATAGTTCATGTAGTAGTGATGATGATGATGACAATGATGCTGGTGAGAATGTGATTGAAGAAGAGAAAGAGGTAGATAGTGAAGATAGCAATCAAGATAATGTGAATGAAAATGCTGATGAAGCTGAAGTTAATGATGATGTAAATGATAATGTGAATGTTGCTGATGATGAGAATGATGATGATGATGTTGTAGTTGATGTAGATGAAAATGTAGATGATGGATTGAACAACAACAGAACTTTGAGTTTGATTACACTGATGTAATTATTTCTGAGTCTATCATTTAAACTGTTTCACTTGTTGTTGAATCTCTAATTCAGTTTGTTCAAGAAACAGTGATTGTTGAGGAGTCTTCACATAAATTAATACAAAATGTGTCGGTTAAAACAGAGGATGTGAATGCTGATGAGAATATAGAGTCTTTGAAAGAAAAGAATGATGAATATGTTTAGATGATAAAAAATTTAAAAGAAGATAATGAGTTATTGAAAGCTGAATCTTTAAAGAAAGTCTTAATGATGCCTTAACTTGAAGAGAAATTCAAATAGTTGAATGATGAACATGAGAATTTAAAAAAAAAGCTTAAAGGCTCAATCTAAAGAACCTGATGTTGTACCATCATAGAAAGAGATAGAACCAGAAGTTCAATATATTATGGTTGAAAGGATATCTAAAGCTAATTAGGGAAAGAGAAATATAGATGAAACTGTGATTGAATCATCTTCTGAACCATTGTCAAAGGTATAGAAAACTGTAGATGAATCATTGAATGTTTATGAAAGTGATATTCAAAAGCAAATTGAAGCGTTAGATGATTTGGATTCTGATTTCTAGACGACTGGTATGACGAATTGTTAGATGAAAAAGATGTCTACGAAATTGTTGATTCACTAGTTAGAAACGTACAGGAAGAAATTCCAATGGACTTTATAAATACAATTACTTGGTTAAAAAGAAGTACAAACGTGTCTTCTTAGATGGTCTTACTGTATCACAAATCAGTGAAGAGTATGAAATTGTTTATTAGCTGAGTCAACTGCTCTTGTTGCTCCAAATAAAATTTGTATAGAGCATAGTAAATGGACTCCTATGAGTGAAAATATAAATGTTGATGAAATACCAGCTTCTGAGTTGCACCATCTTGATCCTAAAGAAATGAGTGTATGTTGGACCAAAAGAACCAATGAGCCAGATCAGAAAAACCTTTAAGTCCCACAGACATCACAACAACTGAAGTGATCTACAACTGCTGAAGACAAAATCTGAAGACAAAGTCTGAAGATAAAGTCTGAAGACATATGCTGAAGACAAAGTCTGAAGACATATGCTGAAGACAAAGTCTGAAGACCAAGTTCTCAGAAGTTGTCTCAAACAGCTGAAGAAGTTCCTTTCAGTAGTTGTAATGTTTTACTTTTCAGTAGTTTCTTTTCAGTAGTTTTATTATTGTAAAACGTCTGAAGTTCTTACACTTCAGATGTTATAGTTTCAGTAGTTGTAACTCTAGTTTATACTTAGCTTTTTGTGAAGGTGTCCTCAGTTGTGGACATCTTCAGTAGATTAGTTTACTTTCAGTAGTTTGTATAAATCAGTTAGATGTCACTATCAAGTGACATCAGCTGACGTCACATTCCTTTATAAACGGAATGTTGACCTAATTGTTTTGTAACCGAAGCATTTGCGTGAATGAAAATCTTTCATTAACAGAAAATTTCTCTCTCTATAATCGTCATAGTGTGATTGAATATTCATACTTGTCATGCTTAAATTTGATCTAATTGCTGTTATATTCCGCTGCAAATTCCAATCTAATTGATCAAACTAGATGCGATCCTATCAAATGGTATCAGAGTTGGTTAATCATTGATCGATTTAACAATTGATCATTGAAACTGCTCTTTTGATATCTAAGTTTGATCGAATTAGCAAATTTGCAAGAATTGTTATAGAGTTTGATTTTCTGTCGCTTCCGGTCAATTAATTTGAGATTCAAATTGTGTTGTTGAGTTTTTGAGCTAGACTTATTAAAATCTCATTAAATTTTGTTGAATTGGTGAAAATGACTACATCAATCAATGATCCTCACAATACTGGCTCCTCAAAAAGCCTCCAATGCTTGTTAGGAGTGAGTATAACATATGGCAACGCCGAATGCTCCATCACCTGTCTGTTAACAGTTCAGGTTGTTGGAAGTCAGTGGTTCATGGACCATATAAGCCTATGGTGAGTAATCCTGAAACCAATGAGATGATTCTGAAGAAGAAGGAACAATATTCTGATGAGGATCTAAAACTGTTTGAAATTAATGCTAAAGCTATGGAATTCTGGCCATGGCACTGCCTAATGAAATCTACTCTGGGCTTATGCATCATGAAACTGCTCATGATCTCTGGGTTGCTCTGAAAGAACAATTTGGAGGAACTGATGAGGTCTTAGCAAACAATAGAGAAATCCTTGTCCAGCAATATGAGACATTCTCTCATAGAAAGGGTGAGTCACTGACTTAACAGTTTGAGCGATTTTCCTGTTTGATATCTGAGCTAAAAATGGTTCAACATGAATATACAAACAGTAAGATGAACAACAGATTCCTCAGATCCCTGCCTGAGAGATGGGACACATATACCATTGTCCTACGCTCCAGTGCAAATCTGGATACTCTATCTCTTACCCAACTTCATGGGAAACTCTTACCATTTGAGAGAGAGATAGAACAGAAAAGGAAACTGGCTTCATCTGGAAAGCTCACTAATGACTTTGTACCAGGAAACACTGCTCTGGTTGGTCATGAGTCAGAATATGCTACATCAGAAAGTTTTTATGATGAGCATATAGATTTCTCTTCAAACAGTGGAGATCATGCTTTTGTTGGAGTTGATGGTAACTCAGGGTTTAGTGTTGATAATTTGTGCTTTTTAATGGATGATTTGAAAGGAATTGCTGATGATGATCTGGAAGAGATGGATATTTTGAGCCAAATGGCATTAATCAATATCAAATCTCAAAACTTCTACAAAAGGACAGGTAGAAAATTCCCTGGTCTCTCTGGCAAAACCAAAGTTGGTTTTGATAAGAGCAAGTTGAGATGTCACAAGTGCCATAGACTTGGACATTTTGCTAGAGAGTGTAGATCATCTGGATCTAACTCATCTGCACCCTTTATGACTTTTCCAAGCAATAGTTCACAAACCAAAGGGCAATATTCTACCAGTTCTGATCATCACTCACAAATTCAATCATCTCCTGCATTTTTTGTTCCTCAAGGTCCAATGCCATATCCTTATCCATGTGTTTACATGCCTCAGTCTAGTCAGGTTCCTGTACCCATGGCTCAACAACCACATGCCCTACCTGATCCTCAACCATCTAAATCAAGTCAACAATCTCAATCTCAATCACATCAAAGCTTTTTCACCTCTGAGGTTGTTGACTGGAGCAGTTTACCAGATGATGATTCTGGTTAATCTGAACAAGTGTTTACTGGTGCTGGTCAACATGGTGGTGATAATCCTTTTGGAAATCTTGCTCTAATGGCCCTGGAGTCTACTGATGGAAATACTTCATCATCACAGGTACCACAGGTATCTTCTGAGGATAAGGCCAAGTTATGCTCTGAGTCATGCATAGCTGCTTTTGTTTCAATTAGGGAAGCAAATGTAGCCTTAATTAATCAAAACCTTGACCTAGAGAAAGTGATTTCCAAAAGAAAAGCTGAGTTTGAGTCTATTTTAAAAGAAAAGGATGAGGAGATTTACAAACTAAAATGTCAAATCACTGATGAAAAAGCAAAGGTAGAGGTCATTTTGGAGAATCATAAGAATCTCAAAGAAACACTTGCAGCTACTCAAGTTAATTGTTAATGTTGGGTAACATCATGCAAAGGATTTGAAATGCTTCTCAGTAAGCAAACTGCTTCAAATGTGAAGTTTGGGATTGGGTATAATCATACCATACCTCCTATAGATTTTACTCCCAAGCTAGAAGTAAAATCTAAAGGTGACTGTAATTCCCAAACCACATCATCATGTGTCTCATCCTCAAGTTATAATTCAAAATCAGAGGATGAAGTCAGTGATATTACCTCAGCTAATCAATTTGCTGATGGTCTCACTACTTCTAAACACATGATCAAAAAGAAACTGAGCAATTTAGGTCTTGTCCCCCAGAGTACTGAAGGGCAAAACACAACACCTGAAGAGCATTTCAAATCAAAGGAAAACAAGCATTGTTTGACAACTGCTGAAAAGTCTATCAGGAAATCCAAAAGTACTGATAGAAAACTTCTGAAGAACAAATCTTCAGTTGTTGCAAATCCTTAAGTACTTACCAAAAGTACTGAAAGGAAGAAAGTACTGAAGAACAAATCTTCAGTAGTTTCATCATCTTTAGCAGTTGATCAACAAAAGATGAAAAGAAAGCCATGTGAAATATGTGGTTTGTTTAATCATCTCACTGATGAATGTTGGTATAACAAGGGTTTAAAATTCAACAAAGAGAAAATCATTAAAAAAAATGAATAAAATGAAAGATGAATTTCAAACCAAGTTTGTACCACAAACATCTCAAACTGATAACCCAAAGGTTTTTCCCAAAAGCTAAAAAGAAGGAAGGGGTTTATCATAAACAGCTGAAAATATTCCTCATGGAATATCAAAAACCCAGACTAAGTCTGTGTCTTTTAAAAGGGAGGATTTGGTGAATCACAAAAACAAATCAACAACAAGTACTGATGTGTCAACTGAGCTGAAGGCTTTGACAACCAATCAGACACAACTTGTATGATCATTCAACATCTGTTGGGGAGAGTTAACCAATTAGATGTTTCTGTGATTAAACCACTGAAAAGGAAAACTAAGCCAAAATCAAAGGAATCCTTTTCAGCACCATCTCCATCTTCAAAGGCTGTCAATCATGTAAAATCAGTTAGTTTAAAATCTGTTGATGAAAACAGAGCCAAAACCAAAAGGGTTTGGGTCTCAAAGGCTAACTAATTTTTGTGGAAAATGCAGGGTTCTTCAACATGCTAAAGAAGCATCTGGTATGTAGACAGTGGAGGATCTATGCATATGACAAGGAGCAGCTCTCTTCTTCATGATTACTCTCAAGGGAAGAAGGGATTTGTTTCTTTTGGTAATGATGCTAAGGGTTACATCATTGGAAAAGGTTTTGTGTCAAATGGTGAAATAAGGTTTGATGATGTTAATCATGTGGCGAACCTCAAGTACAACCTTTTGAGTGTCAGTCAAATGTGTGATAAAGGGCATGTTGCACTTTTCACAAGTCAGAACTGTCGGATTCTGTCTTCCAAAGTTCTGAACAGGATTGACAAGATATTGGATGAATATACTCTCCTGAATGCCAACAGGATTGGAAGAGTATATGCCTTAGATTTATCAAAGAAAATTGATCTTAAAGGCCATCCATGTCTGTTCTCTAAAGCCTCTCCTCAAGAATCTGAACTATGGCATAGAAGGCTTGGTCATGTGAATCTTAAAAATATGAACCAGCTTATTCATCATGGTTTAGTGAGAGGTTTGCCATTGAAGGAGTTCAAATGTGATGACAACTGTCTAGCTTGTTTAAAAGGAAAGCAACACAAAGTTTCATTCCCTCCAATAGAAGAACCAAAGTCCACTGCCTGCTTGCAACTACTGCATATGGATCTCTTTGGTCCTGTAAGAGTGATGAGTATGGCAAAGAAAAAATACTGTCTGGTAATTGTGGATGATTATTCCAGATATGTATGGACTTTCTTCTTACATTCCAAAGATGAGGCTGCCCAAATCATCATTTATTTTGTGTTGTATGTGGAAAAGCAGCATTCACTTCATGTCAGATGTGTGAGAAGTGATAATGGCACAGAATTTAGGAATCACACACTTCATGAATTCTATTTGTCTAAAGGAATCAAGAGGCAATATAGCATTCAAAGAACTCCTGAGCAAAATGGAGTGGTGAAGAGAAAGAACAGGACCCTTATTGAAGCCGCAAGGACAATGTTGGCCGACTCAGGTTTGCCACTAACCTTTTGGGCTGAAGCTGTCAACACAGCTTGCTATGTACAAAATAGGGTGTTAGTAAATCAGAGGTTGATGATGACTCCTTATGAGTTATTACATCATTTGGCCCCTCTAATTTCATTCTTTAGAGCATTTGGGTGTCCCTGTTATATTCTTAACACAAAGAATCCACTTCAGAAGTTTGAATCAAAGGTGGATGCAGGGTATTTTGTTGGGTATTCATCTACTTGCAAGGCATAGAGAGTTTTTAATTGCAGAACAAAGATTGTTGAAGAAACTTTGCATGTCAAGTTTAATGAATCTCCAAAAGACAAAATTCCTCAAAACCATGTGGAGTTATTTGATTTGGACATACTGCAATATGTTCCATATCAGTCTCCATCTGTTGCTGTTTCTGACAATTCATCATCTCCATCTGATGATACTAATACAAGTTGTAATGATCATCTGCCTGTGTCTACTACACTTGATGTTCCTGTAGCTTCAGCAGTTCCATCCACAACAAATGCTGATGAAATCTCTGAATCCTCTACTTCATTTGAACTGCCATCTCATTCTAGGTTTCAGGAGTCTGAATCAACATCTGTTGCTGCTGAATCTCCTACAAACACTTGCACAGATATCATTGAGTACCAAGAACTGAAGAATCATCCCATGTCTCAGATCATTGGTGACATCAATGCTGGTGTTTCAACTAGAAGTCAATTGTCCAATTTCTGTCTCTATGCTCTCTTCTTTAGTCAGCAAGAACCAAAGAACTATCATGTGGCATTAAGAGACAATGGATGGGTTGAAGCCATGCAGCTTGAGCTTCTTCAGTTTCAAAAGCAGCAAGTGTGGGAACTGGTTCCTCTACCCCAAGGTAAGTGTGCAATAGGCACTAAATGGGTGTTTAGGAATAAAACTGATGAAAAAGGCCAAATTGTCAAGAACAAGGCCAGACTGGTTGTACAGGGGTTTTCACAAGAAGAAGGTATTGATTATGATGAAACCTTTGCCCCTGTAGCCAGACTGGAGGCAATCAGATTGTTCTTAGCTTATGCTGTTTTCCATAACCTTAAAGTTTTTCAAATGGATGTCAAAAGTGCATTTTTATATGGTAAAATAAAAGAAGAAGTTTATGTGTGTCAACCACCTGGTTTTGAAGAGCATAAACATCCAGATTGGGTGTATAAGCTTGATAAGGCTCTTTATGGGTTAAAACAAGCTCCCAGAGCCTAGTATGAAACACTATCTAACTTTCTTCTTCCAAATAATTTCACTAGAGGCTCCATAAATAAAACTTTGTTCATTAAGAAAGTAGGCATGCATAAGCTCCTTGTTCAAATTTATGTAGATGATATTATTTTTGCATCCTCTGATCCACAGTTGTGTGATGCCTTTACTAAATTGATGCAACAAAAGTTTGAAATGAGTGCCATGGGAGAATTACAGTTCTTTCTGGGTTTACAAATCAAACAAATGGCTGATGGAACTTTCATTCATCAGTCAAAATACACAAAGGATTTGTTAACCAAGTTTGATTTACAAAACTGTAAGCCCTGTTCTACTCCCATGTGCAGCAACACACAACTGGATGCTAATCAGAAAGGTAAAGCAGTTGATGAAACTCTTTACAGATGTATGATTGGTTCCTTGATGTACCTTACTGCTTCTAGACCGGACATTATGTTTGCAACTTGTGTCTGTGCTAGATTTCAGGCTGCACCTAAAGAATCCCATATGATTGCAGTCAAAAGGATCTTTAGATATTTGCAAGGAACTCAATCTCTAGGACTTTGGTATTCCACTGGCCACTCTTGCAAATTAGTTGCTTTCTTTGATAGTGACTATGCAGGGTGTAAGTTAACCAGAAAATCAACTTCTGGTGGATGCCAATTTCTAGGCAACTGTTTAGTTTCTTGGCAGAGTAAGAAACAAACTTCAGTTGCTACATCCACAGCTGAAGCAGAGTACATTGCTACTACAAGCTGTACATCTCAGGTACTCTAGCTTCAAAATCAATTATTGGATTATGACATTACAGAGACTAAGACTCCTTTACTAATGGATAGTGCTTCAGCTCTTTGTATTGTTAAGAATCCTGTCCAGCATTCTAGGACCAAACATATTGAGATCAGACATCATTTTATCAGGGATTGTTATGAAAAAGGTCTGATTGATCCAAAGTTTGTGCCTAGTGCTGATGAGCTTGTAGATATATTTACTAAGCCTTTTGACAGTGCAACTTTCCAAAATCTTGTGCTCAGGCTTGGTATGCTGCAACTAGAATGATTTGACAACTACTGATGCTCTCAGTTAATAAGTACTGATGAGTATTAGTATACAGCTATCAAAATAAGTGCTGATAAGTTATTTAATCTTCAGCAGTTTTTATAACTACTGAAGACTAAATTACTTAAAAGTACTGAAGTACTTCATTTGTTGAAAAGTACTGATGTAGTTAAAACTACTGATGTCTTTTCTAATAGATAAATACTGATGACCAATGAAACATCTGAAAATCAGATGATCTGCTGAGTAAGTGTTAAGGTCATTGAAACAACTGAATTTTGAGAATTGACGACAACAACTGCTGTTTCATTTCAAAACAACTAAAGCCAAAACCAAGTCTTCAGTAGTTTACAACTACTGATGACTAACACCAAGTCTTCAGTTGTTTACAACATCTGAAAGTTAAAACCATGTCTTCAGTTGTTTTCTAACAACTGATGACTCACACCAAAACTTTCAGTTGTTTTCTTTCAGCCGCTTCATAACCAATAAATACCTAACCCTAACTTCAACCTTTTCATAAATCTCTTTTAAAACGTTCATCTTCCATTAATGGCGACCATGCAAATCAAAACTCGACACAACTGTGTTGCTTACCTCATAAAATAAGCCTTTTGGACCAAGTTTGATGCTGCCATTGATCTGATGGTTGATTCTCAATATCACACAGCCTTCCTCTTGAATCCTACCATCTATCCCGATACCCTTCGCCAATTCTGGACAAACGTCACTGTTCATACTGATGAGAATGATGACTCGATCACTCTCCAGTCGTTTGTCAACCAAAAGAAGGTGGTCATCACTTCTGATATCATTCGCCAAACCCTAGACCTGAATGATGCTACCTATGTCACCGGATACCCCAAAGGCACCATTGATTTATCATTTGTTAACCATGGATATGAGGGTGACCTAAGTGCTACCACTATTATGAAGAAGCACTTCCATGATGCTGAGCGTCTCAGTTTTCATATGATCAATGTCTGCCTTGCCCCCAAAACATCTTCATGGGATCAAATGTCATCCAGGTGGCAACAGGTATTGTATTCTATCCTTGAACGCCAAAGCTTAAATTTTTCTGAAATAATATTTTTGGAATTAAAAGATCTGGCAATGAAACCTGTGGCTAACAGATGGATATTATATCCAAGGTTTCTTATGGCCATAATTATTAATCAATTAAAATCTCATGGCCTTGTTGGCCTTGGGGTCCCTGCTATGGTAGTTCTGCCAGAAGTATACTCCAGGCACAACTCAAACCCACAACTCAAAGAGGCTGCCAAACTGCTAAAACCCAAGCAGAGGGAACCCACAGCCTTCACCTCCAGATCTAAAGTCCCCTCCAAACCAAAATCCAAGAAAACCAAAAAGGCTACTCAGGGAGTTGAGTCCCCTGATGATGCCCCTGCAGCACAAACGCAGGATGAAACTACTAGCCTTAATCCCCTTGTAGTTTCTAAGACTCTAAGACTCTACCAGCTGAAACCGCTCAGGTATCCTCTCAACAGGATCCTGATGCAACCAACATTGGGGAAACCACATTACTGGAATCTCTCTCACTTGAGAAGATTGCCATTGAGGAGCACCATTCACCCCAAGTGCAATCCTTTTCACCTTTATCTCCCACTGAAACCACCCCTACAAGCCCAACTGCAGTAATTGCACAAGTGCTGACTCAACTACATTCCTCTACCCCTCCCCAGAAAACCTATTACCACTGGGAAAACCTCAACAGTTAAGGGAGAGGATTATAATATGGTTGACAACCCACAGCATAGGGATTACAAAGTTCAATCTCCCAGTGTAGATGAGGAGATTAGAACATCTGGTGAGGCTACCTCTTCCCCTGTTTCAGCACATGAACAGGATGAAGGTGATATCATCTCTAAGACCTCACCAGAGGCAACTGCCAATGAAGGACTTAATCCCGAGGCAGGAAGTCCCCAGTTCCAAGACAAAGGGGCACATATGAATACTGATCTACACTCAGCACATGATCATCCTGATTTACTCAGGAGGTCAGCTGATTCAGCTAAAACTGATGATGACCTGGGCTTTTTCTTTGAAGTTCTAGCCCAAAACACCATTCTTGAGGCTGAGGTATGCAGACTACAAGAACTGCTTGCCAAAATGTCTCAAGAATCAAGTCCATCTGCCCTAATTAACCCACAGATGGCAACTTCTTTTGAAGCTCTCCTAAACACTGAGCCACTCTCAACAAATCAGCCACCAGCCTTTGTTTCAGGCACCATTTCTCAGGGACAGAACCCCTCTGAGCAAGTGGTTGCTGCCTTTAAATCTTCCTTACCTCTCATCACTCTAATCATCACTACCATTGTCCATCAAACCATTGATGAGAGGCTTTCCTCAAATCTTCAAACCCTAGTTGATGATTCTGTCTCCAAGAAACTGTCTGACATTCAAACCCCTGAACCCAATGCAACCAAAAAGGGGGAGTCTAAGTCACTAAGGGAAGATAAAAGAAAGAGAGTTGAAGAAGAAGAAGCCAAAGAGAAGAAAGGAAAACATATAATCACTTATAAGAGAAAGAAAAGTGCTGAACAGACTGAGGATGAGAAGAAGCTACAGGAACTGATCAAAGAAGCTGATGAGCAACATAGCAGATCTATGGATAAGATCATTGATCAGCTCTTCAGACAAGGCTTTGACACTGCCAAACTTGATTCTGAGATCAGACGGCTAGAGATTCAAGAGATTGAGAATAGATGGGCCTGTTGCAATGAGAAAGAAAGAGAAAGTGTTGATACATGTATGTCCCTAGATCATGATTTGTAATGTAATAGATCTTGTCTGTCTGACTATGATGTAATATGAATTGATTAATGAAATGATATGGATTGTTTGTGATTTGTAATGTCTAATATTTCATTAATGAGTCGTTATTGAGTTGATTAATTGGGTTTATGATTGTTTGAATGGTTACACATCAAGTTATATTAATTAAAACATTCAAACTTAACTTAATGAAGTTCTCATGCGAATGGCCCATGCTAATGGACCATATGCATGAATAACTTCATACGATTGACTCAATCGCACGAATGAACCAGGAGACTGGATCAGTCGTATGATTGACACATAAGATTGGCTCAGTCGCACGACTGAACACTAAGTCGTGCGGATGAATCAACCGCATGGTTCAATCGCACGACTGAACCATACTTATGGTCCAGTCGCACGATTGAACAATACTAACCTATAAATAGACCCAATTCGTGGATAAACGTAAGCATTCATACCATTACGACTCCAGACGTACCCTAGCCGTCCAGAAGCCTCCCAAATCGTTCTCCAAGTTCACAGAACACATTAGATCGATTCCTAATCGACTTCTAACGTTAGATTCAATTCTTGATTGATTCTTCGTGTGTTCTCACTGATTGGATCGCCAATCAAATAGGATTCTGCACTATTTGATCTGGTTTACACGCTAATCACTAGGTATTTCGTTCAAATACCAGGTCCTAACAAGTGGTATCAGAGCGTAGGCTCTTGATTACGTGTGATTCAATCAAGATTGCATAAAAGTTTGTGTTTTTGCACTAAAAACGCAATCTTTGGTGTCAAAAGTGATCTTGGACGTTCCCTGCTCATCAAAGTTTGGTTTCTACGGACTTAGGCGATTAAACTTGCGAATTTCGAATTTTTACGGCTGAAACACGTCAAACCTTGAAAATTTCGCAAAACAGCAGCTTCAGTTGCACGAGTGATCCATTCGCACGATTGGACTCCATTCGCGTGACCCATTCGCACGATTGGACCTAGTCGCACCTTCATTAGGCCGACTGAACCGTTCGTTCGCATAGCTCATACGCACCAGATTCATTGCACGACTGAACCAATCGCCTAGTTCAGCCGCACGATTGAACCAGTCGCAGAGTTCATACGCACGACTAGACCATTCGCATCCTTCAGTCGCATCAGTGAAAGTTTGTTTGATTAGACTTAAAGTTATTCGCCATGGAAGATCAGATGTCAGCCTTTACTGCTGGGAAGGACTCTAGGATACAGAACCTGCTGTTGCTTGAGAGTGAGGTGGGTAATCATAATAAACCACCAAACCTCTTGACTTTAGATGACTTTCCCCACTGGAAACAACGTTTTGAGATCTACCTCAATGGAGTGGATCCGAATCTGTGGGAAGCCATCGAGATTGGTTATAGTACACCGGTGGGAGCTGATGGAGTTAAGCTAACGTTAGGAGGGATGACGGACGCGCAGAAAGTTAAGTACAATGCAGAGAAAAGAGTTTATGCATTGATTACACAGTTTATCCCCAAAGACATATTCCACCAGTACTTAGAGAATAAGCAGTCCAAGAAACTATGGGATGAGCTAGAGAAGAGGTACGACGGGAATGCTTCGTTGAAAGCAATCAAGGCCAAGGAGTTAAAGAAGGAATTCGATAACTTCTCATCGATTGGTAACGAGAGTTTAGATGACGTCATAGACAGATTCTACCATTTGATGAGCGAACTGCATACACATGGGGTGGAGACTACCATGGAAGATAAAGTTAGTAACTTTGCAGATGGATTGCCTGAAAGTGGGCTTCATTCGTGTCTAACCTGAGACAGAATGGAATGCTTGCAAAGCTGGATATTAATGACTTTATTCTTAAGTTGCGAGAAGAAGCACTAAGGATGAAGTACAGAGCTCAGAAGTCTTCGTACACACAAAATCCAGCTTTGTACAACGCCACGCCTCAAGCTAAGACATCTGGGGCACCTCTCCAGACTGCATTTGTGTCTAGCTCGTCGGGTCCGTCACATGCTTCTCCTTCAGGATCAGACACGTCAGGGTCTTCTTGTACCCACTATATTGGATCTGAAGCAAGTGCTACTAAACTGAAGACCGAGAACCTCGATAATGAGACTGTGGAAGTAGCTCGAGAGCATATGGATCTTTTAGCTGCAGTGGTTCATTCATATGATGGACTTGTTGCCGGGAAGATTGGAAACTGCCATCTGGCAGACGAGGACTACGAGCAAGTGGACGAAATAGAGCTTGAGAGGATGGAAATAATGTGGGCCTTAGCTAGTGCTGTCCGAAGGGCGAAGAAGTTTGTTAAAAGGACCGGACAGAACTTGGTAGCTACTAAGGATACCACATTTGGCTTTGACAAGAGCAAAGTGACCTGCTTCAACTGTGGAGAGAAGGGGCACTTCAAGAGAGAATGTGTCAAGCCAAAGAAGACGGGTAATGGGAACCCGTTCTCGTCCTTTACTCGCCAAGACAAGCAAGCTTCCAGTTCTACTTCATCAAGCAAGGATCCAAAAGCCTTGACTGCTCATGATGATGAAGGACAGGATTGGAGCTTTAGGTTTGTCTCACCAGGGGAATCAAACATTGCAAGTGTAGAGGATATTGATGATGATTCTGCGAGTGAAGGTGATCTAGCAGTTGAGATAGCGATGTCACACAGCGAAGAAGCAACTGCAGCCGAGGTCAGTTACAAGCCTAAAGAGGAGACTTCCACGTCAGAGACAGAAAAGACAGAATCACCAGAACCAGAGACATCTGATGCTGTGTTGATGGCTAACTCTTCTGACCACTCAGTATACTACTGACCAAATATTTGATAATCATGCTTGTTCTGCTTGTGATACTTTTAGGAATAGCATAGATGAAAAATTTGCTAGATTATTAGATCATAATGATAACTTAGTAAAAGATTTGCAACTGTGCACTGAGGCTAATAGAGTATTAAAACAAAATGAGCATAGTTATAAAGAAAAGATGACCTTTGACTAATAGCTTAGGGAAACCGAAGTAGTTGCCTTTAACCAAGCAATGACATTAGGTACTATCTAAACTCCTAGAAGACACTAAGAAGCAAAAGGCATTCTAGAAGTAGAAGTAAATTCATAAAACAGAAACTGCATAGTTGGAATAGTTCTTCACACATAGTTCAACACTTAGTGAGAGAAAGGAATAACGGGGAGGGATTGGGTTACAAAGTGGTTCCACCACCACCTGAGACCTTGATGAACACTAAGACTAGACCAGTAAATAATAACCCCATCAAGGATCACGTGGTGTCTACTCCTCTTGTTAGTGATCCAGATACCTCATGTTCATCTATTGAATCTGGACACAAACAAAAGGAGGCCACTTCAAAGGCAAAGGGTAAATTGCCTTGTGTTAATCTGGAAAAGGAATTTGAAAAAAGTTACTTAAGGTCAGGGTCAAACAGAGTCAAATCAGAACCTAAAAAGACTTCTAATGTTAATTTTTCACATGCTTCAAGTCAAAAACCAGTTAATCAAAAAGAGAAAGATGTTAAACAGGTTAAAACAATTAACGTTGTTAAACCAGAGAAAACATCAAAAGAACCAGAGTCAAAACCTAAAGTGATTGATGTTACTAGAGTGTCACACACTTCTCCACAGAGAAAGTTTCATCATAAAGTTGATAGCAGGTCATGCTACAACTGTGGAGAATGTGGAAACATTGCTTCCTATTGTCCTTTCTATCAGACACCTAGGAAGAAGATTGAACTTCAGGACTCTAAGCCTAGGTCTTCTAAGAGGAGCTCTCTGACTCCACCTAGAAGAACTAGTGAACCTAAAGTTCAACCTGTAAGCCAGTCAACTGTTTACCACAAACAGGCTTTGCACAAGTCTGGCTTATGGAAAGAGAAGTCATCCTACGTGTCTGATATTGATGACAAGAAGGAACCTGAGCTACCCTCACCCTCCAAGGGTCAATGGGTGGAGTTTATGATGTGTGATGCCTCTGGGAAACCCAAGCCAGTAAAGGCTTGGGTTCCCAACCTAAACTAATTATTTACTTTGTATGTGCAGGGTGTTCGATACAGTGCTGAGACTAACACGCGGATTGTAGACAGCGGAGCATCCAGGCACATGACAGGAAATAGAGCCCTTTTATCAAACGTCAAGCAAATAAAAGGAGGGCATGTTTCCTTTGCTGGAAACAAGGGAGGCTATATCACAGCTCAGGGAGAAGTGGGAAATCAGAAAGTTAAGTTTGATAAGGTGAACTACGTTCAACAACTTCAAAATAACTTACTTTCTTTCTGTTTCCCAAATCTGTGATAAAGGATTTAAGGTCATCTTCGACAACAAGAAGTGTTACTGCTGAAGAAAGACTACGTGATCCCAGAGGACCAAGTTCTGATGACTGCTTCAAGATATAAAGACCTTTATGTCTTGGATCTGTCAACAGCTGCTACAACGGATCATGAGGTTCAATGCTTTCTATCTAAAGCTACTGAGAAGGATTCCATCTCCTGGCATAGGAGAATGGGACACATTAGTCAAAGGAAGATGAATCATTGATTCAGAAGGATTGGTGAGAGGAGTAATGTCAAGAACTTCCAGCTTCCTGACTTTTGTGTAGCTTGCAAGAAAGGCAAACACACGAAGAAGTCTCATAAGGAAAAGACAGTTCATTCAATAGAACTTCCTCTTGAACTTCTTCACATGGATCTGTTTGGTCCAGTTAGTACAAAGAGCATTGCAGGCGACTTGTACTGTTTTGTGGTCACTGATGACTACTCAAGTTCACTTGGGTAATGTTTCTGAAATCCAAATCAGAAACATTTGAGTCATTCAAGGAGTTAGTAACCACACTGGAATCTCTCTACAAGCTGAAGGTTAGACAAGTACGCTCAGACAACGGGACAGAATTCAAGAACCAGTGGATGGAGGCATACTGCAAGGAAAGGGAATTGTGCATCAATTCACTTCTGCCTACACGCCTCAGATGAATGGAGTTGCTGAGAGGAAGAACAGAAGCTTGATAGAGACAGCACGGACTATGCTGGCAGACTCGAAACTGCCTATCCAATTCTGGAATGAGGCAGTCGAATGCATGTTTATACATTGAATCGAGTCCTGATAGTCAAGCGCCACGGAAAGACATGTTACGAGCTACTACAAAGACGCAAACCGAATTTGGAGTATCTTGAACCTTTTGGCGCGCCGTGCACACTTCTGAAGAAAACACAAGAAGGCAAATTCAGCGAAAAGGCGGATGAAGGAATCTTTCTAGGATACAACATACCGAACAAGCGAGTTTACAACAACTCAACGGGTCTTGTAGAAGTGTGGTGTAATGTTGACGTTCAGAGATATACCACACCACCTACTGGCAAAGGACCCGCCTACTTCTTCGACTATGATGGATTCTTCAAGTCCTTCAATATCCCTCTCTCCCCCTCGGATGATGAGTTAGCTACTAGAATGATGCATGATATTTTAAATACTCCATCTAGCTCACAGGGAGAATCATCTACTCAGTCAGAGGGAGTAGTCAATGACAGTGACTCCTCCTCTAAAGATGAAGCTGAAGCAGATGACCAGAACAGTCAGGAGGAACAGGTTCCAGTTCCTGAAAGTCCACAAGCATCTACCAGTGATGCACCTTCGACTTCGGAACCTCAAACTCCATCTACCTCAGATGCAGAACCAAATGTTCATAATCTTGGCTCTGAGGTAGCTGTTCCTACTACTCCAGGATCACGACTAAACGTCTATCATCCCCTTGACAATGTCATTGGGGATGTCAGATCAGGAGTACAAACCCGAAATCAGCTATACTCAGCTGATTACGCCTCGGTTATGGAGAAGGTTATATTCATGATGGTGCTTATCGGTGTTTTTGTCTCGCAGTTTGAGCCAAATATGTTAGTGATGCACTAAATGATGAGGCGTGGGTGAGTGCCATGCAAGAAGAACTTCTGCAGTTCAAGAAGTTAGGTGTATGGACTCTGGTTGATAGACCTAAAGGTGCTAAAGTCATTGGCACCAAATGGGTCCTGAAATGCAAGAAGGATGACCAAGGGGTCATTATCAGGAACAAAGCTCGATTGGTGGTTCAGGGTTTTCGCCAAGTCGAGGGGATTGACTACAATGAGTTTTGCACCCGTGGCAGGGATGGAAGCCATTCGTATCTTCCTTGCCTATGCATCGTACATGAAGATTAAAGTCTACCAATTAGATGTGAAGAGTGCATTCCTTCATGGGGAAATCAGAGAAACAGTCTATGTCAGTCAACCCGAGGGATTTGAAGATCCTTATCATCGGGATAGAGTTTACAAGCTCGACAAGGCTTTATATGGGCTTCATCAAGCTCCAAGAGCTTGGTATAAGAAACTCTCGACTCATCTTGTGAAACACGGCTTTCGCAGGGGAGTCATTGACTGCACGCTGTTCATTAAAGAAAAGGATGGCGACCTACTGCTCGTACAGATCTATGTTGATGACATAATCTTCGTTCAAAGAACGAAGAGTTATGCAAAGAGTTTGAAGCAGTTATGAAGAAAGAGTTTGAGATGAGTGCTATGGGGGAGATGAAGTTCTTTCTCGGGTTACAGGTGGATCAGACTCCAAATGGGATCTTTCTACATCAGACCAAGTATGTAGGAGACATTCTCAGTCGCTTTGACATGGAGAATGCTTCTGCTGCTGGGACTCCACTTGCTACGAATCACGACATAGCACCTGATGAAAATGGAGATCTTGTAGATGCCACGATGTACCGAGGAATGATTGGATCCCTCATGTATCTCACTGCCTCAAGACCTGATATCATGTTGCTACATGTTTATGTTCTAGATATCAGGCTAAACCTAAGGTCAACCATCTGATCGGGGTCAAGAGGATTTTTCGTTATCTGAAGGGTACACCCACACTGGGTTGTGGTATCCTCATGATGATGATTTTGAGCTTACCGCGTATAGTGACTCGGATTACGGGGGCTGCAAGATGAACTACAAGTCTACATCAGCAGGGTGTCAATTCTTTGGGAGAAGATTAGTTACCTGGCAGTGTAAGAAGCAGACATCGGTTGCATTGTCAACCTGTGAAGCTGAATATGTTGCTGCTGCAAGTTGCTGTTCACAAATCATCTGGATTCAACAGCAAATGCGGGATTACGGTTTAAAGTTCTCTTCTACTCCTATTTTTGTTGATAACTCTGCTGCAATTGCAGTAACTAAAAATCCGGTCCAACATCCTAAGACCAAACATATCGGTATTAAATACCATTTCATAAGAGACTGTTTTGAAAAGAACTTAATTGATGTGGTAAAAATTAATACTGATTTTCAACGCGCTGACCTCTATACTAAAGCCTTTGATAAACCACGTTTTCAATATTTGCTAGAGGTCAACGGCGTTAAAAAGAAAAGTGAGGTTATTCCTGATGATGATCATGTGTAGTCCGATGTAGTTTAGTTAAAGTTTTTTGTTTTTATTTTATTTTATTTGTTTATTTTAGTCTGTTTAATTTAAACTCATGTTATTTTGCTGTTTATTAAAATCCTAAAATAATTAACCAGTAATGATTTTAGTATTTTAGGGGAGAATATGTCAGCAAGTTAACATTAAAAAAACGAGGGAGAAGGAGTGGATAGCTGATATAAGGTAGATCGTATCTGTGATACCGATTCAAACCCTTTGGAAAATGATAGTACACAGGAACAAATCAAGAGGGACTATTTAAGTTTAGAAAAGATGCAAAAATTCAAAGTATAAGTCTGTGTAGTCTAAGCAATATAAAAGGAAGATGATAGAAAACTGGTAACTCCTAAGGTAACACAAAAAAGTAGACCTAGAGGTTGCTAGACCACAAATGATATGTCGGTAGATTCAACACAATAGATGATTAGACCTGACTGGTGATCTCAAGATCAAACTAAGTTGTTCAACTGACTGTGGGCTTCCATCTTATCACTGGTTAACACAATCAACAATATTCCAATAAGGGGTAATGAGCATGTAAACGCCACAAATGTGTGCGGATGACCATAATTAGAGCAAAGCAAGAAAAAATGAAAGACAAATGCTATAAAGCTAATGACTTATGTTGTTGGTGCATTTTGTGCAAAATAAAATAAGCTGCTCTAACAAGGAGATAGGTTGTGTGCCTCTCTGCTGTGCGATGGCACTGACCTGAGGATAAGCATAACCTAGATATTCTAGAATTCATTGTTGTTTGCCGCCTCTCTGCTGTGCGATGGCACTGACCTGAGGACTGGCTTCTCTTTGAAAGCTCTAAGAATAGTCTCTTCTTGTAATAATACCCGTAGACCGCTCAAAAGCTCCTGAGGAATGTTGATTACCATATAAGTGTGGGATCCACAATGTTAGTTGAAATAATTAAACCTAATCAATCACCAGTCTGTGTCAAAAGTCTGTGTATGGATTTAAGTGGACAAACATATTGACAATCATTGTGGCTGCAATTCTTGAAAGTTCAAATCAATGTGAGAAATCTAAGAGTTCCAGTATGATTCCTAAATTGCTAATGACTCTGGATGAACACCAAGAATTGAGCATCAAAAGATTTTGATAACAGTCCCAAATGATTTGACTTGCCTGTATGATTCCAAAATTGAATTGGTCCAGGTGTGGTCAATCCAAGTTGAAGCTGTCTATTCCGGAACCAAATCCCATAGATGTCCATCTTAGGATTTATCTCTCACAAAAAGCCAAAAACAAGTCTTGTTTTAGTATTTAGTTTAAATTTTCTAAGTTAGTTAGTCGTTTTAGTTTGTTAGTTTGTCGGACTACATCAGAAAATCAGTAAGGAATCAACTCACTAAAAGGGTCATGTCTGAGATGACCACATGTGCTTTAAAGTTTAAACAGTCACGTCTGAGGTGACAAAGTGTTTAAAAGGTCACGTCTGAGGTGACTAAATTGTTTAAAAGGATCACGTCTGAGGTGATCAAAAGTTTTCAAGTTAAAATGATCATGTCTGAGATGATCAAAAGCTCATAACGTTAATTTCAAAAGTTAAAAGGGTTTTAAATGTAAATTGGTAAAATGGCAGAAAATTAACTAAGTGTGACCCATTCGCACGATTGGACCATGAGAATGGACCAACCATGCGAATGGCTCCCATTCGCACGAATGGACATGAGATTGAGCCATTCACACGAATGGCTTATCAGAATGACCCATTCGACCGATTGGAAGGGGCGAATGAGTCAGTCGACCGACTGAGACTCATTCGGTCAACTGAACAGGCGAATGAAGGGCACGATTGAGTCAGTCGACCGACTGAACCTCAGTCGGTCAACAGCATGCGACTGACTGGGCCAATCGCACGATTGAGCCTTAGTCGCCCGAATGAACTGAGCGACTGAGGCCAGTCGGCCGATTGAACTCAGCTTCAGTATTTAAAGGGCACAGTCGATCGCATTTCATTCATCACACCCCAATCGCTCTCAAATCGCACCCTACTACCGTTACTCTGCCAAATTTCATTAGACTTTGTTTTCTTCTTGATCTTGATTCACTGACTCTCGGTATTGATTATACAGGTAGTTTGAAGTTCCATCTTCCAAAACTTGAAGGATTTAAACCCTAAATTGGGTATTCACTGTAAAACAAGAACCGAGACTAAATGACCTAATAACCTACAAAACTATGCAAAACGTTAAAATTAAGTTTAATAGGTTGTTAGTAACAAGAATGCGAGTCTATTGAACCGGTTATCTATGTTAAAACACTTGTTTTGTTAAAGATTCGAACGGTTGGCGACTGAACTATAGGACAGGCGACTGGTCGCCCGATGAACTCCAATCGCACGATTGAAACTTGCGATTGGGTAATCGCGCCCGAATGAACCATGCGATTGAGCTCAGTCGGCCGACTGAACCATTCGCAGACTCAGTCAGCAGACTGAACCCAATCGCATGTCACATTGACCAGAATGAGCTCAGTCGCATGAAAGGACAGCCGACTGACTTCAGTCGCATGATTCATTCGCACGAATAATCAGAATGAATTTCAACATTACACTTAGAACAGAATTTTAATGTATTATGTACTAATGGTTCTATGTCATGTTTTTTCAGGATAATGGCTGAAAGATGGTCCATAAATCCAAAGCACAACATCTGTGCTCATTTGGATCACACTACTAGGAACGGGGCCGAGTTCACCGATATTATAGCCTTCTTCAGACGGTCCCGGATCCATAAGGCTATCTCTACTCCTGCTGCACGCCCTACAATCACTACATCAGGCATTTTGGGAGAATGCCTCTGTGGACCGCTCTCGTGAGCCCTACAGCATTAGGAGCTCTATACTGGGTCATGATATCGAGATCACTGCTGCTGACATCCAGAGGGTCCTAGAGTTTGGAGATGATACTGATCATCCTACCATTACATCCACTGACCGTGAGAGGATGCTTTCTGAGGATCAAGTACGCTGGGGACATAAACTCAGGTGTGCTCAACAAGAGCAACCTGTGCCCCCAGTACAAGTACTTAGCTGTGATCCTTAAGTGCGTTGCTTCGAGGAGGGGTGGGTTCGACGACCTCTCAGACCAGATCCAAAATGCCTACGTGGCACTGGTGCTGAACCACCCCTTCAGCTTTTCTAGTATGATATTCTCCTATCTGGTGAGAACTTGGAGGCAAAGGGAAAGGAGGGGTTTTGTATGTACCCCAGGTTCTTACAGCTCATCTTCAACGAGAAGCTGCCACATCTGCCCAAAGAGAGTCATGATGCAGTGCACTGGAGATCATGGATGATACGACTCTGGGTCGGAATGAGGGTTTATAGGGGGAAGCAGGTGAAGCCCCAAGTTAAGAGATTGATTGGCCACCTGGCCAACGAGAGGTATGTGGCACCAGGTAGACGCAAATGGCGTCATGAGGACAGTGACTCTGATGATGAGAGACTGCTACTTCCAGAGATTGACTCGGATGATGATGATAGTGGAGACGCTGGGGACGATATGCCTGCTCCACCGAGAGGCACTGTGTCAGATGTTATACCCCCAGTGTCTGCCCCAGCTGGAGATGTTGCTGAGACAGCCGGATTTCATCAGGAGTTTGTTCTTGGTGCTGAGGAGGAGGAGGAGTCGGATGAGGAGCCCCTCACGCGAACTGTGGGAAGCAAGGTTGTTCCCACAGAACACGGGCTACGGGTGGTTGGTGAACACCCGAGAGACTCCAGAGAGACGGATACTGACCCGAGTTATGCTCCGGGTTCAGCAGGCAGGGTTGTAGGGGGAGCATCCACCTCCACAGGGACGAGGAGGAAGAGGATGGCTCAGCCCCATGGTCTGAAGAAGAAGAAGCGTCGGTTGACCTTCGTTACTACTGTAGCCTCTACATCCACCACCACATCCACCACAGCTACCACCTCCACAGCTATACCATCCACCACCACAGCTACCACAGCCACCACCATACCTACCACCACAGTACATATCCCATCCACCACCATACCATTTACACCCACATCACCTCCACCATTTTACCGACCCATCTTCACTACAGCCACCACCACCACCACCACCTCACACCAAGCAGGACCGCCAGCCCATACCTCACATTCTATGGATCACCTCTACCTCCAATCGGGGTAGAGGAACAGCTGTCAGCGCTAAACCGATGGTGATGCGCTTACTAGCTTCCTGACCTGACCTGCTGCCCAATCTCAACAGATGGCAGAGCAGGCTCGTGTTATAGAGCAGCAGGCTCAGCTGATGGATGCACAGCGTATAGAGATGTCCCAACTCCAGGAGCAGCATGCCCAATCAGCTAAAAGAATAGAGGAGTTGGAGACCACCAACAAGACCATCATGCTGCGGCTCAAGGGATCAAAGGATGAGCCCTTAAAGATCAAGGAAGGGGATGGAGATGATGGAGATGATGGTGATGATGATGATGAAGATGATGATGAGGATGAAGAGAATGATACCGAGGATGAGGAGGAAACTGACAGAGATAGGACAGAGGAGAAGGAGGATGATGATGAAGCAGAAGGAGGGGATGCGGCTGCATCGGCCTCTGCTTCAGGTCAAGAGAGGAGGTCGAAGAACAGACAGGACCAATCAGCTACCACCTCTGCTCCTCCGAGTGATGAGACTATGATTCAAGATAAAAGTAAAGACTAGATGTTTTATGTATTTATTTACTTTTGTGTTTGAATTCTGTATTGAAAAACAATGTATTGAATGTTTATATATTAAGTTAATGTATTTTTTGTTTGATTAATACTAATGATTTATGTGTTGAATGTTTAAATCAAACAGATCCAAACTATCAAAGAGATGAGTTTGATGTTGCTCCCCTTCAACAGGTCAAGACTCAACTAACCATGATTCTTGATCTGCAAGGGATCGTAAGAAGGTCTGTGAGTTATACCCCTGAAGAAGGGGAAATAATTCATGACCTATCTAACGAGCAACTCGCAGAGATTCAAGCTCAATCCGGATGAAATAGTTAAAGATGCTCCAACATGTGATTCGACTAGTGATGAAGAGCTCAACGATGTTGATGAAGTCGAGGTCGAAGATATCACTGCAGAGGAGTACCCTCAGTACGCTGACAATAAGGGTAATGTGGTCCCCAATCTGGGTGAGTCCCTCGTCAGTGATACTTTTGAGGTGTTGAACAAGATGGAGCAGGAAACTGAGAAGGCAGAAGGAACAGCCCAAGCCTCAAATGATGATGTTGACATTCGAAAGGCTGAGTGGGCTGCATGTTTTGAGGAAGTTAGAGCCCAACGTGCTGCACCGAAGAAAGATGCCTACACCAAGCTCTACAAGGTCAAGAAACACCACAAGGTGTCTGGCAGGATTATAGCATGGGCGTATTTTGATGATCTTAATGCTTATGCAGTTAAGAGAGAACATGGCATAGAGTACTTCAGATTCCCACATGATTTGAAGACTCTACCAGGTTTTGAGCTCAACCAGCTGGCTAAGCTAAAGCTTTTATATGCTGACCCGAGGAAGATGTCAGGCTGGTTCGAGGCTGCCCTTAAGAAGGAGTACCACACCAGATGGGTTAACTTCAGACCCCAACAGCCTACTAGGTATATCAGAAGGTCTGAGGTTGATGCCGTTACTGGCAAGCCCAAGATTGTGTTGAAGTGGAGTCCTCCACGCACAATGTCGAGAATCCCACTCAGGGAAATGCCACAGGACTTCACTCCACACTTTAAGTGGTGGTACTATGATTGGAGAACAGCTGAAGCGGTCATAGTCCTAAGCAAAGAGGGACAAATGGATACGATCAGGGTATTCGACCCGATGTGGCTTACTAACTTGTCGGCAAATGATGTCTATACGCTATACAAGTGGCCACTGTTCTATGACACGCAAGATATTGTACAAGCCCTCCAGTTCCAAAACGTTATACGACTCTGCTTCGCGTTTGAAATTCACGCGGGAGTCACAAAAGAGGAGAAGTACAAGAAATACAAGGAGGTTATGCAGAAGACAAGAGATTAGAGAGATCTAGGTCCAAGGGGGAGTTTGTTGATACATGTATGTCCCTATATCATGATTTGTAATGTAATAGATCTTGTCTGTCTGACTATGATGTAATATGAATTGATTAATGAAATGATATGGATTGCTTGTGATTTGTAATGTCTAATATTTCATTAATGAGTCGTTATTGAGTTTATTAATTGGGTTTATGATTGTTTGAATGGTTACACATCAAGTTATATTAATTAAAACATTCAAACTTAACTTAATGAGGTTCTCATGCGAATGGCCCATGCTAATGGACCATACACATGAATAACTTCATACGATTGACTCAATCGCACGAATGAACCAGGAGACTGGATCAGTCGTATGATTGACACATAAGATTGGCTCAGTCGCATGACTGAACACTCAGTCGTGCGGATGAATCAACCGCATGGTTCAATCGCATGACTGAACCATACTTATGGTCCAGTCGCACGATTGAACAATACTAACCTATAAATAGACCCAATTCGTGGAAAAACGTAAGCATTCATACCATTACGACTCCAGACGTACCCTAGCCGTCCAGAAGCCTCCCAAATCGTTCTCCGAGTTCACAGAACACATTAGATCGATTCCTAATCGACTTCTAACGTTAGATTCAATTCTTGATTGATTCTTCGTGTGTTCTCACTGATTGGATCGCCAATAAAATAGGATTCCTCACTATTTGATCTGGTTTACACGCTAATCACTAGGTATTTCGTTCAAATACCAGGTCCTAACAGAAAGGTTGGAAGCTATGATCAGATTCTTGTCAAAACACTTGGGAAGACCAATCATTGAAGTAAAGTCATGGTCTAGAGACAGTATTTTGGAGATAACCACCAAAATCTGTTCTTCTGAAACCTTCAACAAAGGATTGATCATAGAAGCTCTGATGAAGCTGGTGCTGGGAAAAGGTCTGACATGGCAAAGTTATCCAAAGCCACCCTCACAACCAAAATGATAGAGCAGCCTTTACAATCTCCCTTACTAAAACAACCCTCAAAATCAACCTCACAACCCTCAAAACCAACTCCTTCTCCCAAGAAACCCACTCAATCAACCACCAATGATGCACCTAAGAGAAAGAGAAGGGTGTTGAGGATGGAAGAAGAAGAAGAAGATGATGAGGATGATAGTCTGCCAATCTCTGCTATGATTAAAATGAAGATGCCTGAGCCTAGGAGTCAACCAACAACAATCACTCCTGATACTCAAATGCAAATGGTTAAAGTGAAGATTGAAGAAGAAGAACGGCAGAAACAACATGATGAGCAGCTGTTAAGGATGGTTGATAAGGAATTTCCTAAGACTTCATCCATACAAGCTATAAATAAACATGCTCAGAGGTTTTATGCTCTCAAATTTACATTTCAGTACCAGAAAGAGAGAGTGAGGATTTGGCCTGACCCCAGAGTTAGTGACAGAATTCATAGAAAAAATGTTCCAAGTAGATACAATGACCAAGTGAGGAAGACTGTAGATGCTGTGATAATGCTCGCCATTGTAGTGTCACCCTGGGAAATCCTTGATGATTTCAAGCGAGCTTACAAGACTAAGATGACTCCACAAACTTTGTTAGAAAACAAAATGGTCAAGAAGGGGTTAATTTACAAGAATCTTGAAGAAATTAGAAGAAATGAGCTCCAGTTGTTACTTGAAGGTACTCATCCTGATGAGTTTGCATACAGAGAAATAACAACTGTGGAGCTGAAGAATGGAAAGATTGTTAGATACTTATCTGAGTATTATGGGCCTGAGGTCTTCTTTGAGAGTGAAGCTGAAGAACTCACAATAGAAGAAAAAGTTGTTCTTCTTGAGGCTTATGTTAGAGAGTCTTACAGACTCATCATTGGGAAGTAGGTTTAATGATTGGGGTAACAGCTCTGTGTCCAATTCCCCAAGACAGAGTTCCCATTCATCTTTTGCCAATCAAATTTATTGAAACCTCTTCCTGGCCTGAGCTTAATTTTGTGATTTTTGAGCTGATCCAGAAAATGTGTCTGCCAATAAGTGGGACTTCAATAAGCTTAAAGGTTTTGGCTGCATTGATTCAAGGGGAGTTTGTTGGACCAAAAGAACCAATGAGCCAGATCAGAAAAACCTTTAAGTCCCACAGACATCACAACAACTGAAGTGATCTACAACTGCTGAAGACAAAGTCTGAAGACAAAGTCTGAAGATAAAGTCTGAAGACATATGCTGAAGACAAAGTCTGAAGACATATGCTGAAGACAAAGTCTGAAGACCAAGTTCTCAGAAGTTGTCTCAAACAGCTGAAGAAGTTCCTTTCAGTAGTTGTAATGTTTTACTTTTCAGTAGTTTCTTTTCAGTAGTTTTATTATTGTAAAACGTCTGAAGTTCTTACACTTCAGATGTTATAGTTTCAGTAGTTGTAACTCTGGTTTATACTTAGCTTTTTGTGAAGGTGTCCTCAGTTGTTGTGGACATCTTCAGTAGATTAGTTTACTTTCTGTAGTTTGTATAAATCAGTTAGATGTCACTATCAAGTGACATCAGCTGACGTCACATTCCTTTATAAAAGGAATGTTGACCTAATTGTTTTGTAACCGAAGCATTTGCGTGAATGAAAATCTTCCATTAACAGAAAATTTCTCTCTCTATAATCGTCATAGTGTGATTGAATATTCATACTTGTCTTGCTTAAATTTGATCTAATTTCTGTTATATTCCGCTGCAAATTCCAATCTAATTGATCAAACTAGATCTGATCCTATCAGTGTACTTGAATTAAGGATTTGGTTACAATCAAGGAACTATCCAAGAAAGAGAGTTAATAGATTACAAGGAAATTCTCTAAGGAACTTAGTCAGGAGTTTTCAATTAACAGAGAAACAAAACAACAAAATGATAGTCTTGATATGGATAACTCTCAATATCTAGAGATTACAAAAAGAAAAAGAATTTTGAAGCCTTAGGAAATCAAATCTATTGAATTGGTGAGAAGAAGTCATGAAAAAAGAGAAGAGCTGATTATGATGTTTACAAAAAATGAAAAACAAGCATACAAAGTCATTGTTGATCAGAAGCAATTGTAAAATAAAGCTAGATATGCTGGTGATATAGTGAGGAATGTTTTGCAAACTGGACAATCAATCTCTGAGCTGTTGAATGCTATGATTGTTCCTGAAAATACTAAAGAAGTTCAGATCATAGCTTGAAAGTATGATGAAGTTTTTGATGCATTTTTTGATCAAAAGAGTGAACGCTTTATGTGATGTATATCATTTCTAATCATGTATTATTGCTTTGCCTGTTCAAGATTTGAAAGAGTTACACAAGTGACCTCTAATTAATACAACAAAGGCTGCAAGAGGAGAAAACTTTATGAAGCTTTTAGATCGTGGCATTTCAAGAATGACATCTTTTCTTCAAACAAGATGCGACCAAGAAGATAAAGAATACTTTAAGAGTATAAAGAGTAAAAGAAAGGGAGCCTCAAGTTCAACTGAAGAAGAAAGCTATTTGGATGTGTATAGTGACAATATTTTGACAAAGTGACTAACCCTGGATTGAAGGTGATAGATGGTACGCAAACGTCAAAACCAATCTTGAGATGGTTTTATCATGTAGATTCTTTCCAGTTGATGTTAGTGAGGAACTTAGATGATTGGGATATAGATATAATTCGTTTGTTTGGAGTGTTTGAACATAAACTGTTACATCTGAGTTATATCTCATTTTTGCCAAACCAAAATTTTGATCGTGTTTATCTAAAGTAGCTGAAAATGATAGAAAGTACTTCACGACAATCATTAAAGTGATGAATGCGGCTATGGAGCGAATTTCGTTAAGGAAAACTCTAGCCTATGCAAACATTGTCAAGAAAAATATCAGAATATTGATTTCATGAGAATATCAAGTAAAGGCATTTTGGAAATTCATTTGAATTACTACCCTAAAACGATTGAATTTTATGCAAAAATTGACATAGCCAGGTTGTCAAAAGAGAAGTTCAACAATGGCATAAACTGAAGCTTACCAAATCATGATCACAACAGACTGAATATCTCATTGTACGAGTTCAGAGACCAAGTTGATAAACAGAAGAAAACAAATACAAGACAAAGTCAACATCAAGACAAAAAGAAAAGTCAAAATTAGATCATGATGTAACATTGGTATAAATAGACCCACTAGTGCATTTTTGCAGTATGGCTCTTGTGTGTGTGTTTCTCATGGTGTGAATCACCAGCCAAGGAGAAATCCTCTCCTTTGGGTGGGTTTTATTTCATCAACCATCTATGATTCTCATTGTAATTTGTTTATCAACAACAATAAAATCATAACATAATTATTATCCATCTCTTTGTTCTTTGATTCACACACATTCACCCGTCTTAATTTTGATTTCTAGGTGAAGAACGTAATGAATCCTATGATCCAAGCTCAATGAATCTGAAATATTGATTTAGCAACATGGTATCAGAGCCGTTGGTTGCTGAATTCATCTAAGTTTCAGATCTGATTTCATCTTTAATGATGTCAAGAACAAAGAAGAAAAGGAGAAAAATGAAAAACAAAAGCGGCTGTTCATCAAAAGCCCATCTATTCATCACAAAATTCAGAAGGAAAATCATCAAATCTGTTCAACTATAGTATGATTTGAAGAATCGTGAACATGTTCATGATTATTCCTTCAAAACTCGATGCAATTGAACAGATCAACATCAAAATTGAATAAATGAAGAAAAATAGAGAGTCACGGCTGAGGCTTGTTAAAGACGATGGTTAATGATAAATTAAAATAGAAATTGATGATTTAATCATCAAATTATTCACAATCGATCAAGACCTCAAGTATGTGATCAATATATTAGTGATTTCAACAATTCATCTTGAATCAGGTTGCTCAACCTACACTACAGTGTGAATTCACATTTGCCCAAGTCTCAAAACAAATGCGGATAAAGCTTGATCAAATTCGGGTGAACTTGAATAAATGCTTATGAAGCTTGAACAAATGCGGATGTTAATCACAAATGCGGATGAGCTAAACCAGAAACGCAGATGACTTAGTCACAAATGCGGATGACTTGTCACCAAATGCGGATGACTTGTCACCAAATGCAAATGACTTGTCACCAAATGCGGATGACTTGTCAACAAATACGGATGACTTGTCACCAAGTGCGGATGAATTTTCAACAAATGCGGATGTGTTGCAAGAAATGCTGATGACTAGTGCAGATGTTATGTAGTTGTCATGCATGAAATGCGAATGAATAACACATCTGTTTTACATCCACTACAGATGAACAGATGATTAACAAGACTTGAAAAAGAAAAGAAAATATTCATGATTGTGGATGATAGCAACCAACAAGCACATCCATTTGATTAGGAAACTTATAAAATAAAAAAAGTTATAGAAATCAACTCTGGTCACTTTGTCATAAATTCAGCTAGGGACTTGTACAACTATTAGATGCCTTTTCTCAAGTACTTGGGCTCACATTCATTCATGATGTTTTGCACCCGTATCTGACTACTGAGCAGACAGTTAGACAAACTTTAATCAAGGGGAAGACTCATTATTTGAAGAATGTCATCTATCAAGATATTTTAAAAGAGTGGAAATGTGTTCAACATTGATTCATGTTCCTGATGCAATTTATTAAAGTTTAAGCCTCACCATATGCCTAATACATTCTAATCCTTGAGTTGTGATATGAACTGTAATCCAAGAGTGATACAACCCATATCCAATACCAAGAAGTATTCTCAAGAGATTCTAACCTTTGTCAGAAATATATTAGAAGAAGCTTAATCTGAGGGGGAGAACATCAGCGAATTGTGTCAGAACATTAGTCAATCAAGAAGACATGTGATAGAGAAGATCTTCAAGTTCAAGGTTTGGCAAGAATCAGTTTAGGGGGAGTATTGTTTGGGTTCAACAATGGCATAAACTGAAGCTTACCAAATCATAATCACAGCCGACTGAAGATCTCATTGTACGAGTTCAGAGACCAAGTTGATAAACAGAAGAAAACAAATACAAGACAAAGTCAACATCAAAACAAAAAGAAAATTCAAAACTAGGTCATGATGTAACATTAATATAAATAGACCCACTAGTGCATTTTTGCAGGTGTGGCTCTTGTGTGTGTGTTTCTCATGGTTTGAATCACCACCCAAGGAGAAATCCTCTCCTTTGGGTGGGTTTGATTTTATCAACCATCTATAATTCTCATTGTAATTTGATTATCAACATCAATAAAATCGTAACCTTATTATTATCCATCTCTTTGTTCTTTGATTCACACACATTCACCCATCTTAATTTTGATTTCTAGGTCAAGAACGTGATGAATCCTAAGATCTAAGCTCAATGAATCTGAAATATTGATTTAGCAAAGTTGGAGGTTATGGATCAGATGGAGATAAAACTAATGAATCAAAACCAGAGAAAGCTATTTTAGCTGCAAAATTCAAGTTATCATTTAAGAAAGCATTAGTTGGAGCTATACAAAGAAAAACCGATGTTCACAATTAAAGAAGAACCAGAAGAATTCATGATAGACTGAAGACAAATGCAAATCTTAGGGAGAGTATTGTTGGAGCTCTTTTGAAGATTAGCATTAGTCATTTTTTCTTTTCGTCATAGTATAGGGACTTATTTGTAAATATATGTTCCTTAGTTTTCATTGTTAGAAAAAAATAGGATATTATATGTATTTTTGCAGGTGTTCGAAATAGTTAGAACTTTTTGTTATTCACTAGAGCATATTGTATCCATTTGCATTTACTCTCAATGAAACAACTATATATTTTGAAGTATTTGCTTGTGTTTGATTACTTTGTGTCTATAATGGATTATTGCATCACAATATAATAACAGACCGATCTATTTGAACCTATCATAACGGTTGATCAAGCGGGGTTCGAGAGCTAAAGTGTGGGCTTGAGATTGCAAGAAAGTTCTGTTCAAAAGGACAGATTAGACCAGGTCTAAGTATAGGAAGAAATGAAAGGTAGAATTTGACTATGTATAAGTGTGTGTGTTTTATGATTACCTTGCCTTTGTGAGGTTGATGGTGCATATGCTTGGGTCGAATGAAGCTCCCAAGATAGCTTGAAATCTTGTTGTTTTTTAGCACGAAGAAGATGATTGTTGGTGAGTTCAAGTGAGAGAAGTATCAAAGGAAGTGTGAGGGGTTAGAATAAAAAAATATGAATTGTGGGTGGGGTGGTGATGGTTGTGGCAAATTAGAGAGAATCAAGAATAGAGAGTGCGCTCCACAAGTCGAGATTTTGGGTAGAGCTTAGTTGGAAGTTTGTGTGTTGGCTGAATGGGGATTGGATGGATTGGAGGTGGACAAGACTAGACTTGTTTTTATAAAAATTCCACTTAGTTTTTTTTAATAAATTATGGATAATAAATTTTATAAAACACTACTTAATTAAGTAGACATAGAAGATAGGGTTTTCGTTTAGTGGATGTGTATGTGTGTATGCTT